>CM047806.1:114623748-115050581 GCA_026214975.1 Gentiana macrophylla
TATCGATTTACAAGAACAGAAATTAAAATCAATTTCTATGTCAACAGTGAAATTGACCTTGCAGAACAAAGTTATACTATAAGATGCCAACTTTGGCACCAGATTTGCTATTCGAGCGAAGAATGATAGAGACACAACAAAATTACACAACGGATGCCACAACATAATCTTCCACCATTGATTTTGATGAGTGTTAATTGATTGTGATGTGGACCCATCAAAATCAAGGGTTGGAAATCATGTTATAACATCCGTTGTGTAATTTTTCTTATGCCTCTATCATTACTCTTTCGAAGCTGAGAATTTTAACACTTAGCAATGAGCTTCCATCACAAGGGCTTAAGCGCAACATTTCAAATTAAATAGGAGAGAAATGTCCCTTGAAAAGAAAACAAATGGCACATTTAGAAAAAGTCTCAGATGGAAATATTCGTACCACGATTTTCTAGCAATTATAGTACCATTGGAAGAAGGGGCACCTGTGGGAACATCTCTACTGACGAACCATTTCAATAGGACGGGTGCTGCCGTGCCACGAGGCACAACCATGAAAGTAATGAAAAATAAAAAGTTATGTAGTTGGACCATCTGTTCTATTCGTTCCAGTTTTGCTTCTTTAGAGAAGAAGAGAAGCTCAAAATGAAAGTGTTCGCAAGACATACCGAAAGGATACCAATGAAGCCGACCATTAATGACTAGTTAGAACACCTAACGCCGGGTCATGAAAAAAAGTCCCCCATACCCACCGACAAATCGGTGGGTATGAGGGACTTTAAGTGTATTAGTTCTATCATAATATGCCAATGTGTACAAAATCGATCCCAAAAAAAGTCATTTTTGTTTTTTTAGTTTAGATCAATCAACAATTGACATAGATAGTTTGTTATAGCTAAAAAGTAACATAAAGAGAGAATAATCTAAAACCATTTATATGGAAAGTATATCCGAAGTTATGATCCTACTAACTGATTTCTTATCTTAATCAATTACCGAAATTGAATGCAACTTACCGACCTACCATTAATGTTCTTGATATGATTATAGGTGCAATATCTCATTCGGACTATGTTGTAACGGATCGATCGAGAAGTGATGTTGTTTAAGTAGTAAAGAAATGTAAAAATAAACAAGAACGTAATACGTAAACAAGAACACAGATTTAACGTGGTTTTCGGCAATATGCCGACTACTCACGGACAAACGGGATTTTCATTATCACAGATAGCCACAATTTACACGAGATACTTATGGTATTTATAGGCCTTGGAAATCCAACCCTAACCGACTTAACATACAAACCAGGCTATGGTTTGAATACCTCAGGATGTAACTTAACAATTACGGAAAAATCTCATACAAATATATTCCCCAAGTTTGTTTGAGAACCAACTCAAGATAGCAGCGGTTTGCAGATGATCAACTCTGTGACTTCCTACAGAGAACACCGGACTCAAAAGCGAGCTTTCATACTTCACGACTGCACAAAGCTTCAGACAAACTCAAATGAGTATGCCACTCAGCTGACCAAACTCGGTATGCATAGTTAAGTCACCATTACAAATCTCCACCTTGACATGAACTCCATGCAGGTCGACCATCTGATGCACAACCAAGTGCCAAACTTCCTCTTTGTCTTCAGATTTGAATACCTCAGCAGAACCCCTACTTCCGATAAGTATTCCATATACAGATTAACAACTTTGGACATTTAGCAAGTCCAAACATAGTGAACATATTAGCAGGATTAACATAAGTGCTGATCTTCTCCACTCTGACATTTTTCTCATTCCTCGGAAAATGGTACCTAACATCAATGTGCATGGTTCTCTCATGATGAACCTGATCGTTAGCTAAGCATATTGAACTGAGACTGTCACAATACACCTTGGCTTGATCTTGATGCAAACTCAGATCATTGACTAGCCCCTTTAACGAGATTGCATCCTTTGCTACTTCTGTCAGTGTCGTATATATATTCTGCTTCAGTTATAGATAATGTCACTGTTGCATGTAAAGCTGCCTTCCAACTTACCACGGATTGACTCAAAGTAAACACATACAATTATAGATCTCCTGATGTCCACATCAGCAGCATAATCAGAATCACAGTACCCTGTGACTAAACATTGAGTATCACCACCATAGATGAGTCCAATATCAGTTGTACCCCTAAGGTACATGAACATCCTCTTCACAGCTTTCCAGTGTTCCTTCCCAGGTTGAGCCATAAACCTATCGACAACACTGGATGCTTGAGCCAAATCAGACCGAGTACAGACCATCGCATACATTAGACTACCCATTTGCACTAGCATATGGAACTCTTGACATGTATTCTTCCTCCTCAGCTGACTGTGGAGCAAACACAGCAGACTGATGCAGATTTGGTTCCATTGGAGTGTCTATATGTTTGACTACTGACATGCCAAACTTGGATAATATTTTTTCAATATACCCATGCTGAGACAAGAACAACTTCCCATTCTTCTTATCTCTATAGATCTTCATCCCTAAAATTTTCTTTGCATTCTCTAAATCCTTCATCTCAAATTAAATTTATAGGTTTGGCTAATGACATGCCAAACTTGGATAATATCTTTCAATATACCCATGCTTGAGACAAGAACAACTTCCTCGCTTCTTATCTTTATAGATCTTCATCCCTATAATTTTCTTTGCATTCCCCAAATCCTTCATCTCAGATTCTTCAGATCTTGAATGACTGACTTGTTCACAGCAACTTTCAACATATCATCCACATACATAACTAGATATATGATTGAACCATCCTTCAGCTTGTTTTGATAAACACGACAATCATATGGACTCCTACTATAGCCCAATTGGATCATGTAGCTGTCAAACTTTTTGTAGCACTGCCTTGGGCCTAATTGGAAACCCACTGACTGAGTCATGTATATTTCCTTATCTACATCCCCATGTAGAAAAGATGTTTTCACATCTAATTGCCCAAGCTCAAGATTCTGATGTGCCACTACTGCTAGTAGCACCCTGATGAAAGTGTGTCTGACTACTGGTGAGAATATCTCTTCATAGTCCACCCCTCATTCTGACTGAACCCTCTTGCAAACAAGCGTGCCTTATATCCGATACCCTCAGTAGGTGATATTCCTTTCTTTTTCTTGAAGATCCATTTGCAGCTGACCACACTTCTATCTTGTGGTTGTTTGACTAAATTCTAAGTCTCATTCTTCTGAAGTGGCTCCATTTCATCTCCAATGGCAGCAAGCCATTGAGATGCCTCTGAACATGTCACAGCTTCCCTGTAGGTGGATGGCTCAGATCCATTCACCTCTTCAGCTGCCTGAAGTGTATATCCAACCATATCCTCAAACCCATACCTTCAGGAGGCTTTAACATTGGTCCTTCTAGTTCTACTAAGAGCTAATCTATGCTGGCCAACTTCAATTTGTTTGAGTATCTATCGGCCCTGTTCGTGACGCAGTTTGGATCCACTACTGTTCTGGAAGTCTCGACTATCCTCACCGAGTCTTTAGGTTCAAATTGATTACTTGAAGCTCCACCTGCTTGTCAACCCTCTCGATTCGAGATATAATTTCAAATTCAGTTGTGGCCTTCACATATGAGTTTAGCGTAGAGTTTTCATCAAAGACTACACTCCTGCTGAATAACTTGACAATTGCAGAAAAAGGCCCATACAAACGTGTTCCCTAAGTTTGCTAAGAACCAACTCAAAGACACCGGACTCAAAGAGATAGATGATCAACTCTGTTGACTTCCCTTCAGCAGAACACCAGACTCAACAACAGCTTCATACTCTACTAACCAGAATAGGCTTCCATACAGACTCATTTGAGTATGCCACTCAGCTGACCAAACTCAATATGCATAGTTATCACCCGTCTCTACCCAGGATCCCAGAGTCACCATTACATGCTAACTAGACATTGATACACACAATCTAACACATTACGTTTGATTCAACGGTCCGCCTTCGAGAATCTAACTGATCAAACATGCATTTAATCTCTAAGAGGCGCTCAACTTGTGTTGAAAACCTCACTCAAGAAGTCAAACTTTAACATTGAGTGGGTTTTACATGGCAATCCTAAAACCCTGCCCCTTTTCCCACACCATCTCGCAACATAAATTTGTAAAGACAATGTGTGGAATCATCAATTAAGTGATAAATTTAACCCAGACATTATGAACAAGTTTTGGGACATAATCAATCATGAAACTATGACATTATGCACCAATCACTTCCATTAATCAACTAGGGTTTGATTTCGTTAATTTTCACATAACTTGGCTATAAAGAGATTTAGTTGCTCATGGTTCAAGTAGAAACATAAGATAAAACTAAAATCAAAGGCATTGAGTTCAAATAATAATAAAATGAAGTTACCGAATTTATTAGGATGAAGGAAACCCAAATTCTAACACAACCCGTTGAGAATGCGTCAAATACTCTTCGATGTTGAATAAAAATTACAAAATATTCTTCAAATTCAAGCGAAACTAAGATATTGAATCTAGATCATAACTAGGGTTTTTAGGGAGTGAAAGTCAACCTAAAAGAGGGGAGCTCCCTTTGAGAATGCTGAAAATTTGTTTATATAGTAGCCTTAGAACTTAAGTTTGACAAAATGCCATTTTTGCTCTTTTCTAGGCTGGCGTGCGCCTAGGATTTGGGGCGCACTCACAAAGACAAAACCCAAGCCGTCTGGAAGTAGAAATTCCAGCGGATGCTTGAGAAGAGGAGTAATTAGCATTCGCTGGACTTTTGGGTGTGCACGTGGAGTAGTAAAGCTTCATATCAACTTTCTCCTCACCTTTTCACTCTCGTGTCTTGATCAATCCCGTATTCGCCTCATGTGTCGCCTTCGAACGCCAATAACACATCATCCTATAAATATATCACCGTGAATACAACGCTTAATTCCTGGAAGACGCAGGTACAAAATGTGCAATAATTCACCTTAAATTATGAGATCTTTGGATTAAAATGCACTAGACCTCGTATTGAATACTATGGTGAGATGTATCCTACCTTACCCAACAATTATCGAAAATGTACTAGATGAGCGAGGAAAACATGTATATTAGAAATGTTGACTCTAGTCAACCACCCCTCAATTAACGTTTGCTCGTCCTCGAGCTAATATCAGAAGAGAACATAGAGTCAACATTGTGTGCATACATGAAGTCATTCATATTGCAAGGGTAAGTAGCAAGTAAACAAACAAATGCGTAAGACTTAAACTCTACATCGTAGTGAGAACGGAAAATGTGTGTGCATGTGTGTCAGGGCCGAGCAAAAAACCCAATAAACCCGAACCAACCCAAAACCCAAACCGAACCAACCCAAATTAACCCAACCCAGTTGAAACCAAAAATTATGGGTTGGTTTTTGACCCAACACGAATGTTATTGGATTGGTTTGGGGTTTTTATTTTTTTCTTCGGTTCGACCCAACCCAACCCGAAAAATGTTATTGCTATTCATTTTCGATCAACATTTATTCTTGTGGTGTGATAATTGAAAAATGAAGAAACATCTGTAGGATTGCAGAATTAGACTAATTGACTAATTGATGAATATTAGTATTTTTCGAATTATTCATGGATCATTTCTTTAACTTTTAAATTTTCATGTATGATTTCCTTAATATTTAACTATTGTCTTTGCTACTATCTCTATACGTTGTTGTTTGTGTCATAGATTATTGGATTTGTAATATGATGTCCACAAAAAATTGTCTTTAATTATTGTTCTCTATGGACGTGTGGCAAAAAATTTGAATTTCGATAGAATACATGTATGGATCTTATTACATCAAAGTTTGATTATAAATACATTGCTTATGGCGTAAAACCCGAAACCCAACCCAACCCGAACCAAACCATTGGGTTTTCTAATAATTTGGTTTGTTTGGGTTAGTATTTTTTTAAACCAACCCAACTAATACAATGAAAAACCCAATCCAAACGAACCTTGGCTCCACCTGGTCGCACTTCGTGTGTCCGATTATTTTAGCATACATCGTATATAGACCGGATGAATTATCAATGAAAGACAAGGAAACATTTTTCCCAAATTTGTCACTAAACGAATCGGATCCGGATTTGATTATATAGCCTAAGTTGATGGCCGTTCTACATTGTTTAGCCGATGTCGGATTTGCTTAACCGATCATGAATTGCTTTAAAATATTAAAGCTTTTTTGTTGTGTTATAGTTGAAGTTTTACCCAAAACTTTGGATACCATTTTATTATATAACAAGACTTTGACCAGACCAATCCATAAAAACAAGGTTCACAAACTAACAGACTAAGACACCCTGAAATTACAGGGAAATTAGAGTAATTATACTGGACACAAACCCATTTCACAATCAGACAATCCGCGACAATAATCATCTCAGATCGTTAATTATATGAGTTTCAACGGATGTAGATGATCAGATTGTATTCTTCGACATGACACACTACCACTCATCGTGATCAATAGTCTTTCTTTCGTTGTAACAGAATCGGTAGTATCCAGTGTCATTACTCCGGAAATTATATCTTCACTTTTAACCCTGAAAATGATCCAGAAATGATGGAGCTTCAAATTCAAATCATCATCAACATTCTCATTTTACTTTGTTCCTTTGGATCTCATTATCAGCAGATTCTTCCAAATAAACCCACTGCAAATCTTTCGACTTCTTGGATGAACAATGATGATTCAAAAAACTTCGCATTTTCGAATGCGAATATTAGAAACCATTCTTGTTAGACAAACCCCAAATCCAAGCATGTTTTACGCTTGTGGCTTTGTTAGCAGTAATCTCTCTTACACTTACATCTTTTCCGTAGTCATTCTTAAAATCCACAATCACACAGAATTCTTGTACTACTCCGATTATGAACTGAATGTCGTCTGGTCAGCTAATAGAAACAAGCTCATTTCCAAAGATTCAATTTTTCAGCTAGCTTCAGATGGGAATTTGTATTTGACCAATGCAGTGGGTGAGCTGGTTTGGTCTACGAATATAACCGAAAGGGCTATTGCAGGTTTGAATCTGACAGAAGAAGGTAACCTTGTTCTGTTTGATGAAACTAACTATGTGATTTGGCAATCATTTGATTATCCAACAGATTCTCTGCTTCCAAAACAGAGTCTTTTCCCAGGGGAAAAGTTGATTGCTAGTGTTTCAGAAACAAATTGGAGTGAAGGGTTGTATTCTTATGCAGCTAACAATGATGGGTTTTTCTTATATGTTGGACAAGAAGTATATTATCAAAATAAAGGAAAAAACCCACATGAAAATCGAAGTTTGATACAATTGGGATGGGATGGACATTTGAGACGGTATCAATTGGAAACGTCGTCGAAACAACAACCTACCGATGTTCTTGAAGGAGAAGTTAGCTATTGTCAGTATCCATTGGTGTGTGGAGAGTATGGAGTTTATCAAAATGGACAATGCAGTTTGCCTGAATCAGCAGTGAGCTATTTTAAACCAAATGACATCAGGGAACCAAATCTTGGATTCACCCAAATTACTCCTTTGGATTGTAATGCTTCTGATCTTCACAGTTTTGTTGAGGTTCTACAAGCAAGATACTTCACTTTTACACAGGATATACATAACATAGATAAGGATACTTGCAAGAAAGCATGTTTGGATAGTAGTTCTTGTAAAGCTGCTATGTTCAAATATGGGTCAAATTCTTCCATTGGTGATTGCTACTTGCCAACACAGATCTACTCACTTATGGGCATCATTGATGACAAGTTAAATAATTATAGTTTGTCCATAAACTTGAAGGTTCAATCAACACCCAAGAAAATTGCATCTAGAAGAAATTATTTACATGCCATCATTGGATTGACTTCTGGTGTCTTGCTAGTCGCGGTGTTTGTAACTGTTTTCTTTTTCGTGATGAGATGGAAGTTCAAGTGGCATAATGAAATAGAGGAGGATGATTTGGATACTCTTCCGGCAGCCCTTGCACGATTTTCTTTAAAGGACTTAAAGATTGCAACATGTAACTTCAACTTCAAGATTGGTAGTGGAGCATTTGGCTCGGTCTTTCAAGGATCACTTAAAGATGGAACCGAAATCGCTGTGAAAAAATTTGATATGATAGGCCACACTGACAATTCATTCTTGACAGAGGTCAGAAGTATTGGTAACTTACATCATGTAAACTTGGTAAGACTAATTGGCTATTGTGTTGAAAAATCACATAGACTTTTGGTTTATGAGCATATGGCCTATGGATCGCTAGACAAATGGCTCGACGGTGGAATCCAAAAGATCCCACTAGATTGGAATCAGAGGAAAAAGATAGTGATCGGAATAGCCAAGGGATTATCCTACCTACATGAAGATTGTAGGCAAAAAATCGTTCACCTAGATGTAAAACCTGGAAATATCTTGCTAGATGAGCGGTATAATGCAAAGCTCTCTGATTTTGGACTTTCTAAATTACTTTCAAAGGATCAAAGCAAAATCTTCACAACATTGAGAGGTACTCCAGGCTATCTAGCTCCGGAATGGTTATCGTCTGTTATCACAGAGAAAATAGATGTTTACAGCTTTGGCATTGTGATTTTGGAGATATTATGTGGAAGGAAAGTCTTGGACGTATCCCAGAATAAAGATCAAACACATTTACTTTGTGTTTTTGCACGAAAAGCGAAAGAAGGAAAGTTGTTAGATATGGTGGATGCATTATGTGAAGATAGACAATTAAATGAAAAAGAAGTTATAAAGATGATGCAAGTTGCTTCTTGGTGTATTCAAAACGAATCTCAAGCTAGGCCTTCCATGTCGTATGTTGTTAAGGTGTTGGAAGGCATTGTAAATGTTGACCTAAACCATCTAGACTATGATTTCATTAGTCCTATAATTTTTGAAGCAAGTAGATATAAAGGTTATTATGTAGATGTTTTTCCTGAGGAATTATAGGACTAACTTCCATATTGTAAAATTATTTTATCTGGTAAAATAAATAGAACAAATGTCGAAATGATGTCATGATAGAATACTATTAGAATCAGATGATCCGACCCGGCCTATAACAGCCTCTGTGGGCTCTCGGTTTTTGACTTTCTCGTGGCGGCCGTACGATCACTTGCGGACGTGGTCCGATAAACCCTTTTGGGATTCTAGAATCTAGTTTTTATCATCCAGAATCCAAGATCTTCCGGAAAGGACTCTTTAACACAAGAAGAGGTTCAATTAGCTAAGTAGAATCCAAGATCTTCCGGAAAGGACTCTTTAACACTAGGTGGTGAACCCCCACGAAAGCTCCAAGATCCTTGATTATCAAGCTCCAAAACGATTTAATTTTCTTTGAAAATTCTAAGTATTTAGGTGAGAGAACCTTTCCTCCAACCCTCTTAGAAAGTGGCGCCCAAGAAGTTTTAGTAGGATTAGGGCTTTCATTTGATGTAAGCATCATTTATATAGGCTTGAAAGAATACATTTAAACACTTAGCTTAGGAAAAACAATTTTTCCTTATTTTTCATTTATCATATAAATGATCCTTAGCTTACTCACATGAGACGAAAAACCATTTTTCTATCTAATCCAGAAATGCCTCCAATGTGAATTACCAGAAGACAAACCAGGGACCCTGAGCCTATATCCAGAAGCTTCAATGATTCGAGTGACCAACCGAACTCTTCAGTTGAAAGCTGCTCATGATAGACCGAAGAAATGGGCAAATTAAAGAAGATGGCCACTACAATTTATGGTTGATGATAAAGTTAATCGCAAGATGGCCCCAACCAAGAGAGTATAGAGGTTTGGTGCAAAAGGGCAGCTCAGTCCGAGAGATATTAGACTTTTTGAGATTACTCCAGAGTGCGAAAACTAGCATGTCAGTTAAAGTTACATTCTTAGATGCCAAGAGTTCACAATGTCTTTCACATATTTATGCTCCAGGAATGTTTGGAAGAACCAGAAAGGGTAGTGGATGTGGAACCAAAATTGATTGATGTGGATCTTAAGTATGAAGAACAAACCGACTGTAATCCTCGAAAACTACATTGGCATGAAGTTGAGGGTCAAGTTTTCGCTTGGTCAAAGTGCAATGGACAAATCTTTCGAGCATGAGTCAACATGAGAAGGAATAATTCATGCTATAGCATTATCCAGAGCTCTTTTAATATGATATGACAAGTTTCAAGGACAATACCTTCTTTCCCGACCCAATTTTACGTTCCGACCAGAGTCTATACCTAAAACAAACCCGAGAACTTTGTTAAATTCATAAAATAAGTTTTAATTACAAAACTAAATAGATACTAAATTCTTAAAGTGGGGAAGAGGAAGTTTTTTTTATATCAGTTTTTGAGATTGGATGTAACGCCCAGGCACTCGGGCGCAGTAGCGCTTAAATAGTCATAAATGATCCGGTCAACTGCTTAGACCGCCGTCCTCGCTTGGTCTAAAAGGGCTAACCCGAGTTGACAAGGCCTTTATCACTCACACTTATATAGGGGTGATCATTCTACTATTTTTCCTATGTGGGACATTACATTGGAACTACTGGGGAGCCGATGAAATTGATGTTTTTTTTCTTACCAAGATTAAGAATAAGAAGTCGCGAAGGATCCTTATCTATATAGGTTAGAGGGAATCCCTACCTTAAGGATCAGATATTCAACAAATTATCAAGTTACTAATCAAGGTAAAGGAGTGTAGTATCAAAAAGTTTGAATATATTCACGAGTTCATGTTTAAAGGCATTTTCATGCATTTCAATTTGTTTTCGATCTTTCTATGTGCCATTTCTGACTTTTAGTGGGCTTCAGCCAAAATTAAAATGAATGTCATTTTTCTAAGTGAGTAATGTATGTTGTTTTTTTCAGGGACAATTATTCAAAATGACACATATTGGACTTAATTAGGCAAAATGACATAAAAAACAAACACTTAGTTATAAGGACACAAATTAGATAGATAGACCAAAATACACTTAATGAAGAAGAAAAAAAAAAAGGGGGGGACAATGCAGGATACGTACGCTGAATGTTTATTTAATTTTTTTTTAAACTCACGCTATTATTGTTGTGTTTTGTTTTATTTTTATTTTTTTCCTGGAAGTTCAAACTTGAAAGTGTGGTTTTTTTTCTGGGCGGTGAAAGTTTATTTTTTTTTTTTATTGACCACCGCGATGCATTGACCACCCCTATGCATTGACCACTCCGATGCATTGACCACCGCGATGCAGCGACCACCGCGATGCATTGATCACCCTGATGCATTGACCACTACGATGAAGTGACACCGCGATGCAGTGACGATCGCGATGCACTGACAACCGCGATGCATTGACCACCGCGATGCAGAGACACCGCGATCAAATGACACCGCGACGCATTAACCACCGCGATGCAGCGACCACCGCGATGCAGTGACCACCGTGATGCATTGCCCAACCCGATGCATTGACCACCCCCGATGCAATCACCACCTCCGATTAATTAACCACCACCATGCAGTGACCACATCGATGCACTGACCACCGCGATGCAATGACAAGAACATTTGCAACGATTTATGCAGCGACATTTGATTTTTGCTAATACAACATTATTTCTGAAGTGGCAACATCATTTCTGAAGTGACAACGATTTATGCAGTGACAATGATTTTCATCGACACGATGCAGAGACACTGTGATGCATTCATCACCGTGATGCTGTGACCACCCCGATGCATTGACCACCGTGATGTGTTGACCACAATGATGCATTGACCACCGTGATACAGTGACCATCGGGATGCGGTGACCACCGCGATGCATTGACCATCGGGATGCAATGACCACCGCGATGCAGTGACCACCACGATGCAGGGACCACCCCGATGCAGTGACCACCACGATGTAGGACAACCGTTAAGTAGAGACACCGCGACGAAGTGAACGTGATGCATTCACCACCGCGATGCAGTGACCACCCCGATGCATTAACCGCCGCGATACAGTGACCACCCCGATGTAGTGACCACCGTGATGCATTGACCACCGCGATTCATTGACCACCATGATGCACTGACCATCCGGACGATCGGTGACCACCGCGATGCATTGACCACCTCCACGCAGCGTGACCACCGCGCATGCATCGACCACCTCAATGTAGTGACCATCCCGATGCATTAACCGTCGTGATGCTTTGTGACTATCGAGGATGCGATGACCATCGCGATCAGATGACCACCCCGATCAGATGACCACCGTGATGCATTGACCACCGAGATGCATTGACCACCGCCACGCGGTGACCACCGTGATGTAGTGACCACCATGGTTTATTGACCACCACGATTCATTGACCACCGTGGCGCGACCACCGCGATGCAATGATCACCCCGATCAGCGATGACCACGCGATCATTGACCACCGCGAGCTCAAAAGTATTATTCGAGTTGAGCTAGATCTTGCCTATATTAATAAAAATTAAATGAATTCTAAAATAGAAATCGAGCTTACGAGCCGAATCGAGGTTTATCAAGAACTTAGCGAATCAAGTTCGGTCTTGCCTTTTTATGGCTCGATCGAGCTCGAGTTAAGTTTCGAACCCAAACTATTTTTAAACAATCACATATATCGTTTTAGCAGTGACACCCAATGACAACAATATTTTATGCAATGACAAATTATGCAGTGACACCCAATGACAACATTTTATGCGGTGACACCACCCAACGACACTTTAAATATTTTGTGCGGTGACACATTATGTAGATGTCATTGCATCTTAAATAGCACATTTTGTTCACAAACTCTAGTACTATTTATTATTGCTCAAAAATAAATGAATTCTAAGAAAAATAATTGAGCTTATGAGCCGAGTCGAGCTATATCGAGTACTTAACAAATCGAGTTCGATCTCGCCGTGCCCAAACTTTTTTAGTCGAGTCAAGCTTGATCCCTAACGAGTATCGACTTCACTTAATTTCGATCACACCCTACAATGTGGATGACACTACACTTATTTTACAAAGTTACACAATTTGTGTATCAAATCAGATATCTTGGTGACATCAATATACAAAATATGGAACTATTTCAACACTAGGAAAACAATAGTTGAAACTTGAAAACGAAGTCTGGTAAGGAAGATAAAATGCATTAAAAGCGATCGTAGCCATACAGGTTTAAATACGAATGAAAGTGTGTGGTTGTGGTGTCTCACAACGGCAGTCTTTCCGCATGCGTATGGAGACACCACACAAATATCTCCCCCATTGCATCTTTCCTGATTTGAAATTTTCTTCTGGACGTGGCCTGATGCATTATTGCTTTGTCTCTCTTTCTTATCTGTTTGGAACATGGTCTTAAAAGGTTTTCTTTTCACTTTATAATTAGTGGATGCCAATTACCAATAGCTAATAATAACAATCAATAAATATACCTACACGAATAAATGCAGACGCAAAAACTCAAGCAAATAATAATTACAAAAATCTAAAAAAAAAAACCGAAATGAAAGAAACGGCTAAACGCCGTATCAGGAATCAATCTAATAATGTATACCGAAGGAGGTTCTTTAGGGGAAAAAAAGGAAGAAGTAGAAAAGTATTATACGATGTTGCTCCCATGAAAGAACAGACAAGTAAGGAAACGGATCTGAAGATCTGAGAAGATGCAAGATTATGCTGGATATACAGAAACCCGAATCCGGATCCGATCCATAATTCGATCGTCAGATCTGATTCACAGCACCGATCGAGACGCTCGATCATGCACTGCGGAAGTTACGAATAAATTCGCATGCGATTTTACCACGATTTGATTCGCATGAATAATTAATATAACTATGAGAAGTTTGAAAATTACCTAAATTGAAGAGGAATAGTAAATCGACAGAGAGGAGAAGCGCGATCTTAGAATTGTATCTCCTGCAGCGACGGTTGGTGGACGTCGATCCTCGTAGTAGAGCCTCCTCGAATATGCTTTCGAAAAACCTAGCTTTTTTCTTCTCCCATGTACTAACAAAAAAACAAAATTTCTCTTTTTTCCCAAATAGGCTTTGCCTATTTTATGGTAAAAGTGGCGTTGGTTTTGTTCTTGTTCAATTTTGTGTTGGGAGAAACTCTTTTTTTTAATAAGAAAAATAACTAATGATTTGAGAATTTATCTTTTACACACAAATTTATCATTTCCTTTTAGGAAATTAAAACCTTTATCCAATAGGAAAACAAATTTCCTATTTATCCAATAAGAAAACTAATTTCTTATTTATAATTATTTAACACATAAATAATCACATTATCCATATTATAATTAATTTGGAGAAAATTTCTTTTCCTAAAATCAAAATAATATGGCGCCATTTTTATGCCATTTGGGATAATAGAAAATGTATTTTCTATATTACATATTATTTACCAAACAAATAATATTCTCATATTCATTAAATAGACCAACTATTTAATTTATTCTAGAGTTCCATAAAACGAGAAACACTCGCAAGTGTTAGGAGCCAACCCCAGGGACCACTGGGCCATAATCGATAGCTACAATAAATGAAATAAAATATTCATCGAACAGAATATTCCTACTCAACTTATTAATTCTGGAATTACGCAACCATAAATCCGAAACTGAACTCTATCGATTATAGATATAACTTATTCTTAAAATGTCGAGTCGAGTCGATAAGTGTCCATTGATAATCATTACATACAGACTAACCCTCCATAGACTATCCGTAACGAAGCGGGATTATTTCCGTATACCTTCTTCATTACATCTTATCCTTATTTACCATTAACCCACTAGTGATCAATTAGTTCATAACCAATACGAACTCCGCGGATCGATCAGTTTCTAGGATTAACAAATAAGGAGATTTTTTTTCTACTTCCCACAGGAAGGTATAGATTTCATATCTGTGAGACACACACTTCTCACTCATTCCAGAATAGTGCCAACATGAAAGTGATTCGGACCGCGCCTCTTAGCGATCCTTAACGAACACATCAAACTCTATCCTGAAACAAGTAGGAGTATGTAATCACTTCAGGATTAAGGTTAATCCATTTATGATCTTGTGATTTAATGAGATTTCTCAATCACAATTATATGAGAAATACGGATTAAATCGGTCCAGTCCTATATGACTATAAATGCCCCACTTAGATAACCAATATCAACGGTCCGGATAGGACGGTCACACCTTAAAGTGTTCTGGGAGCATTAATGGTGGTTTAATCAATAGACCTCATACTTTGATTAAGTTCACCACGGACTAATAGTTCAAGTGTATCACCATAAATTTAATCCTCACGTGTGACACACACACTAAGTTATATGGCTACATATGATACGACTTGGGGTTTTCAGCAATGTATTACATATAAGCACGAAGCAAATAATAAGATGAGAATAAATCTGTCATTTATTAATTATAAAAAAATTACATAAATTGTCTTTCGGGCGCTACTTCCAACAATCTCCCACTTGCCCGTAATGACAAGCAACAATTGTCTTTCGGGCACTCTACATCCAACAGATTATGCGTATATGATTCCCTGTTTCAAATTCGCCGGCAACTAATCGTATGATGTGAGTAGGGTAATTTAGGAAACTTATATAAAATATGTCATTATAAAAGATGATCTTTTTTTAGTGTCCTAAGTGCCTAATTAAGTCTTAAAAGTGGTCCTTATAAACAAATACCACTTTTATTATTAATACTTTGTGGTCATTGTTATCTTGCATATTGTTATCTTGCATATTGATCTTTCATAAATATTATATAATATCAATCTACACTAGCTATTAGATTAAACTTATTGTCCGATTGTTGATTGATATTATTATAATTGATATTATAGAATATTTATGAAATTCTTCTAACACTATTGGACTATAACGTATAGTTATTGTTCTATAAATGGTTATTTATGCGTTTGCACTTTATATTATATCATAGCGACTTAAACTCAAGTTGAAAGATAAAATTATGTTTAACGAACGTAACTCGAACACGCATTTGTGTAATTTGTCTTTTAAACGAGCCGAGTCTGTACGTAATGTTTTAGTATTGTTTTGTTAAACGAGTTTGAAAATGAGTAACGTATACTCTATTCGGTTCGACTCGTTAAGAGGTCATATACTTCTTTAATTTGGAGAGAACCATAGTTAATCAGGATAGAGTTCCAGTAAAGGTGGGCTATAATTCCTTTGTAGAAGACGTTTAGCTTTATTTATGTTGTTGAGACTTTACGGTTATCATGATGTAATAAATAGGGTTTGAACCCTGACAGTTGTACTTTCATCATCCCGAGACTTTGCAGTATTATTCTTGTTACAAAATAAATTTTCAGGCAGATTTTAGTCTTTGATTCCAAAGATAAAGGCTTCGTGATTCGAATTTTTAAGTTTGAATCATTGCCGAGCAATTCGGATCCGGTAATCTGGGTAACTCCGAGTCAAATCGTTATATATATATATATATATATATATATATATATATATATATATATATATATATATATATATATATTATTTTATATAATATGGTGTATAAATTGATACTCCTTCTCACCTTTCTATAAGTTTGTTTTATTTTGTTTTAAAATATAAGTTTTATTTTATTTTGTCTTAAAACATTAGGAAAGTAATAGAGAATTTCTTATATTTTATTTATTTTTACAAGTATTGTATTAAGAGTAATCTAGGTTTTCTATATTCTTAATTGAAAAAAACTTCTAAAGAGACCGAGACGAGTAGTACTACCTCCCTCCGTCTCATATTATAAACCGTCTAGGCATTTTTCATCCGTCTCACAATATAAGTCATTTTTACAATTCAATATAATAACTAATTCTCTTTTTTTGTTTTACCTTTATTCTTTTTTCTAAAGATTTACATTATTCTAATAAGATTATCTTCCATCATTTTTTTTTATTACAACTGTTCCGAGACACATGCCAGCACAAGCATGCGAGGAGCAACTTGTGCGGTCTTCATGGCGCACTCATTCCCAAGTTACGAGAATGAAATGACGCCCCATGACTCGAGACCAAGACTCCTTACAACTCAGACTAATAGCGGCACCGAGCGGCCGGAGATTTATTTATATTTAAAAGGCGTTGGCCGCCCCGCCTAGCCCGCCTACCTACTCGTGTTAAGTAGCTCGATCGGAGGTCAAGACGTAGTCCGGCGGAAAAAGCGAATCAAGTTTGCATGAATCGACACTTGTGGCACTTTTTAACGTACTGATGGCAATTGTTCTCCATTGTTATCCAGTTCGCAAGCTGATCCTAAGTAATCGTTGTTGTGCCCCAGTAAGAAGTTCGTGAGGTTCCGCTGCAGCTTCTTCCCTCTCTCTAAGATATGGCACATCACTGCTCGGAGAGGAATTCTTTCTGCGTCACTAGACTTGCTCCCCAATAATAATAGAAACGTACACCCGTACTTATAATACGGGACAAATGTAGTATACATTACATAGTATAATTTTTTGTTTTGTTTTTGAGCGGAAATTTTATGGTGGTCACAGATAAAGTATGAGCTTAGTGATCAGGGCCAATAAATCCAAGAAAAAACACACGCCCACCATGTAAAATATAAAAACGCCATGCTTTTATAAATTTACCCCTCTTTTAAGAAATCCTATTGGAGGATAAGTATGACATAGTGGTCCTGAACCACCATAAAACTAATGGTTTTTTAGGGTCAGAAATCATTTGTCTGACAACTCATAACTACCACCCAACAAACTGACAGTTACACAAAGCGCATAGCCGCATACCCAAATTGAATTCTTGCCCATGACTACCATTAAAATTTTGGGAAATGATACAGCGCATACCCAAATTCAATTCTTGCCCAATTCTTAACTAAAATCTATATATTTACGACAAATTTTATTATGTAACCGTTATAGGAAGGTTTTATCGATTGACATATATTACAATTATTTATTTCTAACTTTTCATAAATGATAAAACGTGTATTATGTGAAAGAGAGTAAAATTAAAAACTACAATATATACGCCAGGTATATAAACTTCTTCTACAATTTGACAATAAAATTCTCTCATATTTTACACCCAACAAAATTATGTGGTTGTGATTGTTTCAAAGTTTATTTTAATTTTTTTACTAGTGGAAAATATGTGGTAGAATGATAATTGTGTAAAAATGGTGTAGATTTTAGGAAGAGACTCTATCATGTAAGATAATTATGTCGTGGCTTTTATTGAGCCCGATTAATTTCTTTCAAGTAATAGTGGTCTTATAAGAAATTTGTTTTCCGTAGGAAATATGCTATTTACTATTTATTGGTTATTTAAAGGAGTTTTAATCCGATTAAAACTCGACTTTGATGGACGGCCAAGATTAAAACTAAACCTTAAGTCATTCGGATTTCGGCCCTCTCTCCGCCTATAAAAGCAATGTTTTTCTCTATCATAAAGCATACGAAAGTATTGTAAAATAATTATTTGTATTTCATTGAATTAATGATAATAGTACAAGAGTCTTATATAGACATTGACTGACTTAGCCAACAAGACATTAGAAATAATAAATGATAAATACAACTAAATATAACTAACTAGTCATAAACCCGTGCATTGCAGAGAGACAGTATATTGATGTGATTACACTGCTGAGATAAAGGGGTGGGTAGTCCTACGTCCATACCTCACTACACCCTACCTCTCTTCCCCTTTGCCTTACTCACCGTTATCATACCATACCCACCGCCTATCTATCTACCCTACCCAATATCACCATATCTTACCATCGACATCCTACCTACTTACCAATTACTACTCTACTCCACTTTCATCCACCCCAACCCTACCCTACATTACTCATCATACCACTCTACCTTCCCACCACCCCATCATTCTCTATCCTACCCAACCCACCACCCCACGGTGCCTACCACCACCACCCAACCCTACCTTATCCACCATTCTACTTTACCCTATCTTACCCACCACACCACCATACCTTACCTTTCCCACTACCCAACATATCATACCCTAGTCAACCCTCCCTAACCCTCCCTAACCTCCCCAACCCCGCGCTTACCCACCACTTCACCCTACCCTACCCAACATCATACCCTTACTACCCACCGCTTATCATACCCTAAACCACCCTATCCTACCCTATCCGATATCATATATCTTACCTCGACATCCTACCCACCTTACCCATTACCTACTCTACTCCACTTTCATCCACCTTACCCTACCCTACATTACCCATCATACCACCCTACCTTCCCCCACCCCACCGTTCTACCCTACCCAACTCACCACCCCACCATACCCTACCCACCACCCAACCCCACCCTATCCATCATTCCACTCTACCCTATCTTATCCACCACACCACCTTACCATACCTTACCCACTACCCCAACCTATCCTACCCTACTCAACCCTCCCTACCTTACCCACCATTTCACCCAACCCTACCCACCACCCAACCCTACCCTATCCACCATTCCACTATACCCTATCTTACCAATCACACCACCATACGTTACCTTACCCACTACCCCAACCTATCCTACCCTTCCCAACCCTACCTTACCAACCACTGCACCCTACCCTACCCACCATCCTACCCTACCCACCACCCTACCCTACCCTATCCACCACTGCACCCTACCCTACCCACCATCCAACCCTACCCTATCCACCATTCCACTATACCCTATCTTACCCATCAAACCACCATACCTTACCTTACCCACTACCCCAACTTATCATATCCTATTCAACCCTCCCTAACCCTACCTTACCCACCACTGCACTCTACCCTACCCACCATCCTACCCTACCCTACCACCCTACCTTACCTTACCCACTACCCCAACCTACCATTGATTTTCGATTTTGCAATAAAATCATTGATTTTGTATTTTTATTTTTTTCCCGGATTTTTTTTTATTTGCTGGTAGATTTTCCGGATTTAATGCTTGGGACCGGGAGAGATTTTCGATTTTGCAATAAGTTCACTTATTTTGTATTTTTGATTTTTTTACAGTTTATTTGTTGGTTTTATTTAAGAGTCGGTTTTTCTCTAATACGTTGGCTTCCATTTTTGGTTCACTATTAAATTAATCTCAGTATAAACTCTATTAATATGCTATTATTGCGAAATCACACACTATTAATGTGCTATCATTGTGTAAATATTTTAGAGGATTGCACATAAATTCTATTCATGTGAAATTTTTAATCATAATTTTTTAAGAGTGGTTTTTTTTCTAAAGAGTCGGTTTTTTAAATTTGTATTTTACTATTTTCCTAAAAAGACGGTTTTTAAAGTTACGTTTGACGTTTTTTTAAAGAGTCAATTTTAAATTGATTTGAATATAAATGCTATTAATGCCTGGTTCTTTTAATTTGCTGGAAGATTTTATTATGTGTGGCCGATTTTTTTTATTTAAATTGGTGAGAGATTTTTGATTTTGCAATAAATTCATTGATTTTGTATTTTTTATTTTTTTCCCGGGGTTTTTTTTTATTTGCGGGAAGATTTTCCGGATTTAATGCTTGGGACCGGGAGAGATTTTTAATTTTGCAATAAATTCACTGATTTTGTATTTTTGTTTTTTTAATCTTTTTCCGTTTATTTGCGGTTTTATTTAAGAGTCGGTTTTATTTTTTCTAATACGTGACTTCCATTTTGGTTCACAATTAAATTGATTTTAGTATAAACGCTATTTATATGCTATTATTGTGAAATCACACGCTATTAATGTGCTATCATTGTGTAAATATTTTAGATGATTACACATAAATTCTATTAATTCTATTTTTTTATTAAATTAAATCGGTGGATATTTTTAAATATTTCATTTTTAGAAGATCTTGTTTGATTTTGTTTATAAATTTGTTTAATTTATTATTTTTATAATTTAATTTAATCAAGGATTTTTTAAAAATCTCTAGGACTTTTTAAGATTTCGTTTTTAGATTTTATTTAACTTCCTTTTACATTTACCTCATATTTTTAATTAAGGAGTTTTTAATTATTTTATGGTTATATTTTTTTGTATTTAATTAAATCAACAGTTTTTCTTTTTTAGATTTTGTTTTGTCTGAAGGTTTTTAAGATTTCATTTTTAGGAGATTTTGTTTGATTTTGTTTATAAATTTTTAAATTTCGTTTTTATATTTTAATTAAATCAAGGAAATATGTTTTTTGAAAAGCTCAAGGATTTTTTTCAAATCTTGTTTTAGGATTTAATTAATTTCTTATTTCTATTTAAGAAATTTGTTAATTATTTTATGGCTATATTTTAATTATTCTAAAATATTGAATGTGAAAGAAATAAAAAGGAGGAGAAGCATAAACATTTTTAAACATTAGACCATGAAATTGAAGTGCTATTTAAAAATAAAATAAAATAAAGTAACTTGTATTGATCTATGATATCAATGAAAATATTTATGACAGAAAAAAAAACCAACCTTTTCGTTTTAAGGTTTAGCAAAATGGATTGTTTCGATTCGATCGGAAAAGTGTCCTTCAAGATGTTGAACAACCTGCAAAAACATATTCATCGGGAAAAAAATGATTTAATAAGAAGAAGAGTAGTGATGGCAATTTTAACTCAAACATTAGACAATGAAATTGAAGTGTTATTTAAAAATAAAATAAAATAAAGTAACATGTATTGATCTAAGATATCAATGAAAAATTCTATGACCGAAAAAACATGAAAAAAACCCAACCTTTTCATCTTAAGGTTTAGCAAAGTGGATTGTTTCGATTCAGTCGGAAAAATGTTCTTCAAGATGTTGAACAACTCAAGAAACATATTCATCAGGAAAAGGTGATTGAATAAGAAGAAAAGTAGTGATGACAATTTTAACTCGATTGGGAGAAATGGGAATGAAATGAGGTTTACTGGGAGTAGGGGGTACGGAGAGTGGGGGGTAGATAATGGGAAAGAAGTGATTGTGGAGTAAATTTATAGAGATTTTGGAGATTAGTTTTTAAAAAAAATATTTGGAGATTAATTGATTGATTCTGGGTTTTTTTTATTATTATTTTAAACATGTTTATATGGGGAATGGTCCGGGTCAATTTTCGGGTTTGGGTCAAAATTACGGGTAATTGGGTTAAAAACACTCGTCTATATATTATATATAGATTATGTTTTATTAATAGTATCTTCAACACGCCCCTGCAATCCCGTGGGAAGAGACTGTACACGGAGATGGACTTGAGGAACTCGAAGCGTGGGCGGGCTGGGGGCTTCGTCGACGGTCGACAAGCGATCTTTTGAGCTCGATAAAGAAATATTTAGGCGTTTGAAGCAACCAGCTTCTCGAACATGATGAAAATCTATCTCAATATGTTTGGTGCAAGCGTGAAACATCGGATTATGGGCAAGGTACGTGGCCCCGATGTTGTCGCACCATATATAATGTAGGGGGAGAAGAAGAGGAACCCGCATCTCGGAGAAAGCGCACAACCATTGGACCTCCGCGGCGGTGTTGGAAAGGGTTTTTATTCGGCTTGGTGCTACTTTTGGAGACGGTGAGATGTTGTTTTGGCGCCAAACTAATGAGATTGTGACCTAAAAATACACGATGCGCCCGACGGAGCGGCGGTTTATCGAGATCCGCGGCCTGGTCGGAGTCGAATATGCCCGAATAGAGATAGGAGAGTGCCGAGAGAAGAATAAACCATTAGAAATTGTGTGCTTGAGGTAACGAAGAATCCGTTTGACGGCGGGCCAGTGGTCATCAGTGGGAGAATGCATGAATTTGCTGACCTTATGAACATCAAAAGCAATGTCCGGATGAGTGAAACTGAGGTACTGGAGACCCCCAACAATAGTCCTGTATAAAGAGGGATCAGAGAATATGGAGGCCGAGCCTGAGTCAGTGCGGGAGGAAGTCGACATAGGGGTTGGGCGCGGTTTTGATTTGTCCATGCCCGACCCGTTCTGCGAAGTTGCGAGAATATATTTTATTGAGTAAGATATAAGCCATCCGAGGTGGGAAGAGCCTCAACACCTGAAAAATATGACAACGTACCAAGATCTTTGACATGAAACCCAGGAGCCAAGAAAGGTGATAACTGCGAGAGATAAGAGGCGAGAAGTACACAGTAAAATTACATCATCAACATAAACAAGAAGATAAATGCAATGTCCATCACGATTTGTAAATAAATAGAGATGTGTCGGCTTTAGAGCTTGCAAAGCCAAACTTAGTCAAGACTTTGGTAAGGCGGGAGAACCATGCACGGGGTGCCTGTCGCAGACCATAGAGACTGCTTTTGAGACGACAAACATAGTCGGGGTAATCCGGATGTACGAATCCCTGTGGCTGTTACATGTAAACAGGTTCGGTGAGGTTGCCGTGGAGAAAGGCGTTCTGTATGTCAACTTGACGGAGGGACCAACCCTGAGAGACATCAAGTGCAAGTAAGAGACGAATAGTAACCGGTTTAACCACCGGACTAAATGTATCCGTGAAATCGACTCCTTATATGCAGTGGAAGCCTTTAGCGACAAGGCGAGCTTTATATCGCTCGAAAGAGCCGTCAACGTGGTGGTTCGTGCGATAAACCCATTTGTTGCCTACAATATTCATATGAGGCTGAAAAGGTACAAGATCCCAAGTGTTAGTGCGCAAAAGAGCATTAATCTCCTCTATCATAGCATTATGCCACATGGGCTGTTTAGAAGCTTCGGTGTATGATGTGGGATCGGTGTGGGTTACGGTGTTAAGTAGAGCGCGAGATATCGGATAACGGATGAAGTCGGGCATTTGGGTGGGTTTTAAAGTGCTGGTTTTTGTGCGGGTTACCATAGGATGACCTGTTTGGGCAGCCGGACCGGGTGAGGAAGGAGCCGTATGGCTTGGGGTGGGGGAGGGAGGTAGGGCCGAGAGAGGGGAGCTTGGGCTCGGTGTGAGGGGTGGGTCATGAGGAGGAGTAGGAGCCGAGGATGGAAGGGCCGGTTGAATGGAGGGTGGCGGGGAGAGGGAGGCCGGTAAAGGCACGATAATAATGTTAGGTATGATAGGAGTAGGGGAAGGAGTGTATGGAAAAGTAGTTTAATCAAAGACAACGTGACGCGAAATATAAACACATCCGGTGGAGAGATCAAGGCATTTATATCCATGGTGGTTGGGACTATAGCCTAAGAAGATGCAAGTCTTGGAACGAAAATCAGTTTTGTGGTTGTTGTAGGGGCGAAGGTGAGGCCAGCATGCACAACCGAAAACACGGAGGAAGGAGTAATCCGGGGAGCGTCCATATACCATTTCATACGGGGATTTTCCATTGAGGACTCGGGTAGGAAGGCGATTGATGAGGTAGGTGGCGGTTAAAAAGGCATCCTCCCAATATTGGAGGGGTAAGTGAGACTAAGCGAGGAGAGAGAGACCGACTTCGACGATATGGCGGTGACGTATTTCGATGGCGCCGACTTGTTCATGAGTGTGTGGACAAGATAGACGGTGAGTAATGCAAGGGTTGGTGAGATAGTGCGTGATATGGCGATACTCGCCTCAATCGATTTGAAGGGCTTTTAGTTTAGTATTGAATTGACGCTCAATCATAGTAAGAAAATCACGGAAAACATTTTCAACATCGGATTTACGTTTAATAGGAATAACCATAAAAATTTCGTGAAATCATCAAGAAAGCTAACATAATATTTGTAACCATAAATAGAAGATTCGGTACAAGGACCCCAAACATCTGAATAAATTACATCTAAAGGTGCAGAAGATGTAAAATCCGAAACATATAAGGGCTCACGATGACTCTTAGCTAGTTGAAAAGGAGCACACACAGAAGTTGGTGCTTTATTTGATAACCTAATAGATAGATTTGACCTAAAACGTCATGAAGGACGGAAAATGAACAGTGACCAAGACGTTGATGCCAGGTGGTGGAAGAGCAGGAGGTGGCGGAGAGGGCTTGAGCAGAAGGACGTTGAAAGGTGGAGGAGAAGCGATAGAGACCATCTTGGACAAATCCCCTATGATGGACGCGGCCCGAGTAGTCCTTCACAAGAAAATAGTTAGTATGAAACTCAAAATATACAGCATTATCGTGTGCAAACTGGCGGACAGACAATAAATTATTTGTGAGGGAAGGGGTAACTAAAACATTGTGCAACAGGTAAGTACGAGAAGGGGAATTAATAGAAGACGAGCCAAGGTGAGAAATTGGTAAACCTGTTCCATCGCCCACGTGAACTTTGTCAGGACCATCATACGGCTCATAAGAGAGATTCAAATTTTGAAGGTCGTTGGTCATGTGATGTGTCGCGCCGGTGTTGGGGATCCAATCATTATTAAAGGTGAGGAATTATAATAAGTATAATGAGCATGGGGTGGGCGTGAGGGGGGGGTTCGGGTAAGGTCTGCTGAGGGGTGAAGAGTACTGTAATAGCGAGGATTGAGCCGTATGGCCTACGAGAACAAATTTGGCATGTTGGTGGTGGAGGAGTCGGGCAACCATTGTAAGAGGGATGAGGGGAGCCTCGGCCTCGGCCACGCCCCCGGCCTCGGTAATTATTGGAGCCCCGTCCGCGGTAAGAGTTGGCTTGAGAAGGAGGAGCAGAGGCCAAGTTCGCTGGTGGAGGTGGGTTGGCTGAAGAAGATGGCGGCTGAGGAGAAGGGGCGACGGGACGATGGCGGAGCAGGCGTGTTTCAAAGATTAGCAATTAGGAATAGACTTCATCAATTATTCTGAAAGAACGAGAGCCAATTAAGGTGACAAACGAGTCGTAGTCGGGGCCAAGTCCGGCAAGGAGATAAGCGATGAAGTCATCGTCGTTCAAGGGGTGGCCGGTAAGTGCCAGGTCATCGGAGATGCGTTTAATTTTGAAATAATAGTCAGAAGCCGACAAATCATGTTTCCGTGTAGAAGCTAAATCAGTCCTCAATTGGATCAATTTGGAGCGGCTGGCCGACGAAAAAGAGGTTTGAAGGGCGGTCCAAATTTCAGCTGCGGTGGAGGCGGTGTAGACTTGCATAAGAACGTCATCAGGCAAGGAAGATTTAATCGTGCTCTGAATCAGGTTATCTTGCTTAACCCATTCGGCAAATGCCAGATTAGGAGAGGAGGCACCGGTAGCCAACGTGATCAATTTTTCCAGCGGTGGAATAGAACCATCAACGTATCCAAAAACGCCTTGACCTTTGAGATAGGGAAGAATTTGAGCACGCCAAAGACTATAATTTTGGCGGATGAGTTTGGAGATGTGAATAGAAGAAGAAGGAGTGAAGGTGGGGAGAGAAGGAGGAGCGGCTGTGGTTTCCGTCGAGTCTTGGCTGCCGGAGGACATGGCCGGGGCGGGTGAAAGAGGATTAACAGAGGGTAATGGTGTAATTAGTATGAGAGGGGAGAAAACCTAGCTCCGATACAATATTGTAAAATAATTATTTGTATTTCATTGAATTAATGATAATAGTACAAGAGTCTTATATAGACATTGACCGACTTAGCCAACAAGACATTAGAAATAATAAATGATAAATACAACTAAATATAACTATTTATGTTTTATTAATAGTATCTTCAACGAAAAGAAACCAACACATCACACCATAGGTAAGGGGAGAGATTCCGAATCCTCATCAAGGCGGCAAAGAACATCGAGGCAAAAGCAGAGGCGTGAGTCGAGTAACAATTGAGGTAAGCAAACGATCCCGATTATTTCTTTTCGCTATCCGATACTCTGAATCTAATGTTTATCTTACATATCGCTCACCTAAAATTTTGACCCATAAAAGTTTCAAAGTCGACCATAGAAGTATAAGGGATTTTCAAAAAAAGAAAAAGGTATCGGAGAATGTATGTAGAAATAATTAAGAGAGTCATAAAAATTAAAGGAAATTTGATGATTTGAACTCATACCGTAATACCTCTGAGAAAGAACCATTCGATGTTAGAATTCCAACATCTTATTAAGGGTATTTCTATATTTTTAAAATTATGTTTTCTTTTTCTAGTATTGTTTGGTCAATTAAGCTTTTATTGGCCTCGACGTCAGCTAAAAACCGATTTAAGCTCAGAAAATCCTATGCAAAACCATAAGACATTCTTAGATTTAGGTTAGATTTGTTGTCGGTTTGTAGATTCGCGTAAGATTTGGAAGTTAGTTGCTATTCTGTTCGTAGTTCGTCTCGTCTTTAAAATAAAGAGTTCTTATTATCAAAATGTTCGGATTTGTTTCAAGTTGAAGTTTTAAGTAGTTTCAGATGCTGATTTTCATGGTAAATTGCACGAAACCGACGTATATGTGTTAGAATAGTTGCGGGGTATTTGTAAGACCATTAAGCGATTACGAGGTCGTGTACTAGGCCGCTTTCCCGGTCCTTCACCCGGTAAAGTGTATGTCCTGAGCTCCAGATCTCAACGACATTTTCAAAAATTCGTTCTGCATTCTGCTTACTTTTCTGATTCTGTTTTAATACGAGTAGTGGAGATAAGATGATAATTCTGTGTTAATATGACCTTTGTATGCTCACATAAGTTGGAACAAACTTTAACTTAATTTAAGTGTTTTACGTGCTTCTACTTTGCTTTAGGTGTTTACAGAATATACTTAGCAGGGTATTCATTATTAGCAACGAAATGTACGAGGTACCATGGGTATTATTCAAATTCCTGTATTGGAGGTATGACTAGCTATATTAGCCATGTCCTTCTTAAGGCGGTGAATTACAAGAGTACCTTGGGTATTATTCAAAGTCTCAAATTGGAGGTATAGTTAGTCGTACTATCTGAGTTGTACCATGCGCCCTCTTGTAAAGTTAGTAAGAAACATGAAAATGACAGTCTAGACATAAACACGCTACAGGTAGTTGACAAGTACATATTGGGTTGGTAGATGGCTTACATAAGTTTGATCAGCAGGATAAACATAGTAAGCAGGTAAGTAATGAAGCATACAAGTACGTGCAAGATTAATTGTATTCTAAACGGACTTATATATATTCTGAGACAATGCCAAAAAATTGAACAGACTTATATTTTGGGTAGAGCTTGTGTGTATATATATTGTGACAAATCTGTTAAATTACCATCTCTCCGAAAAGGCTAAGTTGTTGGTGAGATAGATAATTAACATTTATATAGTTTAACACGCCTTGCTCTCGATACTCACGTTAACCTACCATCTTTCCCAAAAGCTTAAGTTGTTGGGAGGTAGATAATTAACATTTTATAAACTTCAACACGCCCCTTCAACAAGATCTATGTATAGCCAAATGAGGCAACTACCCCTCTTGTTCCGAAAAAAATTACTAATATATGTATGAAATATTTTGTTTGCCCCCTCCTAATTTTTTTATTTAACTTTTTAAAATTTTTATTATCTCCTTTATCCGAGATCACGCATTCGCTTATTATATATATATATATATATATATATATATATATATATATATATATATATATATATATATATATATATATATATATGTCGAAGTTAGGGAAACGTCACTGCATCAAATGACGCATGCTTGTCTAGTTAAAAATGTGTCACGTTTTGTTTCTCCGAATAAATAAATGTTTCTTTCTCAAAAAAAAAAAAAAAAGATGTTCTTTATAAAGACATCATGTTAAAATATGCTTTCTCAAAACCAATATATATATATATATATATATATATATATATATATATATATATATATATATATATATATATATGCTTTCTTATTTGGCTCTTATAATCCTTCCTAATTCACACTGTGCACTTACACATAATCAAATTAATTTGACTCATGAAGCACATTCATTCAATACCTTATAAACTTTTGTAGACAAATGTATAAATAAGATTGTTTTGTAACGATCCGACATAAATATGACCGATAATCTCGAGAATAGAATCGTTTGACCATTTATCGAGATAAAATCTTGTGATATGAAATCTCATCGCCGGTACACTGCAACTTATCGGAATTAAAAACATAAAGAGAATGCGAGTAAACACGAATTATCTATAAGGAGCGTGAGTATCAAAAGAAAACTAATTAAGAAAGTCATTCTTCAAGCGATCTAAAGTTCACTTTTGGGTTCTAAATTGTTAGATATTTTTTCATAAATATTTTATAATCATTTGCATACGAGCTGCCATACGAATTAATGTTATCGCAACGAAACGGTGTTCGACCAAAACGGATACATGGATCAGTTCATGAAGGGTTTCATGCATTTTCGAATCCATGCTCTTTATCGGATTCAGGTTATCGAACTGATGCAACTCTGTAGGCGAATGGTGATGACCCTTACCCTTTCGTGTAGGAATACATCAATTCGTTTATGGGGTTCCTTCAGCCTATAAAAAGACACAATATGCAAACGAATTTCATATAGTTTGAAAGCATCATCAGACAAATTACCGAGTGTCCTCGTGTTTGATTCAAACAAATCACTGTTTAAATCAAACACCTCCATTGTATCTTGAGAGCGATTTTCGTTTGAATCCCTAAGTGACATTTGCATGGGACGAAACATCTCTTTAAAGACAACGCGTCTGCGTGCCTTGGAGTTTCTTCTATTCTGTCAAATCCTAAGTATTACTTTTTTTAGCATAAATAACACACTATAAAATAATGTACAATATCATAAAATGAAAGCTATGCTTTTGAAAAAAAGTTCTATAATTGTAACGTGAGGGATTACTATGGGAGACCTTGAGTTAATGTGTTTAAATGTTATGTTTCCCAGTGAAGTGTACATAATATCACAAGCCATATGTCAATTATTCTAGCTCATGGACTAAGAAATTTACCGTCTCCGACATTTTTGTCATTATTCTTGATCATGAGCAGGAAAATAGGTGTCAGGGCCCCCGAGGAGACAATGAATATTGGAGCTTATAGTGTAGTAAGAGACGTATCATTCTTACAGATTACTCGTGTTTTATTAGTCTCATATTATGTTTAAAGCATCATATCGCTTATTAGCTGAAAATTGTCTGAACATGTGTAATTCTAGAAAAATTCGATTCAGCCGCCACTGTTGCAGCCACGAAAACCACTGTAGCAGTGGTGACAATGATATCACCAACTCTCAAAATGTATTTTAATTCTCTATAAGTCTTCAGTCACTCTAGAATATTTGTATCTAGAACACTCTAGAATAATCACATTTATTACTCTCATCCTAGTGGACTCTTTTTATAGGCCTTTGTACCGATGTTTCTAAATCAATGGAAATTAACTTTATTGCAATTATGATATGGTACCGGAGCTTTTGCCTTGACCTCTCCCTCTCACACTCTTTTACCTAATCCGTCCTCCCTCCTTCTCCCTTCTCCACGTACCATTACCGAAGGTACTGAGTCCACAGCGGAACATCCCAATGCCGCCACTCTCTCTTCTTCCATCTATCCTACTTTCTCCCCCTCAAGTACTATATCCATTACCAAAATTAATGTCAAAATTTCCCATTTTGAAAGGTGAAAATACTTCCTTACCTTCGCAAATAAGGTGTCATTGGCTACATTGATGGCAGCCTTCATCCACCACCCTCTTCCGTCTCCACCGCAGAGCGCCTCCGGAGGGCCAAGAGGGCACATGGGCCTGTGCCCCTAAAATCTTTGAATTTAAGGGCCCCGTGAAATTTTGACCTCAATAGTATATATATATTGTATTTTTAAAACCAAATATGGTAATGCCATAATGGTGAGCACATGGTATAAGTTGACAAGTGACCAGGGTTTGTACCCAGCTTTTAAGGCAAATTTTTTTTTTTTTTTTTTTTGGTTACAATCTTTTAGAAGAATTCTAAAATATATTTGGCGCTCGAGCCTAAATTTGAAACAAGAGGCCGCCCTCTTCCTGCGAATATAGAACAAGCATTCCAAATCTTGCCTACGACTAGGTGCGGAGCCAAGTGAGAAAGGGTGGGAGCCAGTGCTCCATTGAGATCCGAAAAACAATGTAATTTTATTGGTAAAAATTTAAAAACATTATTAATGTCCTCATTCGATCTTCAAATTTTTTTCGGTGTCCCAACTGAGAATTTTTCTAGGTCTGCCATTGCCTATGACAATGAGATATGGTCGGACTTCAACCAATCAAGTGAACATGGTATATCAAAAACTTATATAATCCAGAATAAAACAATTAGTTATCTTAATCCAATCTACCTTATCATACAAATATAGTCCATTATCCGACCCAAATATCGATTCATGGTTCTGTCACTGCAAGTGATCATAGTAACTGTTGTATTAAATTCTTTTTCTATTTCACCATTTGAAGAATTCAAACGTTCACAATTAGCATGTGTTAACTATCTTTCATTCATAGAATTCTCTTTCCATTAGAATGAAGGGTTTATTGTCAAAAATGACAATTTGAAAATAGAAATATGCAAAGAGGACAGTGAAAAAATTTTCTGGGTAAAAATGACATATCCTTATTCAACTGTGATAGTGAAACATTAGATTTGGGTCAGTTTCACTGTAGCAAATAGTGGATTTGGGGTTATGAACATTGGATTTGTCCTTATCATCCAATTTATAATTCCATTGTCCTCATTCCCATTTTCCCCCACTTTTTGTCCTTTTAAACCAATCCCCCTAGAATGAATTGCCAACTATTAATTTGTTTTTTTGTCGGTCTGATTTCACTTGTTCTATCGCCTTTTTCAACTTGGACAATTTGCTTTATGTGTAAACAAAATTATATACAAAAATAAAATCTATTTTGAATGCTTGGAAGAAATTTATTATGATACGATGGTTAATTATAGGTAGCTAGTACAAAGTGACATGCATTATTTATCCATTCCTACTCTCTTAGCACCCACAATAGATACTAGTATAAATTCTTTATAAACTTTATGTTAAGATCAAGCGTTTACCGTTGTACTAAAACCAATTTGTCTCAGTAAATGCGCTACTTTATTTCTTATCATTTAAGAGTGTGAGCAATCTGTCTCAATACCCCCCTCAAGTGTTCGCAATCTGTCCAACACTTGCACAAGTTTTTCATTTAAGAGTGGGCAATCTGTCCCAACACCCCCTCAAGTGTGGGCAATCTCTCCCAACACTTACATTTATTTATTTTTAAATAATGTTCCAACCAGGGTTTGATCACATGACCTCTGGCTCCGATACCATGACAAATTTGATCACTCGAAATAATTTGTTATTCTTCATCAATCACTGTAGTACAAATATATAGCCATCTCTAGGGCTTCAACATTTATCTATAATGTCCAAACTACCCTTACTAGAAAATACAATAAATATAAATTATAATATAAATCCTTAATAGTGACAAATTTGATCACTCGAAATAATTTGTTATTCTTCATCAATCACTGTAGTACAAATATATAGCCATCTCTAGGGCTTCAACATTTATCTATAATGTCCAAACTACCCTTACTAGAAAATACAATAAATATAAATTATAATATAAATCCTTAATACCCCTCCCTCAAGTTGGAGCGTGAAGATCACGAACGCCCAACTTGCGTAACAAAAATTCAAACTGTTGTTTTCCTAATGCTTTCCTAAAAATATCCGCCAGTTGGACCCGTGTGGGCACATATCCGGGAGCAATCAGGCCCTCCGTGATTGCATCCCGAACAAAGTGGCAATCCGCCTCTATATGTTTGGTCCGCTCATGAAAAACCAGATTCTGTGCAATATGCAATGCGGCATGACTATCACAATGGAGAGGGATACCCATTGGTACTTGAACACCTAAATCGCCGAAAAGTTGCCTAAGCCATTTCAACTCACATGTAATGGACGCCATTGAGCGATACTCAGCTTCCGCGGATGAACAGGAGACCGTCTGCTGCTTCTTTGTCTTCCATGAGACCGGTGAAGTCCCAAGTAACACGAACCACCCACTCAAGGACCGACGAGTGACCGGGCAACTCGCCCAATCAGAATCACACCACCCTTCTAGGGACTGTGGGCTATCCGCCCGCAAAAGCACACCCTGACCCGGGCTTTTCTTCAAGTAACGAACCACTCTTAACGCAGCCTCCCGGTGCTTAACGCGCGGTGATTGCATAAATTGAGAAAGAATATGAACCGAATATGCCAAGTCCGGACGTGTAACACCAAGATAAATAAGACGTCCCACCAACCGTCGATATTTTCCAGGATCATCCAAGAAGTCACCATCTTCAATCGCTAATCGATGATTTTGTTCCATAGGGAACTCAGCAGGGCCGAGCCCTTAGAAGACCGGTCTCCTCAATTATGTCTAACGCATACTTTCGTTGAGATAGAAAAATTCCCTGTGGATTCCTAGCAACCTCCAACCCAAGAAATTATTTTAATCTCCCCAAATCCTTCATTTTGAAGCAACCGCCCAAATAATTTTTGAATATCTGCAAGGCCGTTGCATCGTTTCCAGCAAGTATCATATCATCAACATATATATCCTAGCACATTCAGCCGTATGTCTCCACGAATTAGTGTGAATAGAGAATAATCTGAGTAGGATTGCTTAAAACCATATTCCTTCAATGCTGACACCAGCTTCACAAACCAACACCGGGGTGCTTGCTTCAACCCATATAGTGATTTGCGCATACGACACACCATATTCTGCTTGTTATGTTCAAATCCGGGAGGAATTTTCATGTAAATTTCTTCATTAAGGTCTCCGTGTAAAAAGGCATTGTGTACATCCATCTGATGAATCTTCTACTGTTTAACTGCTGCCACAGCAAGAAAGGCTCGAACTGTTACCATCTTTGCTACGGGAGCAAAGGTCTCATTATAATCAACGCCTTCCACCTGATGATTACCAAAGGCCACCAATCGTGCTTTTAATCGTTGCAGATTGCCCAACTCGTCGTATTTTTCAGTATAAACTGCTCCCCAGAGCCTTCTTTCCAGGAGGTAATTTTTGTAATACCCACGTGCATTGGTCCTCCAAAGCTTTTATTTCCTCTTCCATAGCTTTTCTCCATCCTTCATATTTTACAGCTTCTTTAAAGGAACGTGGAGGATTTCCTGCAGTCACATTTGCTAGATACCTTCTATGTAAGGCTAAAAATGAGAATAATTCACAAAATGCGTATGAGGATAGAGACTACCTGAGGAGGTTGATGGAATGGAGGAGTGCGCCGAAGGACTTTTCTTATCCACTGCCGTATGTGTCACGAACTCGTGATATTTGGAATTAGGAACTTTTGCGCGTTTCCCTCTCCCCAACTCTGCCGTGTCGATGGTCGACTGTTCACTCATAACAACCCCATCCGGTGATAATTCATCAACTCCCTCACTAGTGGCCGCCATCCCCTCATCATTATCTACGTCGTTTCAACTAGGTGGAGGTGGTTCCACAAACTGGTCACTAACATCCGTATAAAGGCCGTCATCGTCAATTACCGGAAAGATGATCTGTGGAGGGTGGTTTTTGGGTGTTCTCGCAACGGGAAAATATGCTCAAAACATTTCACGTCTCTAGACACAAATATTTCTTCAGTTTCCAAATCCAAGAGGGTCCATCCCTTCTTAGCAAATGGATACCCCAAAAACACGCATTTACGACTCCGACTCTCAAATTTATCTCTCTTATGGCGTTGATTATGAGCGTAACATAAATATCCAAAAACCTGCAAAGCCTCAAGACTCGGTGGTTTACCAAACAAATATTCATACGGTGTCTTATAGTTCAAAACGCTTGACGGGGTCCGATTAATTAAGTAACAAGTGGTCATGACACGCTCCCCCCAAAATTTAAGTGGAAGGTGTCCCTCAAAGCTCAAAGCTCTAGCGACATTCAAAATATGTTGATGTTTTCTCTCGACTCTACCATTTTGTTGAGGGGTTCCCACACAATGTTTCAAAATGTATTCCTACTTTTTGAAAATGCGGAAGCAATCGTTTAAATTCCGTCTCATTGTCACTCCGAATACGTAGAATTTTTCCACTAAACTGACGATCAATCAATGCCATAAAATCCAAAAAAATTGTCTCAACTTCCCATTTATTGTATAGTAAATAAACCCACACAGAACGAGAGTAATCGTCCACAATCACCTGTTAAACGATCTTTAGTTTTGGCAAGTTTCAGGAAGTCGAGTATGCCTTGCCACTATGCCGATGTTAAATTGGAAAAGCCACCATGCTCGGTTGTTCCCTGCTTATTCAGCCCGCCGGAACTGCGGTTCGGCGAGCCCACACTCGCCTTGTTCACCCGAGCCGAGCTATGATCAGGCTGGCCCGATGGAGCTGTTGCACCTACACCTTCACCTTCTCTACCGGGATGTCTATGTTCTGCGTTTTCAGCTTTCCATTTTGCTTGAACGTTGGCCTGAATTTTGAATTCGTCCCGATGAATTTCGAACGCCGTCATTGCGTCTCGTTCATCCTGATTTGGATCAAAGCTGCCCCCACGCAAGCAAGCTTCCTGAACCAAATCGTGATAGGTATGGTCTAAAGATACCTGCTTTTGTCCGCCGGCAGCCATGGTCAGAAGTCTCGCCGATTTGGTCATAATGATGAAGAGTTCTAATGCGTTTCTTTTTCTTTTTTCACGTAACAGATTTGGTCATTTGACCGAACATAACTGTACTGGGAAAATTCCGGCAACCGAAGACAGCTAATGGACCCAAAAGGAATTGATGATCAACCTCAATTAAAATTGTAGTATATTCAACAACCAAAAATAAAATAATATATTCAGACTGCTACCCAACTTTGAATACGCGTTGATTACACATATGCAATCAGATGTGATAATTATCCGGCCGATAAGGAGAGAACGGGAAAACAGCAACATAACTGAAAGAAACCTGGCTCTGCTACCATGATAAGATCGGCGTTCATCATCAGTCAGACTAAAACCAAATTGGTGCCGATGAATCGCGCTTATTTTATTTCTTATCATTTAAGAGTGTGAGAAAAAAAAATGATCTGATGCGAGTGCTCAGATCCACGGTGAAAAATCCGCACGGTACGGATACTTTTAATTTCACTCAAGAAACTCTCACGTTTTTTTAATGTTTTGCCCCTATAAAATGAATTACACTTTAAAAGCACAAGTGTTTGAGTGAAAATATATAAAGGTATCCGCACCGTCACGTCACTGCGGATGTACCAACCAAAACCTTCCCATAAATACTTACTGTGCAACATAAGTTTTGCAGAATATAAAGTCACAACGGATTGATCAGAACGCCCCACTCCCAGACACTGAAGCCCTTATCCTGGAAGAGAACGTTCGTGCCAGAGTATAGCATTAAATAAATCTAATATTATACGCAAGCCTCTACGTCGTCGTATCAAATAAAAGCAAACGGAAGCTAAAAAAGACTCGGGTAAAATATAAATTCTACCAAAAATAGAAATTAACCATACTAAAGATGGATAGTTAAAATACAACGATGAAAAACCCAAAGACTTATACAATACGAGGTCTTAAAACTAGAAATACAATAAGTCTAAGAAAATAAATACAACTAGTCTAGTACAACCTTTACAAAGAAAAAGAAACTAGAAACTTCGTCAAGACTTCAAAGCCTTCAAAAGCCGTCATCTACCTGATCAATCTGTTTCGTCTTCTCACCCCACAATGCATACAAAAGAAAATGCAAAGGAGGTAAGTACAAAGTACTTAGTAAAAGTGAGAAGCTAATGAATAACTAAGTTATACAACGAAAGGTTATTATTATGATTATTAAATTATCTTTATGAGACCGACTCAATCTAGGGGTTCATTCCATGCCCATCGACATGTCATGACTAAACGTTTAGCTTAGCTTATCTTGGTTACGTCATCACTCAAGGACACTACGCATGGCGTTCATCACCAAGATATACTTGCTAACTAATGGAGATTAGCACCGATTAGCTCCGGGTCTCCGGTATGCGATATCGTCCGATGAATTTCCTCCACTACCCTTCACCGTTTAAGGCCGATGAGCGTTGTTCACCTTTAATGAACGTATCACATCGCCGATATGAAAGAGTGCCTAACCGAGAATAAATGACGTTTTAGCTTTTATCTACATATATGTATTTATTATTGTGAATTAACTAGCCACCTAAGTGCTTTCAAGTAAGCTCCCTTACATCTCCTACTCTCGCATTACTTAGACCACTAGACATGGACAAGGCCTAGCACATACACGACATTGATGAATACTAATCCATCAAAGCACAAGCCCTTTCATGCTCTTCCGACGGATCCGAACTTCAACTCCCTTTAAGAGTACATTCGGTGTTTTAATCGAACGAATCGAAGTTCAATCAAGCTTGTTTATGTTTAATTAATGTTATTGAATCAAAAGAATTTAGAAATTTAAAACTCAACACAAATATGTCAAAACATATCACAACTCATTAATTACAACTTAGCATGAATTCTATCACCAAACAACACCAAAACTCACCAAAACTCAACCTATCATTATAAAACTATAATTACTCATTAGGAAGAGCCTCTTACCTTAATTTCCAGCAAAACCGAAATCAAAACGTCAAGCAACTGCAACAACTGTTGATCCTCAACCCCAAAACCTATTTGATCAACGAGAAATCCTAAAATCCTATTTCTTTGCAGAAACCCGAAACTGAAAAAGTCCATAAAACTGCAGATTACCTGAATTAACTGCTGCATAACTATTTTTAGAATGATCTACGCTCCAAGACGATCGTTTTGACTACTCATGGCTGAAAAACAGAGCTACGGATTGAAAGATACGAATTTTTGAAGAATCGAATTCTACGAATACCAAAAACTAGGGCTAAACTGAAAACTTACAAAATTGAGAGATGTTATTTTCCAAAGTTGCATCTCCTCGCGTTGATCACTTTTCTCTCCTGTGGCATCTTGAATGTGATGAACGGATTGGTCACACGGTCTTCCTATTATTTCGTTTTCTTCTGCGTCCGCTTTCCTCTTCGAGCGCCCGTTCCTCCCTTTTTTTTTTTCTGAATTTGCGTGTGCCAACTATAAGGAAATAATTGGGATTATTTCTTTTTATAGCCATTTAATTAAATCCCTTAATTAAATAACTAAATCCTTTTAATTAAATCCTTTTTAATTAACTAAATAGGACAAATAATAATTAGGTCGTCGTGGGTATGACCAATTACTAAATTACCCTTTCTGAAAAAGTCGGGATGTTACATTCCTTCCCCCTTAAGAGGAGTTTCGTCCTCGAAACTCGAATGTAACCGAGAGGTACTTGAACTTTGGACTTGTGAAACGCGTCTGCCTCCTAAACTCGCATGATTCTTCTTCTTCTTCCATCCTCCCAACTCTTCTTCTTGTCTTGGTGCTATTTGAGGTTGCGACGGTCCACTTCAATCTCCTCGTTGACTTGTCAGATCAAATCTGGTCTCGTATTCTTTTGTCGCCCAATTCATCCCGAAACTCGTGTTGCTCTATCTCTATCTTCATGAAAGATCTACAAAGCAGATCTTGTTTCAACTCTTGTACATCTTGGTCGCCCCGAGATGAACTGCAATGCCATCTCGAGGTTTTCATTCTTCATTGTCCTTCCCAATCTTCCGCATTCGAACCCAAAGCCGATTCCGATGCCGACGGTTTCTATCTTCATCTAACTTCGTGACCAATGGTCGGGTTGGGTTCCAAACACTCACTTGTAACCGGAGACAAGCTGGTCTTTGTCTTGTTTCTTCACGAACTCATCAATCGCCTCGAATCTTGAAATCATCGGTTCAACACTCTTTGCTTGCTTCGCGCCTTATACCCGAAAGTCGAATCTTCCCAAATTAAACCACACTCATCGGCACACTTGACATCTTTCGATCCCAACTTCCATCATGGCACCACAAGCTTGATGAAGAACTGCAAGGATCCCAGCCGAAGGACTTCTGAGACTCCCTGTGGGTGGGGAACATGCATTGTCCTACTTTCTCTCTGACGGTCTGATCCAATTCTTATGCCAAAAATAGTTAGCTTGGAGAATAAATAAAATTGAAAAGTGACAAGTTGGGTACCAGGGTGGCATGTCAACTAGGTAAGCTAAGGAAATATACAATGCACTTGAAATAAGAAAGGTTGCTTGGGTTACAAGCAAAACAAGATGATCTCGTGTTGGAGAAAAGTTGAAGTTGGTTCCGTAATGAAGAATGAGGCAATCAGATCATAATACAAAAGATAGCCACCATAAGGAAAACAAAAGAACACCTTGCAGATGAAGTTCTTTTGAGAGAGTGAAATTCTACAAGATACGGTGGTCTACAAAGACTTCAGAGGCAACTTGAAAGGATGTAATAAGCTTTCATATAAGCCTTGAGAAAGTGGAGACGTTAAAGGTAACATCACACAACAGAAATCAAGGTAAAGGTGCAAGGTCGAGCACCGGAAAGAATAAAAGATAGAAATCAAAAGAGAACAAGAATCTCAACATGAAGGAGCCATGGAGACAAAACGAGTACACCAAAAGATCTAAGAATGAAATTAAACACTTGTCAGGAAGTGTCCGAGTTTGCAATAGTCAAAGAGAGGTTATCTCAAGATTTAATAGAAATAGAAATTTCCTCAAGGAATTGTAAGGGAATATCAAAAGTTGTATCTGGCGTGTTCATGGCTCTAAATGGCCTGAAGAGAGTTAAAACCAAAGGGTACAAGGTACATTAATCTGAATTTGAAATCGAAGTTTAGGAATTCAAAAGTTGATTGGCTAAATAGGTTCGAAGGCATCTTGGCAAAGACTACCTTTGCTTGAAACTGGTTTAGCATAATTTGCTAGAAGGTTAAAGATAGGTAATCAAGATGGATGTCAAGGTAGGATTAAAGATCCAACTGGTAAGAAGATGAGATGCATACCTTGAAAGAACAAGTAGCATTAGATGGAAAGATTACAAAATCAACACTACCCTTATGAGGAAGTCGAAAAATAAACACAAGTAAAAAGAATGTTCGACATTAAAAGGTTCATCAAATTTGTACTTGAAAAGAAGAATGGGGTGCAACAATGCAGAGTTAGAGGAACTTGTTCCTTGATTTGACAAGTAAGAAGCATGGATTTGTTCAAAAGAAAGGCCTATGGAGATATGTTTCTTAAGTAATTCATGACAACATGTGAAAAGGATTTGTTGAGCTTAAAGATCTCAAATGAGGGATTACATGAGAAATAAAATACCAGATTAGGTATAATTACAAAAGGGCACGAAAAGTGGTCTCAACATCAAAATGGCATCTTTGGAGGATAGCATCTTGGTTCTTGTTTAAAATCGCAAAGAAACTATAACGTTAGCTTTACAAGTATCCTACTAAAAGGTTTAACTCAGGAAGAGATCAAACTTCAGGGAACTCCTAAACATAACAGTCGTAACTTACTACCCTCTTAGCCCAAACTCTAAGTCAAGGAGGTGAAAATTCCTTTTAGGTTGCTGTGTAGGATTTTTACTCTGGTTCTGACATTATCGATTTGTACAGAACAAACGAAGAAGAAATTGAGCACGATCCAAAGAGAAAATATTTAGATACTTGAGTTTTCCAGGTGATATAAAAATATTGGAATTTTGAATGAAAATAAGTTGGTCAAAAACAGTTATTTTTGACGATTGCACAAGCTGTCAGAATTTCCAGATTAATAAACACTAAGTTGAATTGCAAATCGAGATCAAACAAAAAAGAATATGAACCTAATTCAAAAAGCAAAATTGTAGATAAAAGTTTTGTCTGCAACATATCAAAAATTCAAATCAATTGAAGGTGTTTAACCAATTCAAAACGGAAGAAGAAGTGAAGGTGCTGCTGCAGATTTTCTGGACAGAGTGTCCGGCATAAACATGATTTTTATGAACAATTCATAACGATTATCGAGTTGATGTAAAAGAGAAGTTGTAGATAAGACAATAATCTACTTTGCTGAAAATTTGCAGAATTTTGGAACACGGTAAGTTGTTTAACCTGAAGGGAAAACACGGAAACAAAATATTCACTCATGTTGGGTAAAGCCAAACACGAGGATGATGAAAAGTATGTGCCAAAGTAAGAGACCTTTAACACTATTAGTTGAAACGACCGAGGAGTACTTGGAAAGAATAGAATTACACATGGAGTTAGTGTAGAACCATCTCAAGCAAAGAAAAGGTCAAAGAATTTTGGTAAACATAAACCAAGCTATAGCAAAAAGAGAAAACAGAGGATTTGTAGAGTCGAGTCTTTAAACAAAAATTTGTATGTACTAAAACATCTTATAGGGGATGCATTAAGGGTAATCACTAGGATGCAAAAGTGTGTTGCCCCAAAAATAGCTAAACATGATATAGTTTGAAGGATATGCAATTGTCGAGTTCAAATAGTTCGAAGGGTGAGAGACTTATTTTCTTAAATCAAGCATTTGACACGATGAAAACATCTTTAAAAAAATAAGGCACATCAAATGAATGTACACACTTGGAAAACAAAATCTGCGCAATAAGGGACTCTTACCGAGTTTCACAAGTTTCAAATGGAGGATTTAACCAGAGCATGAGTTACAATTAGTATGGATAAGAAACATTTGAAATCGGAATAACCAAGTAGGAAACTAGATGATTATAAAAGAGAACCTTATTGATGAAGACATAAGATTGGAAAATCACCACGCAATCGCTTTCTTGCAATCGAGGAGCACTATAACGACAACACCTAGTCTCTACCTACCAAACTTCTTATCCTAGGTAACAACTAGCTTAAGAATCAAATAAATCAAAGTATTCTCATCTCCTATAACCTACTACACTATAACCTACAGGGGTGAAAGAAAGACATCTATCCTTCCTTGACCGGAGGACTTAAATGGTTTTGAGAAATTCGGTGCATACATAAGCCACGAAATAATTAATTTGCACAAAACAAACCGAACTGATTTTGAACATAAGGCAAAGAGAAAATCTGTGAGTATATAAGTTTTACATATGATGCTCAAAAATCAAAATTTTTGGGGAGCCATAGTTCGGTCAAAATAATTCTTTTCATCTACTGCTATAAGCTGTAAAAAAAATTTCAGGACTTCTTCCACTGTCGTGTGTTGCAGATTGTGCTCAAACAAAAACGAATTTGCACTTGGTTCAAAAACAAAAATTATAGTACAGGATGTTTTCTACAACATATCAAAAATCCAAGTCATTTGGAGGTGTTTAGCTTATTCAAAACAGAATGATAAGTAAGAGTACCGCTGCAGAATTTTCTGAACATAGTACCCTCCTTGTTAAACAATTTGTGAACAATATATTGAAAACTAAATTGATGTAAAGAGAGAAATTGTAGATAAGAAAACTTTCTAAGTGGCTGAAAATTTACAGAATTCATGGAACAAAGAAAAATGATATAACATGACATGTAAAAACGTGAACAAAATCGTTTACTCATTTTGCATAACACCAAGTTACAAGGAAGTGATTTGAACCAAATGTATCATTACAAAAGCATTAAAACCTCAAAAAGAAAGAACATTAGAGAAAGATTCGAAGATTCCAAAAGGAAAGAGGGATCCTAATAAGGGTTCTCGAAAGGAACAAAACTTAAGAGGATCACATAAGAGATATGAGCTTAAAACTCAACCTTAACCTAAGGAGACTTTTCACTTGGTCCTAGTGCAACTTAACCACGTTCTAAGGATTCCTAATCCTATGAGAATTTACCACCAAGATCAAGAGATATCAGAAGGTTCTAAAATGTCTAAAGAAATCTTATCTTAGAGGGAAGAGAAGCCTAGGATAGAAAGACGCTTCGCTCTGATACCAACTGTAACGCCCCACTCCCAGATACCGAGCCCTTATCCGAAAGAGAACGTTCGGCGCGTATAGCATTAAATAAATCTAATATTATACGCAAGCCTCTACGTCGTCGTATCAAATAAAAGCAAACGGAAGCTAAAAAAGACTCGGGTAAAATATAAATTCTACTAAAAATAGAAATTAACCATACTAAAGATGGATAGTTAAAATACAACGATGAAAAACCCAAAGACTTATACAATACGAGGTCTTAAAAGTAGAAATACAATAAGTCTAAGAAAATAAATACAACTAGTCTAGTACAACCTTTACAAAGAAAAGAAACTAGAAACTTCACAAGACTTCAAAGCCTTCAAAAGCCGTCATCTACTGATCAATCTGTTCGCCTTCTCACCCCACAATGCATACAAAAGAAAATGCAAAGGAGGTAAGTACAAAGTACTTAGTAAAAGTGAGAAGCTAATGAATAACTAAGTTATACAACGAAAGGTTATTATTATGATTATTAAATTATCTTTATGAGACCGACTCAATCTAGGGTTCATTCCATGCCCATCGACATGTCATGACTAAACGCTTTAGCTTAGCTTATCTTGGTTACGTCATCACTCAAGGACACTACGCATGGCGCTCATCACCAAGATATACTTGCTAACTAATGGAGATTAGCACCGATTAGCTCGGGGTCTCCCCGCATGCGTGATATCGTCCGATGAATTTCCTCCACTACCCTTCACCGTTTAAGGCCGATGAGCGTTGTTCACCTTTAATGAACGTATCACATCGCCGATATGAAAGAGTGCCTAACCGAGAATAAATGACGTTTTAGCTTTTATCTACATATATGTATTTATTATTGTGAATTAACTAGCCACCTAAGTGCTTTCAAGTAAGCTCCCTTACATCTCCTACTCTCATGCATTTAGACCACTAGACATGGACAAGGCCTAGCACATACACGCACATTGATGAATACTAATCCATCAAAGCACAAGTCCTTTCATGCTCTTCCGACGGATCCGAACTTCAACTCCTTTTAAGAGTACATTCGGTGTTTTAAGCTGAACGAATCGAAGTTCAATCGAAGCTTGTTTATGTTTAATTAATGTTATTGAATCAAAAGAATTTAGAAATTTAAAACTCAACACAAATATGTCAAAACATATCACAACTCATTAATTACAACTTAGCATGAATTCTATCACCAAACAACACCAAAACTCACCAAAACTCAACCTATCATTATAAAACTATAATTACTCATTAGGAAGAGCCTCTTACCTTAATTTCCAGCAAAACCGAAATCAAAACGTCAAGCAATCGCAACAATCAAGTGATCCTCAACCCCAAAACCTATTTGATCAACGAAAATCCTAAAATCCTATTTCTTTGCGAAACCCGAAACTGAAAAAGTCCATAAAACTGCAGATTACCTGAATTAACTGCTGCATAACTATTTTTAGAATGATCTACGCCCCAAGACGATCGTTTTGACTACTCATGGCTGAAAAACAGAGCTACGGATTGAAAGATACGAAATTTTGAAGAATCGAATTCTACGAATACCAAAAACTGCGCTTAAACGAAAACTTACAAAATTGAGAGATGTTATTTTCCAAAGTTGCATCTCCTCGCGTTGATCACTTTTCTCTCCTGTGGCATCTTGATGAGCGGATTGGTCACACGGGTCTTCCTATTATTTCGCTTTTCTTCACAACGTCCGCTTTCCTCTTCAGAGCGCTGCTCCTCCCTTTTTTCTGAATTTGCGTGTGCCAACTATAAGGAAATAATTGGGATTATTTCTTTTATAGCCATTTAATTAAATCCCTTAATTAAATAACTAAATCCTTTTAATTAACTAAATAGGACAAATAATAATTAGGTCGCCGTGGGTGGTATGACCAAATTACTAAATTACCCTTTCTGAAAAAGTCGGGATGTTACATTGACACAACAATTATTTACACCCTTTATTGTTATGGGACCTAGATCAATTAATTAAAGTCCCACAACAATGAAGGCTGTAGATGATTGTTGTTTCACTCCGTTGTCACTCTATCATTACTCTAAGTTTTGCAACTATAAATGAGTGTCTTGTTGTCAATTACTAACATACTTGCAATTTTTATAGTTTAGAAACTTGCAACAAAACGCCACCTAACCCAAAAATGGCAACCATGGAATCCAAACTGAAGATTAAAGCTGTCCAAACAGTGGTTCCCATGAAACCAACAAATCCAAGACAATTTTTACATATAACAATCCCAGAAAACGTCGGTTCATCCATTTATAAGACATCCTTAAACCTCGTTTTCTGCTACAACAAATCTTCAGAAGAGGATTCTGGATCTGATCTTGTTGCAGGTTGGATTAAGGAATCACTTGGGATGGCTTTATCTGAAAACCAATTCTTGCTGGTAGACTTAGACAAAAAGAGGATGGTGATGGAGGTGAGATGGATCGTCGTGTCGAACGACTCGGGGATTCGATTGATTGAAGCCCAGATTGATGATGTTTCATTGCAAGAGTTTCTTGATTTGAAGAATAATAATAAGGAAGAATATGATGAAGGTGTTCTTGTGTTTTGGAAGGATATTGATCATGAAATGAATCCTCAGTATTCACCTTTGGTTTATATCCAGGTCAGTTTTTGATACTCTATTACTGAAAGCAATTACGGTACCGTAAAACAAAGATAATTTTTTTCCTTTTTCGTAAAACAAGATAAATCTTTAGATTAGAGATTTAAATCATCCAGATCCACTACAAAACATTTGTTTGAAAAATAGAATCTATGAATTTTGCATTACATATAGATTCTGTTTACAAATTATATCTTGTAGAATTCTAATGTATTTACAATAAATAAAGATTCTGTAAAATAAAAATATATATATGATTATTAACAGTGTGAAATAGATAATATGTTTAAAGTAAATATGCAAGCGTTCTTATATAAACTTTAAAGCTAAAAGATTTAATAAGTAAAATAATTAAAATGATTGTAAATAGTTTTCGGGTTCAATTCCTTTCTGGGGGATTTTTTTTAAGGCTTATTTTCTTATTCATCATGAAAAGTTTGTTCTATAATATATGATAGTGTGACTAAATGTGATTGTAAATAGTTTAACGTATATTTTGTTTCATTTAAAAAAAAGTTAAAATGACTGCATGAGAACCATTCCATCTAAACTGAAAAAAGATCAAGTCATAGACGATTGTCGTTTTCTTTTACGTTGCTTTAGTTCGGCTCAGTTCAATTTTGTCAAGAGATCGATGACACGATTTCATACCCAGGCCATTTTCTAGCAAAAGAAGGTCTAGTTGGAAGTGTGTCGGGGGTTCATCCCTTCTTCTAATGTAATTTATGCCTTTTAGTAGGGAAAAAACTTAATAAAACTGCTTTAGTTTCTAAAATAATTAATAATAATAATAATAATAATAACAATAATAATAATAATAAGGGCAAATTATTTAAAAGGACTGATTTTCAACTTATTAGGGGTAATAGGACACTCTGAAATCTTATTTAGTTATAAGGACATTCTAATTTCAATTGGATAAAGAGGAAGAAGGGAAAAAAAAAAAAAAGCTTTCAAAGTTAAAAAGAAAAATTAAAATATAAAAAAAAAAAAAAAACATAACAAAACAAAAAAAAAAAATTACTGTGCGTGGGTTTTTTTTTTTTTTTTTTTAAATTTATAATTCACCATATTTCTAAAGTAATATATTTTGATCTAAAACTCTGGATCATCATAATTTTTTCACTAAAATTCATATTTTTTCGCTTTCTTTATTTTAAAATCAAATTTGATATTTTTCCGAATAAATTTCATAAAATCAATTTTTTCTTCATAAAATCGACGTGACGTATTGATCACCATCACGCATTGACCACCTACCCGGATGCATTGGCCACCGGATCCATTAACTCACCCCGATGCATTCATCGCCGCGATTCATTGGCTACCATGATGTATTGACCGCGCGATCCATTGACAACTTTGATCAAATGACATCTCATTGTAGCGATTTATGCAATGACGCCTCATTGTAGCGATTTATCGCGATGACTTCTTATTGTAGCGATCTATGCAAAGATGTATTATTGTATCGAATTATGCACCGACGTGTTATTGTAACGATTTATGCAGTGGCGTGTTATTGTAACAATTTATGCATACCTTTGGTTGTAAAAATATGCATTTAAACCAAAAAAAAAAAAGAAATACGATTATTTTACAAAGTTATCGAAAATTTAAACCAACACTAATCAAATAAACCAACATCAATCAAATATTTAAAGATAACAAAGAAATAAAGTTACTTTACAAAGTTATCAAATGTGTGTATCAAGTTGTATATGCGGTGACATCAATATCATTCATCAATTATCTAATTATAAATACAATCATCAATGTCACCGCTTGCATATCAATGTCACCGCAAAAGTCATCAATGTCCCCAGATCGACATCAATGTCACCGCATAAGTCGCCAACGCCATCGCATAAGTCGCCAATGTCATCGCGTAAAACCTAACAATTGCATCGATCACTTTCTGCTCTTGTTTTGCATTTCTCCAAATGTGGAGCTTTTAATATGGATAAATTACAAGTTTGGTGAAACTACAAAGACTCTTCACTACGACTTTGTAATGGCCACACGTTGTTTGTGTCATCCTCGATAATTGGATTCATTGTGGAATCCTCAATTCTTTAACACGATCTTGAATCATTTGACGATCTTGTTTAGCTTAATGTCCTCGCATCATTCATCAATGTCATCGCGATCGGACATCAATGTCCCTACATCGACATCAATGTCCATGCATCAAACATCAATGTCACCGCATAAGTCATCAATGTCCTTGTATCGAGCATCAATGTCACCGCATAAGTCATCAATGCCACCGCTCGTTGAGATCAATGCCACCGTTAAAATCATCAATGTCACCGCTGCACATCAATGTCATCAGATCTTAAAAAAAAACAACAAACAAACAAACATCGGCTCCAAATATTTCATCTTTTTTTTTTTTTTTTTTTTTTCTTCCCAACGTTTTTTTTCTTTTCTTCCAGCGCTTTTTTTTCTAGCGCTTCATCTTTTCTTTTTTTTTTTTTTCCTTCCTTTTTTTCTTCTTTATCCACTTGAAATTAGAACGTCCTTATAACTAAATAAGTTTCCTTCTTATAATTAGAATGTCCTTATAACTAAATAAGATTTCGGAGTGTCCTAAATGATCATTAATTCTCTAACGACAGCCTTATAACTAATTTGCACTTAAAAATTATAGTTTATAGATTTCAACCTTGCAGAAAACTATATTTTATAGATTTCAGCCTTGAGATCTAGTAAGAAGGTGAAAAAAAAAGGTGCAACAAATACTTTAATTATTTTGATAATTTGGTGGAGATTAATATTAATTAATTTATATATAAAGATATCATAATAAATACACGATATGATATTTAAATTAACCAAAAGCTATAAAGATAAAGAAAAGCAAAACCCTTGTGACACACAACTACACACCACGAGTTCTACAACCACTATCATAAATGACTATGCGCGCGGTGGTTATGAATAATGACACAATTAGGTCGGCCCTATCCTTTTTGGGACAAAAGATATTTTAATTTCGGGATAACAATTATTGAATGGTGATATTTTATGGATCATAATGTTTAATGCAAGAGAGTATTTATAGGAAGTCGATAACTTGGGCAACAGGTAGAAAAATTAATACATTAATAATTAATAAATAGAAGATAATTATGCGGCTTCGATAGTACTCACAACACACCTTCGCAATCCCGTAGGAAGGAAGTGAACACGGAGATTGTGCTTCAAGGTAGTGTAGCGTGAGGGCACACATTCGCTTGGTAAGGAGATCCGCAAATTGCTCCTTGTGGGAAATGAAGTTAATATTCAGTTGTTTAGACTCCACGAGCTCGCGAACATGGTGGAAGTCGATCTCAAAATTCTTGGTGCAAGAATGGAAGACGGGGTTTTGAGCGAGATAAGTAGTCTCAATGTTGTCACACCAGGTAGGTAGGAGGAGCAGCAATGGAACAGACATTTCTTTGAGCAAACTTCACAACCATTGGATTTCTGTAGCAGTGTTCATGGCCGGCCCTATGCTAAGGCCACCGAGACCCGGGTCTTAAGCCCAACGGTGTCGGGGGGCCCAACAGTACATGTTTCGCTAAAAGAAAAAAAAAATCGTGTAGATTTAATCTGATCCAACCTAATATAATATGTTAATTTTCTTTTTTGATAAAGACCCAATTTTTTTTACTCCAATCAATAAAGGTCCCAATAAAAAAATTTACTTGACCCAAAAAAAAATAGACATACAAACAAGTTTTATTAATTTTTTGCAATTACGGATGTTAAAAACGCGATAAGTGTTGGAAAAAATGTAGTACTTAGAATTTGACAGAGAATTAGAAATTCCAAGGCTTTAAGAGATGTTTCGTCCCACACGATTTGTCACTAATGGATCAAATGAAAATCTCTTTCAGGATACAATGGGGGTGTTTGATTCAAACAGTGACTTGTTTGAATCAAACCCGAGGACAATCAAAGTTTTTCTGATGATGTCAAACTTATGAATTTTCGTCTGCATACTTATGCCTTTTATAGGTTGCAAGTACCCCATAAACGAATGGAGGTACTCCTTGCACGAAAGGGTAGGGTTGTTACTGTTCACCGGATGAAAGTATGCAACCCTAGGCCTTACACGAAAGGGTAAGTACATATCAGTTCGAAAATGCATGTATCTGAAAATGCATATCCCTTCATGAACTGATGCATGTATCTGATAACATTAATTCGTACGGCAACTCGTATGCAAACGATAACCAAAATATTTATTTATGAAAAAATATCTAACAATAAGTATGTTTTAAAATAAAAAACAACAACTTCAACTAAAAGGCCCAATTCGGGGACTTAGTCTTAAGCCCAACAAAAGCGAGGGCCGGCCCTGGCAGTGTTAGAGAGCGTCTTATATTCAGCTTCGATGCTACTTTTAGAGGTGAGATGTTGCTTCGTGCGCCAGGTAATCAAATTTTTACCAAGAAAGAAGCAATACACGCCGACAGAGTGCCGGTTATCCGTATCAGCAGCCCAGTCAGAATCAGAATAAGCATGTAAGGTAGGAGGGGAATTCCAAGTGATAAATAAACCATCCGAGATTGTGTGCTTCAAGTAACGAAGGATACGCTTCACGGCTTGCCAATGTTCGTTGGTAAGGCGTGCATGAATTTATCAATTTGTGAACCGCAAAAGCAATATCGAGCTTAGTGAAGCTAAGGTATCAAGGCCACCAACTATAGTACAATAGAGACTCGGATCGGCAATGGGGGGACCCGACACGTGAGAGAGCCGAGTTGATGCCGACATGGGAGTATGGCACGGTTTGGACTTATCCATATTAGCTTTCTACAGGACCGTATATGTATTTGCGTTGACTCAAGTAGAGACCGTCAGTACTGGGAAGGACCTCGATGCCAAGAAAGTAGGAAAGCAGGCCAAGATCCTTAACCGGGAATGGGAGCCAATATATTTGATCACCTGTTCAACAAGAGAAGACGAGGTCCCAGTAATAATAACATCATCCACGTATGAGAACATAAATAGGAACACTTGAGCCCTCAAAAAAATAATGCGAACACCTGCACGGGAATAAATAAAGAGAGACGTGTCCGTCTTGGAGGCAACAAAATCAAACTGCAAGATAGAAGATAGATAATGACTCTGATACCATAACAAATATTGAATTGTGACATTTCATTGATCATAATGTTTGATACAAGAGAGTATTTATAGGAAGCCAATAACTTGGGCAACAAGTAGAAAATAATAATACATCAATAATTAATAAATAGAAGATAATTATGCGGCTTCGATAGTACTCTCAACAGGGATGGTTTGAAATTGGTTGAATGACATAAATTTAAAAGAGAAATGTCTACAATATCATTTGAGTATAATTAATGAAATGATTATAAAATATTTAAAACTGGTTGAATTGTTAATAAATTAGGGGTAAGTTAGAAAATAGTAATAAAATGTTTCATTGATAATTCAGAATAACCTATATTCTGAGACGTAGAAACAAAAAAATGTAGAGCACTATAATTTATATTCTTGAATATTTTTTTATAATATGATTTGCTCTTTAGGATTCGGTATGAATCCAACATAAGAATTCTTATGTGAAAAGAGAATAATCCCATAGAATTATCTGTTTGAACGGATTTATTTATTTGAATTTTTTTTATTTTTTTTGCCGGATTTTTGAAATAATTCTTAACCCGTGAATGAATTTTGATTTGAAATAATGTTTGGATTACATCGTTTTAATGTAGAATAAAATAAATCCACTCAAAAAAAATGTAGAATAAAATGAATGCAATATGTTCTGAAGAGAAAAGTAACAGGGAAAATATTATTTTATTCAAAATATAAAGTTGTTTTATTAGTGACTGAATGAGAGGAAAAAATTTCTTGGCCAAACGTATTTGTCATTAGAAACGTTTTACACCTTCCTCCAAAACTACACTTTTTAGCTCATGTGTTTTTTTTTAGAGGTTATTATTTATAGATTTTTGTTCATAAGGACAAAATTATCAAAAAAAAATCGGGATAGAAGGAAACTGTAATTTAATCAGGACAAAAATAACAATTATGAAGTAACAAATGTGGAATAGAGTAAATATTAAGAATAATTGTAAACAAAAAGAACATTAACACGCCAAGAATAATTTTAAAGTAATAATCGCGATTTTTGTCTTTATAATCACTGAAAATGCATTTTCTCCTTCCGCACTCCATTTATTAATTTTTTTATCCTCGCGCCTTCCCCTATTATTTACACTACATTCATTCTACTCGTGCATTACTCCACATATACACTACAATAGAACTGATCTTGTGAAAGTCAATTCTGAAACAAATAATCGACTTCATATGTGGGTGCATTGTGAGAAAGTCGGTTTTTGCTTCAAAACCTACTAAAAGTCACCTAATACATAGCATGAGCTTCGATCACCAACAACGGTGTCACTACAAAAAAATTTCTATCTGGTACACTAGTTTATGTCATACAAACAAAAAAAGTGTGGCTAATAATACTTGGTTTGACTCTTTTGCCACACTCATGCGGTTAATAATAAGTATATAGCAACATATTTTTTATTATGTGACAAACAATAGTGTAGTAAGAAAGTGTTTTTCTTATATTATGTCACCAATAATGCATCTGCATCGCAAGAAAGATCGGCGAACTATAATCACGAAGTAGACCCCAAGTCCTATCGAGAGATATCAATAAAACAGCATCAACATCAAACTTGAAGGGGTCGAAAGGAAAAGCATTAAAGTTAGAGACTTTTATTCATGACTCTAAGGCAAATAACCCAAAAGAGAAAAGAAAATATCTAATAAATAAATAAAAATTGACTATATATGTAGATTCTATATAAGATTCTAGTGTAAAATGAACTAGGACTGAAAAGCAAGAAGGGAAGAAGAGGGGAAATTATTGGGTGGTGAGAGAATTTGAGGTGGAATGACGGATGAAACGATGAGAACCACATAGTTTAAATACAAAATAAAACTGTGTGGTTTGGAGGTGCCACACGGTGGAGACACCGCACAATAACTTCTCGAAGAAGAGGGGACCAATATTATTGAAACATGTACTCTGTATTGGGGTTGTAAATCCATTAATGTTGTTCCCACACCCCCTCCCCAAACAAACCACACACTAAAAAAAGAAATAGTATGTAAATAAAATAAAAGGGAGTGATTTTAAAGGGAAAAAAAGAGAGAAAATATGAATCAGGACAGTGGAAAGATAAATTGGTGATAACGATAAATTCATTGTTCATAACCCTAAATCCACTGTTTGCTACGGTGGAAGCGACCTCAAATCCAATATTTCATTATTCTACTGTTTGTGTGTTTTTTACAAAAATGACCTCGAAAATAACGTTGAAAAAATATCAAATGAGATGTCTAAATAAAGATGACGAAAAAAAAGAAATTGTGATGAATGAATTACCATCTTCCGACAATCAAATCAAAAAATATATTCTTTTTGTAGTTGAATACGAAAAAATTTAAATCACAGTGAAATGTCATTTTTACCCAAAAAAATATTTCACTATTCTTTTGCATATTTCTATGTTCAAATTGTCATTATTAATAATAAACTCATAAAATAAAACCTCTTATGTTCAATTAAAGCGTTTATGTCCCTTATCCACAAATTAGTTATCCAAATTTTTACATATGTTAAATTTAAATGTTCTCTCCTTGTTGTGATAGTCAAAATTTTAGTCAAGGTCTACTTTGTTAAATCTCATACTAGCATAGTGGTAATTTTGTTTTAGGCGACTTCTATCAGCACCACGAAAATATTCATGACACCTTATAAATCACTCTTGACATCTTATTGAATATTTTTATTATTTTGAACAGCATAACGTCAGTGGCACTGACGTCCGTTTGTGGTACGAGCGTCACTGGAACTGACGTTGGTTTTCAATCGCAACGTCAGTAACACTAATTTTACAGTTATAAATGTGTTATTGGTGTAAAACGTTTGACCCACTGACGCTGTGAACGAAAAAAAAAGTCAGTGATTCTGATGCGTGTTACGTGGTGCCAAAAAATGATTTGGTGGCGTGAAGAAGTAAATGAAAAATAGTAAAAAAAATAATATCAATAATAAAATGATGGTGTCAATAAAACTCGTCTTCTTTTATACTAGTTTAAATCTTGTAAAGTTGGTCTAGCTGGGTACAGTTTTTTGTTCAGACTTGTACGGCTTACTACTTTTCATGAAGTATCCGGTTTTGAAAGAAAAAAATGCACCGAAAAATGTAGTACTTGTTAATCAACTACTGATTTTTTTGAGGGCAAATGATTTGGTTAAGCTTACTTATATAATTTTGCTTTTCCTTATATAAGCTTTAAGTAACGGTTTAAAGTGGGTTTTAGAGGGGGTGTTTAAGGTGTTTTAGGAAGGTTCAAGGGATTCAGGGGATTAAGGGGTTTTACGGGGCAGAGGCGGTTACAAGAGTTTCGCAACACAGGTCGGATATCGAAAGCGGCATTCGTATTATAAGTTTATAAGCATTAATTTTAGAAATTCAAGTATGATTACATATCAAAGTTCAATATTAGAAAAAAATTAGGGGTCGGTTAGTATCTATTAATGTATAATTTTTTAATAATGTAATAAATATATAGATAATATGAAAATTATATATATATATATATATATATATAAAATAGATGCAGAGTAAAATTTACGGAGTGAGTAAAGAAAAATAGACAATCTAATGACATTGGAGATATATATATAAAATAGATGCAGAGTAAAATTTACGGAGTGAGTAAAGAAAAATAGACAATCTAATGACATTGGAGATGTATCATCCAACACACTTTAGATGAGGAAATCATGTTGTTGATCGGCTTGCTGCTTCAGGCCACTCTACTAATCACAATCTTATTTGCATAATGATCCTCCTGGTTGTATTAAGGACTTGTTATCTGATGACATTAGAGGTGTTCTTTTGCCTAAATTGTAAGTTTTGTTTTTTAGGCCCTGGTTTTTACCACAAAAAAAAAAAAAAAAAAAAAAAAAAAAAAAAAAACAAAACTTATGTTTACATAGATTTAAAATATTTGAATTTTCAAAATACAATTTACAAGCATTTACAGTATTTACCGTAGAGTACTCATCCAATTGCCTTAGAACACATGCAATAATAACGGTGCCTGGTATTGCCAAGGCTTTATTTGTTAACACTAGATGTCAGTAAGGTGACTTAAACTCTGCATCTGGGTGGAACCAATCTGAAGACTCACCAATTGTGATGGACAAATGAGAAGTGTATTCAATTGCATCATCGAGGTGGGAGTCTACCGAGGCTTCAAAGAGGTGACTATCACAGGGTGACAAATCACGAGTACTTGAATACAAGATGGGTCCCACATCTCGCTAATTCATTATGTGACAAATTTATACAAAGGTCATTAAAAGGAGGACACGTGTAAGGGTATTTATGGTGCATCGTACAAAAGATTCCTTGCGCTGTGGGTTTGTGGATTTGTGCCTATAAATACAATTGTTGTCCCATTATCTGTGTGTGTTGAAATCAGAAAAATTCAAAGCATAATAAAATATCTCTTTTACGCCTGTGGTTTTTTACCTCTCCCACTCGAGGGTTTTCCACGTTAAAATCAGTGTTCTTCTTGTTTCGCTTTCTCCTTTGATTGTTTATGTTTGATTGCTTCGCTTTCTATTTCTTGCATCCGAAGTTATCTCCATCCGCTTTATAACAAGTGGTATCGAGAGCCCAGTTCGAGAGAAAACAATCTGCACGATCAACTTCGTCTTCACCAAGGCCTTCAAAGAAGGTGCTAGGATCTCGTGACAAAGTTGTGATCTTTAGCAAGGAAAGATGTCGGCAGATGAACGTAAAAATCGATAAATTTACAGAAGGAACAGCTTTGGTCCGTGGCAAATCAAGATGCGCAATCGTTGAAACAAAGCAGGTTTGTGGAATCCTCTATCCGACAAACCAAATACAAAGTGCAGATTATGCGGTCTGGAAGAGAAAGCACATTCAACCATCATGTTGTGCTTATCTCGATGATGTTATCATCGAGGTTGCCGGAGGAAGACACCGCAAAGAAAGTTGTGGAAGAAGCTTGAAAGCCTCAGATATGACCAAGTCACCGACCAACAAGTTGTTGTTGAAACAGAGGTTGTTCAATTTGAAGATGCATGAAGGAAGTCCACCGAGGGAACATCGGATCAAATGAACACAATATTGCTTGATTTAAGGAATATTGATGTTAAAATTGAAGATGAAGATGCAAAATTTCTAATCCTCGTTGGTGTCATTACGGCATCATATGAAAACTTTGTGCGCTCTTTCATAGTTGGAAAGGATACGAGAGCTTTGGAGGATGTGAGGTCCGCTTACATGCCAGGGAGCTTAGACACAAGGTCTGCTGGAACAGATAACAGTCAAAGTCAGCTAGGCTAGTAGCTAGCGAAGAATAGTGGAAAAGGATATGGACGAAGAAGAAAAAAAAGAAGTCGGGTCCAAAGGTCCTAAGTCTCATCGATGTCCTCAGAATTATCAGAAGGAGCGGGGACATTGGAAGTCCAATTGTCCAAGGAAGAAGAAACAGCAGAAAGGCACTTACGCACAAAGCAGCCTTTGGCTACTGAGCAATCTGATGAGGATCTGGTTCTAGTTGCAGGGGATTCTACACACCACAATGATGTGTGGATACTTGATTCTGGAGCATCCTACCATATTTGTCCAAACAGAGAGTGGTTTTCTACTTATGAGCAGATAGATGGTGGTCAAATCTATATGGCCAACAACAAGGTTTGCAAAGTTGTGGGAATTGGCTCAGTAAAGTTAAGGACAGAGGATGGTAAATTTTGTACACTGAAGGATGTAAGACATGTTCCACAGATGACCAAGAATTTGGTATCTCTCAGTCTACTGGACAGCAAGGGGTTCAATTTCAAGGGTGAAGGTGGACAGCTGAATGTCTTCAAAGATTCAGTTGTAGTCCTCAAAGGCATCAAGAAGGGAACCTTGTATATATTACAAGGATCTCATCAGATTCTGCACCTTCTTCTTTGTTGCATCCTCGCAGCCACCGGGCCTCAAAGAGACTCACCAGGGCACACGAGAGACTAGGTCACACGGGTGAAAGGGTATGCGTTTCTTTCTTCAAGAGTTTTCTTGGGGATATAAGGTCAAGAATCTGGACTTTTGTGAACATTGTGTGTTTGGGAAGTTGCATAAAGTAAATTCTCAAAGAGGTTGCACAATACAAAGGCAACACTTGATTATATCCATTCAGATCACTGGGGTCCATCAAAAGTTGAGTCATTGGGTGGTCACAGATATTTTGTGTCATTCATAGATGACTATTCAAGGATGACTTGGGTGGTGATGATGAAGAACAAAAGTGATGCATTCAGTAACTTCAAACAGTGGAAGGCCCTAGTGGAGAATCGCTTAGGCAAGAAAATCAAGAAGCTTCTCATGTATAATGGTCCGAATTTCTGCTGACGAATTTTGATTCATTTTGTGCAAATTGAGGTATTGCCGACATCATAATCGTAAGGAATACACCTCAGCAGAATGGTGTAATGAAAGGATGAATCAAACTCTTCCGGAGAGGGCAAGATGTATGCTTTCTCAAAATTCGGTTTATCAAGGAGATTTTGGGCGGAGAGGTCATTAAGACACTTGCTACTTAATCAACAGGAGCCTCTCACACAGGGATCAATCTCAAGACACCATTTGAGATGTGGTCGCAAGCCTCGCCGACTACTCGCCTCTAGGGTTTTTGGAAGTACAACTTACTATCATGTTAGTGAAGGGAAGTTGGAGCCAAGAGCCAAGAAGGGAGTGTTTGTGGGGTATGGTGATGGAGTGAAAGGATATAGGATTTGGTCATCAAGCAGAGTCCGAGTAATCCTCAGCAGGACGCTTGTGTTTGATGAAAATTCTATGTTAAACTCATCGCTGGAGAGGTTCTACCGAGTCCAAACCGATCTTTGAACTGATAGTGTTGAGAAACAGGTGGAGCTTCAGTGGAGTCCATCGATATGCAACAATCGGTGGATCCAAATCAACACTATATCGACCGGATAATGAACCGAATCAGATCGATCCAGGTCTGCACGAGACCTCGGCAGGCGTCCATACAAACATTGATCGCCAGAGTCTACACCCAAAGAGCCTAGAAGATCTAATGTTGGGATACCTCCAAGAGATATGGATATGATGATTTGGCTGGATATGCACTCCAAGTTGTCAAGAAGTAGAGGTTGTTGAACCTACTACTTACAGGAAGCGATGACATGTATGTAAGCATCTCAAAGGCATGCAACCATGGAGATGAAATGGAGTCATTATTGAAGAATCGACTTGGGAATTGGTCAAACAAATTCACCGACAAGGGGGTTGTGACTTGTAAATGGATCTTCAAGAAAAAGGAAGGAATAACAAAGCGTATGGGTCGTATAAGGCACGCTTGGTTGCAAGAGGATTCACTAAAAGGAAGGGTTGACTTTGATGAAATATTTTCACCAAAGGGTCGACATACTTCAATCAGGGTGTTACTAGCAATGGTGGCACAAAGCAGATCTCGAACTTGAGCAATTAGATGTGAAAACCGCTTACACATGGTGAGGTGGATAAGGAGATATACATGACACGGCTGAGGGTTTTCAAGTTCCCGGCAAAGAAAACTATGTTTGCAAGTTGAAGAAATCGTTGTATGGTTTGAAGCAAGCTCCAAGGCAAGGTATAAAAGGTTTGACAGCTTTCATGCTTCAAAGAGGTTATAACAGAAGTCCATATGATCATTGTGTTTACTACTGATCTGTTGAAAGATGGATCATATATCTATCTTGTTCTCAGATGTGGATGACATGTTGATAGTCGCAGACAAGGAAGTCCGATGTTCAAAATCAAGAACCTTCTCGCCGAGTTTGAAATGAAGGATTTGGGTGTTTGCCAAGAAAATCTTGGGGATGGAGATCCGGAGAGATGAAGTCGGGGAAGAAGTTGTTCTTGTCTCAAAGAGGTTATGTGCGTAAGATATTGGCCAAGTTTGGGATGTCTGGCCGCAAAACCAATAGATACTCCTATGGCATCAAATGTTCATTTGTCTGCTTTATGCTTCACACAACCACCAAGAGAAGGAGTATATGTCAAAGTTCCTATGCTAGTGCAGTTGGCGATCTGATGTATGCCATGGTATGCACTAGGCCTGATCTCGCTCGAGCAAATCGGTGTTGTCGCAGAGTTTATGGCTCAACCTCGGAAAGGAACACTGAAAGTCAGCAAAGGATATTCAGTACCGAGAGAGGTACAAATGATGTTGGTCTCATTTATGGTGGTGATATCGTCCAGTCACAGTTACTTGTGATCTTGATTATGCGCAGTGATGTTGACAATGAAAATCAATGACCAAGTTATGTGTTTACATTGGGAAATGCAAAGGGTCACCGGAAAGCTACTCTTCAGAGCTCTGAGAGCCTTATCAACTACCGAGCGTAATATATGGCTCTTCATCAAGCGATTAAGGAGGGTGTCCGTTGAAGGGGCTAGTCAATGATTTGGGGTTGCATCAGATCAGCCGATATATATTGTGACAGTCTAAGTGCAATATGTTTAGCCAAGGATCAGGTTCATCATGAGAGAACCAATCATATTGATGTCAGGTATCATTTTCTGAGAAATGAGAAGAGGGTTGTAGTGAAGAAGATTGGTACAAAGGAGAATCCTGCTGATATGTTCACTAAACCAGTTCAGCAGAGTAAGTTCCAGCTTTGCCTGGACTTACTGAATATTCAAAGCTTGTAATCTGTTTCTGGAAACTCTACCGAGGCGGTCAGTGGAGTGGATGCCGTGGAGATAGTCCGGTACAAGTACATCCGGCATTGACGAATGCATCCGGTACAAGTACATCCGGTTATGCAATCTGCTTGACTCTAGTGAGAGTTGAAGTCAAGGTGGAGATTTGTCGAGAAGGTGACTTAAACTCGATCCGGGTGGAACCATCCAAGACTCACCGTGTGTGATGGACGGTGAGAAGTGTATTCAATTCCGCATCATCAAGAGGGTGGAGTCTCATCGAGGCTTCAAAGAGGTGACTATCGCCAGGTGACAAATGGCCGAGTACTTGAATACAAGATGGGTCCCATCCTGCTAATTTCATTTATGTGACAAATATACAAAGGTCATTAAAAGGAGGACACGTGTAGGGGTATTTATGGTGCATCGCATAAAGATTCCTTGCGGCTGGGTTTGTGGGGATTTGTGCCTATAAATACAATTGTTGTCCCATTATCTCAGTGTGTGTTGAAATCAGAAAATTCAAAGCATAATAAAATATCTCTTTCGCGCCCGTGGTTTTTACCTCTCCCACCGAGGGGTTTTCCACGTTAAAATCAGGTTCTTCTTGTTTCGCTTTCTCTTTGATTGTTTATGTTTGATTGCTTCGCTTTCTATTTCTTGCATCCGGTTATCTCCATCCGCTTTATAACACTAGAGCAACTCATGTGTAATTCATTTTGTTCTATTCTCAATTGCCTCGTGAATACCAAAATGTGCTCTAGATTTACCAGGGCCAATAATAACACCTTTGTTGTAGTTTTGAGGGTCTTGATTGATCACCAATGCTTTGAAAAACTCGCAATTTTATGAAGAACGGATCATCGCAGTCCACGCGTATATCATTTGTCCTTCTTAAATTTATTCGACCCCTAACTTGTCCGGAGTATCACGAATAATTTAAGTGAGATAATGATCGAGAGCCTTGCCTTTGTCTAGGACAAAATAGATCAAAAGATTACTTGAAGTGTTTAGATGTTTAAGAATTTATCAAGGATGCATACATTTGTTGTCTATATGTTCAACAATGTAAAAGGGCCTTTTATAGTACTTGGATTCCAGAGAAATAAGTTACAAGTTCGTATTTTAAGGTTACAACCTAAGTGAAAAGGTATCACTTGGTTATAACCACTTAAAAGACCAAGAGGCACCTAAAAATCAGCTTTGCCACCCGCGGGCGCTGTGGCTGTACCTGTGATCATCAGAAATCCGCCAAACTTTCTGTTCAACTTTTAGGCATGCTGAAGAACCACAGGCGGGCGCCTGTCACTCTGTTTCACCAAAATCTGATTTTTGGTCCTTTAACTGGTTTTCTGGTCCTTTAAGTGATTTTCTCGAACTATACTTGCTTATTCCCCATCCGTATACTCATATACACTTATATAAGCGTGCACTCCGCACCTTCAAACTTATTATTAAGTGTTACGAGTATATCCATCCTTGTACTAAACCCCGATTACCTCAACGGCTTGTGATTATACTTAAATCACCAACATTCCTCCCCCATTTAAGTGTAATCCTTGGTTTAGTAAAACAAAACAGTCATAAAACAAACCAACTCATGTTCAATGAAAATGTCACGAAGATTGAATTTCCAACTAGCATTATTACACGCAAATATTCGAGTATTGGGGTGTGACTAAGCATTGAACCCTTTTACACATTTTGAATACATGTACATAACAATACACATGAATTGAAACTACTTCAAAGTATTATACTTGACACCATTTCTTGAAAACCGGCCTTGTGTCCATATCCATTTTTGAGCATTTAGAAAGCCAACCCAACTTTCCTTGAAGCGGCCATACTTCATACTCATATAGGTGAATCTTTTGTTTACCGTGCACCTGCATTAGCACTTTTATAAGATTCATTAAGAAGATAACACTTCAACCTAATCTCACAGTAAACAACACATTCCTTCGGGATTAATACATGTGCTCAAGTTTCCAAAAGCAGCTTACCTCATTGAATTTAGCCTAAGGCATTGTACCAAAGGAAATTGGGCCCATAATCGTAAACTTATACAGTTTGTAGTCCCATCCCGACTACCGACTTTTGTAACAAGTCCTTAGCCAATCCTTTCACAAATGATCACCAAATTTCTTTGAGATCTCACACACAAACCGATATCACCCGTGAGAGATCAACTCACGTGCCGTGCTATGTCTAACGCCTAAGTGTCGTGACTTACCATTATACACATGACTATATGCTTTAGACAAGGTGTAGATGAGCTATCACAATGGATAGATATTGGTGATATTGGTTTAGGCCATAAAGGAATTTCATGAATCAAATTCTAAGCCATTCTCGCCTCTTTTACCGTCACTTTGCCAAGGCAATAAACTCCGACTCCATAGTTGAGCTAGATATACATGTTTGTTTCTTAGAAGCCCAAGAAATGGCGCCGCCTCTAAAACAAACACTCCATCCACTTGTAGAAGAATGATCTTCTACATTACATACTTTATGCTCGTTACGGGCATAATAAATCCTTCCGGTTGCTTCATGTATATTTCCTCATCCAAATCTCCATTTAAAAACGCTGCTTTAACATCCATTTGATGGATCACCAAGTTATGAATTGCGGCTAAGGCAATTAATAACCTGATTGAGAGATTCTAGCAACGGGAGCATAAGTATCGAAATAATCGATACCTTCCTTTTGCCTAAAGCCTTGTATAACTAACCGGCTTTATACCGATCAACAAGCATCGTCGACTCTCATTTTCCTTTTGAAAATCCATTTGCAACCTAATGGTTTGCAACCACGTGGTAAATCCGTAAGAATCCACGTATTATTACCCATTATGGAATCCATCTCGTCATTGATGGCTTCTTTCCAAAATGATACATCCTGAGATACCATCGCCTCAGAAAATGTTCTTGGATCATCCTCAATATTGTAGCAATATGAGTATTGATATCCAACTTCATTTCTTGAACCTTCCACCAAGTAAGTAACAAAATCGGTGAAATGTTTTAGCTATTCTAGCCTCTTACTTCATCAAAGTTCGTAAGACTCAACTTGATAATCATTATTCTCCACATTCTCCACTCCAACTATCATAGAGAGCAATAGCCTTTGGTCTAGGAATAGATGTAAATCTATTCTCATCAAATATGGCATCACGTGATTCTATAACCGAATGTGCAGCCACAGAATCACTAGGTTCTATAACATAAAACCTATAAGCTTTGGAATGACTAGCATATCCAATGAAAATGCAATCGATGCCTCTTTCTCCTAAAGTTTTAATTTTAGGATTGGGAAGTCTAACAACCGCCCTGCAGCCCCAAACTTTTAAGTAATTCAAGTTTGGTTTCTTTTTGAACCAAAGTTCATACGGGGTAGCAGAATTCCTTTTATTAGGAATTGCTTAGTAGATAACAGGCCGTTAACATGGCCTCACCCCAAAATCCACCGCTTCTCAATCCCGAGTAGGATAACATGGAATTTACCATCTCTTTTAGAGTACGGTTCTTCCTTTCCGCAATGCCATTTTGTTGTAGGCGATACGGTGCAGTAACCTCGTGTATAATACCACACGACCCAAAGTAGGTTGGATCATAGTATTCTCCACCTCTATCGGTACGAAAGCGTTTGATACTTGAACTTAATTGCAATTCAACTTCACTTTTATAAACTTTAAACTTATCAAGTGCTTCGTCTTTTGTATTAAGTAAATATACATAACAAAAGCGAGTATGATCGTCTATAAAAGTAACAACATATTTCTTATTTCCCAATGAAGGTGTGGCATAAAGATCACACAGATCACTATGGATAAGTTACAAAATTGTAGATGACCTTTCAACACCATGAAAAGGTTGTCTTACAATCTTAGTAAGCATACAAGTAGTACACTTATCCATATTGATATCAAAAGGGGGAATCAAAGCATTCTTACACATAACATGCATACGTTTGTAATGTACGTGTCCTAAGCGTGCATGCCACAACTTTGAAATATTAACATCAGAAATATGCATAACTTGATTAACTTTATTATTAACAACATTAAGCATAAACATGTCATTACACAAATAGCCAAAACCAACAAATACACCATGTTTGGATAATATAAACCTATCGGACTCATAAACTTGTTTGTAGCCCGATTTACACAACAAAGCACCCGAAACAAGGTTTTTCCGAATGCATGGCACAAATAAAACATTAAATAGTTTTACAGATTTCCCAGAACTAAAATTTAAAGTAATTGTTCCAAAGCCACAAATTACACGACCTTTGACTCGTTTCCCATCTTTAAGATAGATCCATCATTCAACCGGTTCAAAGTCTTCAAACCAAATACGATCTTTGCATACATGTCTTGTTGCTCCCGAGTCGATCCACCACGTAACATCATCATCCTGCATATAAAAAGCTTGTAAATAAATGGCACATAATTCATAACCGAATTAACACCATAATTAACATTCTGACCTTGATGATGTGGTGGTCCTTGGTCTTTCGACCCTTGCTCTGGACCCTTGCCTATACCATTCTTTCGAACTCGGCAATCAGCCTTGTAGTGTCATGTCTTACCACAAATCCAACAGGCCCATTTTGGCCTTTTTCCGGATTCTTTGTCATTTGACTTTTTCTTTTTCTTGCCATGGTATTTCCCTTTGTTAGTTTTAGAACTCTCCCCAGCCTCCATCACATGAATGGAAGTGGATTCATCAATTTCCTTGCCCTTGGTTTTAACCCCCTCCTGCGCCCTGAGGGATTCCTTAATGCGCAGATGGCTACCATGTTCAACCAAGGAGAGTTCTTCCTTTTTGTGTTTTAACATATGCTTAAAATCTTTCCATGATGGTGGTAGTTTGTCAATGATACTAGAAACAGAAATGGCTTCATCCATTTCCATTTTGTGTTGTGCAAATTGGCCTAAAATGCGTTGTAGTTCATTGAATTGTTCCATTACAGACCGTGAATCTACCATCATGTATTTCATGAAATTGCCAACTAGAAACTTTTTAGAAGATGCATCTTCATTTAAATACTTAGTTTCTAGTGCATCCCATAACTCTTTGCGTAAGCAAAGTTTTGATAAATGTCAAATAATGAATCGACATACCATTGACAATGTGACCACGACGGATGTAGTCATCATTTTCCCACTTGTTTCTCCTTCGTAATTCCTCCAAAGGTGCATCATCATCGACTTACGGTATTTACGTATAAGAACATACACCACTTTCAATGTTGTGAGAAGGAAATGCATCTTCCTTTGCCACCTCCGGAAATCAACTCCTTCAAATTTGTCTAGTTTCCCGAAATTCATCATCAAATCCTTTGCATTCACCATTGTGATCAAAACAATAAATTTAAGAAGATTGTTGTAGTTTTGAGGGTCTTGATTGATCACCAATGCTTTGAAAAACCTGCAATTTTATGAAGAACGGATCCTCGCAGTCACGCGTATATCGCTGTCTTTCTTAAATTTATTCGACCCCTAACTTGTCCGGAGTATCACGAATAATTTAAGTGAGATACTGACTGAGAGCCTTGCCTTTTGTCTAGGACAAAATAGATCAAAAGATTACTTGAAGTGTTTAGATGTTTAAGAATTTATCAAGGATGCATACATTTGTTGTCTATATGTTCAACAATGTAAAAGGGCCTTTTATAGTACTTGGAATCCAGAGAAATAAGTTACAAGTTCGTATTTTAAGGTTACAACCTAAGTGAAAAGGTATCACTTGGTTATAACCACTTAAAAAGCACCAAGAGGCACCTAAAAATCGCTTTTGCTGGCCACGCGGCGCTGTGGCTGACTGTGATCATCAAAATCCGCCAAACTTTCTGCTCAACTTTTAGGCATGTTTGAAGAACCACAGCGGGCGCTGTCACTCTGCTTCACCAAAATCTGATTTTGGTCCTTTAACCGGTTTCTCGGTCCTTTAAGTGATTTTCTCGAACTATACTTGCTTATTCCCATCCCGTATACTCATATACACTTATATAAGCGTGCACTCCGCACCTCCAAACTTATTATTAAGTGTTACGAGTATATCCATCCTTGTACTAAACCCCCGATTACCTCAACGGCTTGTGATTATACTTTAATCACCAACATCTTTCACAATGTTAATTTGCCTCAAAAGACTACAAAATTGTCTACATGACCAAAATATCTTTTGTTACCACGCGTGAACGACAATAATTAAAAACCACACTCACTTTTATTATTAAAATAAGAGTTTCTCACCAATTTCAAGTTTGAACAACTAACCATGTATTAACAGATAGTCTGTTCATATTGTTCTCAGCTATTTTATTTTATCTTTTCTGGAACAATCTCTTCATATTTTATCCATTTTAGACACAACTTTTACTAAATAATGCGCCAGTTTTCCCAAATAAACATAAAACTTCAATACACCGAAAATCTTGCTTCAAATACAAAAAAAATATAATTTATGGTTCCAACTACTCTTACCTGATAAGAAAATAATTTAAAAAAATAATACAAACAACCATCTTCTCCGTCAGATCGATTTACATCACAAAGGTAAAGAAAGAAAATATACAGATTTTTGTGAAACATAATTTAGGATAATAAACGCACCTTTCTTTTGCAAAGTTTCTTTAATGTAGCTCACAAATGACCAAATGGACCAATTTTACGATCCACCTCTGAAACCCAGCTAACCCGGCAAAAATCTTGACATAAACTAGGTTTATTCCATTGATGAAAAAGGTGATTTCAAAATGATGCCGTGAAAAGTTTGAAGAATAGAAGAGAGGGAGGATTTATGAAGAGAAATATATTGTGGTGAAAAAATTGGGGGGAAGAAACGGGGGAGGAAATTTTGGGTGGAAGTTTCGAGGTTTTTTTATTTATTTATTATATTAAATTGTTGTGGATATGGTAGTGGGTAGAATCACTACCGTCTTCACAAAAAAAACGGTTAAACCCTAACCGTCTTCACCATCTACAATTAAAAATGACCTTTTCTTAACCTATTGTAGAATATATATTTTTGACCACATTGTCACTTTATAAAAAAATTGTGTTAAGATCAAGCGCTTACCGTTGTACTAAAATCAATTGGTGTCAGTAAAGACGCTACTTTATTTCCTTATCATTTAAAAGTGTGGCAATCTGTTCCCCCCCACCCCCCCAACCCCCTCACCCCCCCCCCCCCCTCACCCCCCTCAAATGTTGACAATCTGTCAAACACTTGCACAATTTTTTCATTTAAGCCCCCTTAAGTGTGGGAAATCTCTCCCACTTGCATTTATTTTTAAAATAATGTTTCAACCAGGGTTCGATCTCGTGATCTCTGACTCCGATATCATGTTAGTACAACGTCAAGCGTTTGATCCTAACAAGTTGTTATCACAATGACATTTTTTAACCTAGTGCATATGCTCTTTGCCACTTGACTTTTTTTTTCAGGTTACAAGCTTCAACTCTGGTGGATACTCAATCGGCATAAGTTCCAGCCTAATCCTAATTGATCCTTTCTCAATGATCAATTTTCTAAAAACATGGACAAATATACACCTCCAATTAATCTCAAATTCCACTAAACCCCCTCTATTTTACCGTCCAAATCATGAGCCCACTAATCCTTCTCTAAACCAATCAAATGGACCAGCATCCAAAAGAGCATGTACTCAAACCACTATCTTCAAAATTGAAAACAACAACAACAACAACAACAAAAACCACAAAAGTCTTGCAGAAATGTGCATTTATGAAGCAGAGAAGAAGATTGGGAAAAAGCCCAGATCATCAAAATTTGTTCTTTATGTAAAGGAATCAACAGATGATGAAATCAAGATTACAAGATTTGAGAAAGAAGTGTTTGGTGAAGAGAAAGAGAAAGAGAAACCATTTGTTTCTAAGAATGAAAATAGTTTTGGAAATTTTGAGGAGATAAGTTTTAGTAAAGATTGCAAGCCTGATTATTGTTCATGGTGGATCAGAGTTGATGATGATGATGATGAAGGTGTGGTAATGGTTCTTCCATCTTTGGAAATGGATGGATCTGCAGGTTTGAAAATCATTGCAACACTTCCAGTTGATCAGAAGTAAACATTTATGTATATATACTCCATTTTGGTTTTTGTATTACTATAAGTTCTGAAAACCGAAAACCAGACTGTTGTCGGGGACAAAGATGATTTGGATTACTGTTGTTTCTCGAGAGACATTTGAAGAATTTATATGATTTATTGAATTTGGAATCCGATATTTGTATATCAGAAATTTGATAATTTTTCTTACCATAATTGGATGTTTATATAGACTATCCTTTGATTCGATCAACTGAGTACAATAGCACTAACAACTCCTCTTGAAATCCGAGTCATTTTTTTGGGAACAAACCGTTTGATATAAGGCACACGTTAGCTTTACCGGCACTTTCTAACAAAAATGCTCCTTCTGTTTCAATTTATCTGATATAGTTGTCAAAATTATGGAAAAAAACATAAAAGAAGAAAGGAGCACAAATAATGATGATTAATATTCTATCATCCTATTGTAATAAACAATGGTAAATTAAAGGGAAAATACGATAAATGTTACACTCAAATTATAATAGAATCAATTATTTTGGAAGAGAGAGTATAATGGAAGGCTGACTAGGACCAATAATACACGTGGCAAGGTCCACGTTTGTTCTTCATGATTTTAAGGTGGTCAAATGTTATTCCGTCGATGTAATCCGTTACTTATTTGATGGGGTGATTGGTTTTTTATTCTTATTTTGACATGGGTAGACATTAGTTCAGTATAAATAATTTGTTAAATCATCTCTCCAGCTTCACTTACATAATATTGATGTAACGTATATGCACCATATGTTATTTAATGATAAGCTGTGTTTTACGATCAATAATTTTTTTTCATGAAAATCGTTATAATTTTTTTTATTTTTAAATAAGCTGAACCAAGTTGGGCTGAATAAATGGTTTTAGCCTAAAAACCGTTGCAGTTTGAGTTGAAAATTTGGAAATCATATAAATCGGTTCGGTTTTGTAAGTGGGAAAACCCGGTCAAATCGGATTATGTTCAACCCTACCATCAACTATCATCCAAAACAACAAATGCGACACCAACCATCGAACTTCCTAACTAGGCACCAATAAGATAAGAAATAATCGTATCTTACTCATTTTAATTCACCAATAACGATTTAACATCTGCATATTATTAGTATTTAACTAATATCCTCCTAAAAAATTATCACTTACAACATTAATATCTTAAATAAATAACAAAATGCTTTGCTTTCAACAAACAAAAAATATTAGCATGCTTAAGATATAATAATATTAGACTTGCATCAAATGAGAAAGATATATGTATTATTTTTCATAAGTGATCAGTGAAAAGATGGTGAAATGTAACTGGTTTTCATTAAAATCAGGAAAAAATACCAAGTTATCTTAAATATTAGTGTTGATGAAGCATAAAGAGAAGAGAGAGTTAGGTGTTGTGAGTTATGAATTGATTTATTTATGTTGTTCTTTTAAAAGATCAATATATTAAAGATGAGTGAGCAATTGTTTAAGAATTAGGATGAGTTACCAAGTTATCTTAAATATTAGTGTTGATGAAGCATAAAGAGAAGAGAGAGTTGGGTGTGTGAGTTATGGATTGATTTATTTATGTTGTTCTTTTAAAAGATCAATACATTAAAGATGAGTGAGCATTCGTTTAGGAATTAGGATGAGTTGGAGCCAATTAACCAGGCCGATAATTTATATTATTAACATAAGTAGGTACCTGATTTGGTATGGTTTTAAACGGTTTTTTCAAATTTCTAAATTGAAATCAAATTGTATTAAGCCGATAGATTTTATTAGTTATAAAAAAGTGATGTAAAACCATGATATACGTTCTTACGGTTTGGTTCGATTTGATCCGGTCATTTGGTTTTGTTTTCAAAATTTTTGTTGGTAACATACTACCTCTGTCCCAAAATATAAGTCATCATACACTTTTTGATTTGTCCCACAAGTCATTCTACATTACCAATGCAATATTTATTGTCAATTTCTCTATCTTACCCCTAATTTATTATGAATCCAACTAATTTTCATTACTTAACAACTATTGCATTAATTATAGTCATTGGGCATTTTATATATTTACCTTTAAATATATAATATTCAACCACTTTCTTATGATTTATATTTTGGACGACGGTACCGGTAGTTAGGGTCGAACAAAAAATTTGAAGACCAAACCAACCGGCCGAACCAAATTAAACCAAACCAAAAAGGTATAAACCGTGGTTTATTGATCGGTTTTCATATAACTTAAAACCAAACTGTTTAATACAATTTAGTTCCAATTTAAAAAATAATAACCGTTCAAAACCAGATCATGTATATATATATATATATATATATATATATATATATATATATATATACACACACACCCACACACAAACATGCATACCTACATCTATTATTACTTTAAAACATCCATGTGTTTTTTCCGATCCAACTCAACCTATTTAAACTTTGTATTTGTAATATATTAATGATCAATTATTAATTTCATATCCTAAAGATTCAGATTTTGTTGATCATTTCACATACTTATCTTCAATATCCAATCATTTAAGAGAATCTCGACTACATATCAGTTCACAACTCACCACCGCTAACTTTTTCTTCTCTTTCTAATTCCTCAGCACCAATATTTGAAATATGTAAATGTTGATTTGCATGACTTACTTCTTTTAATGATGTTGATGAACTTCATCATAAAAATGTTCCGATTTGTTCATTTGTTAGGTTTGACATATTCTATAAATAAATGCATTTAGAGACATTAGTTTTATATAAGTTTGTCTTTTATTTGCTTATAATTAAATTATATTGGACACTAACATTGTTGAGATAATCAAAATCAAGCTAGTGTTTTAGAGAAAATAAAATAACGAATATGTTCAAACCAAATGAAGCCCAAAACTATATCACGTGTTTTTTCGTTGAAATGTGTGAAAGTTAGCTATGTATTCCTCTTTCTCCTTTGACCTTACTCAAAATATTGTTTTGTCTAATGGAATTTGAGATTTATATATGTTATTCAATAATATCACGATTAAGTTCATTATTAGTATTTTTTGAAGTTAATAATTCATCGATGAATTGAAATGAGTAAGAGATGACTCATTTATTATCTTGTTTGTCCCAAACTTGGGAATTCAATTGTAGGTGTCGAGTTTGTTGTGTTGGATGGTGTTGAAGGATGGTTGGTTTTTGGATTTTTAAGATTTGTATGGATAGATGTTAATTAAATATAAAACATTTGTTAAATCATCTCGTTGAATTTACTGACATAATATTACTAATGTATTACATATATTATCATTTGGTGTTACCAGACAATTTGTGATTTACTATCAATAATTTTAGTTGTTAAAAAAAACCGTAAAAGAACGAAACCAAACTGAACCAAACCATGGTTTACGTATTAAAACCATTTTACTTTAGTTTCAAAAATTAAAAACCGTATAAAATAGTTTGGTTTTAAAAAACGAAAAAAACCGAGCGAACCGAACATTGTTCACCTCTTCGGCAGTACTATACTACTGTCTCCCAAAACGGCCAAACCCTCCTTCCAACAAAAAAAAAAAAAAAAAAAAAAAAAAAAAAAAAAAAAAAGCCGGCCAAACCCCAATTGAAACAACGCGAATCCTACTTTTTGCAACAAAATGAGGAGAGATTTGTTTCCCCTGGACGAAAATTCATCATGAATCTCTCCTTTTGTTTCTATCCAACTCGAGAAAAAGAAAGAAGAATCAAATCTTTACTTTGATTTGTTTTTGTGAGACAAAAGATGGAGAATGCTACTGATAAAAGCGGCCGTACAGTGAGAGTTAGGAAAGAGATAACAATAGAGAACCCGTTTTCTTTGAAGGTAGGGGAAGTATTTACGGGCTTCGGAGTTGGATGTGGTATCGGCATAGGTGTTGGTCGCCCTTTAAATATAGGTTTGGTTTTAGTTTTTGTCTTTCTTTCTTTCATTTTCTGTTCTTTTGTCAAAGTTTGGGGAAAAAAATATTTCTCTCTCTTTCATTCCGTATATGTTCGGTATTTATAATTACAAATACATCACGGCCCATATAGCTATCGAAGGCCCAAAATAAATACACGATAATTACACGGTACATAATACACCGTAACACCCCTCCTCAAGTTGGAGTATGCAGGGTACAAATGCCCAACTTGCGAAGTAAGTACAAAAATTTCCGCTTGCCTAATGCCTTGGTAAAAATATCCGCAAGCTATTCATCCGTCGACACATGACTAGGAGTAATAATACCGGCCTGAATCGCATCTCGGACATAGTGACAGTCAACTTCAATGTGTTTTGTGCGCTCGTGAAACACAGGGTTCTACGCAATGTGTAGTGCAGATTTGCTGTCACAAAATAGATCCATCGCACGGGGATGATCTACCCCTAAACCTGCAAGCAAGGCTTTTAACCATTTCAACTCGGAGGTAAGCACGGCCATCGAGCGATATTCAGCCTCGGCAGACGAACGAGAAACGGTATGTTGTTTCTTGGTCTTCCAAGATACGGGGGATGATCCAAGGAACACTATCCAGCCAGTGAGTGAACGTCTCGTCAACGGGCAGCTGGCCCAATCTGAATCACACCAACCGGATAGAGATAGATCACAATTGCCGCTCAACAAAATTCCTTGACCCGGACAGCTTTTCAAGTAACGCACGGCCCGGATGGCTGCGTCCCAATGCACCTGGCGAGGAGCCTGCATAAATTGAGCCAGAATATGGACAGTGTAGGCTAAGTCAGGCCGAGTAAAAGACAAGTATATGAGACGACCAACAAGTTGCCTATAGCTCTCCGGATCCGCATAAATAGGACCCGTAGCGAGAGCAAGACTGTGATTCTGCTCAATAGGGAACTCTGCGGGTTTAGCATCTAAGAGACCGACTTCTGCAAGGATATCAAGTGTATATTTCCGCTGACACAGAAAAATGCCCTCCGGACTGCGGGCTACTTCAATGCCAAGAAAATATTTCAGAGAGCCTAAATCCTTCATATGAAAGCATTCACCAAGATACTGTTTAAAAGAAGCAAGAGCTACAGTGTCATTACCCGATATGATTAAGTCATCGACATAAACGAGCACATTCAGTTGTATGTGACCCTGCGTGAGAGTGAACAAGGAATAGTCCGAGTAAGATTGCAGAAAACCATATTTCTTCAAAGACGCCGCTAGCTTGGCGAACCAACATCGTGGTGCTTGTTTTAAGCCATACAAAGACTTCTTCAAACGACATACCAGGCCAGGTTGATTGACCGTAAATCCAGGTGGTAATTTCATGTACACTTCCTCGTCTAGATCCCCGTGCAAAAAAGCATTGTGCACATCCATCTGATGCAATTCCCAATTTTTAGCACCGCCACGACCTAAAAACACGAATGTGACCATTTTAGCCACCGGAGCAAAAGTTTCGTTGTAGTCAATGCCTCAAGTTGGTGATTCCCAAAAAACAACAAGACGAGCCTTTAAGCGTTAGACTTGGCCATCTCGCTCGATATTTGATTTTATACACCCATTTGGAGCCGAGTGCTTTCTTTCCAGGGGGTAACTTCGCCATTTCCCAAGTCCCGTTATTTTCAAGGGCAGCAATCTCTTTCTGCATCGCATCTCTCCAGCCAGCATCTTGCATGGCCTCATGAAAAGTACGCGGCTCAACACCTGCGATTATAGCTGCAAGAAATATGCGGTGTCGTGTAGAAAATTTTTCACAATTCACAAAATGTGCAATAGGATAAGGAGTACCTGAAGAACCTGCAGGAGACGGTGAAGGTGGGGACGAACTCAGTGGCCGAACAGTGTGTGTGACATAGTGTTTGTGCCATTCCGGAGGCCGTTTATCACGCAAGCCACGTCCCAAAGGAACTGGGGGGGCGGCCTGGTCATCATCATGTCCCGTATCCACATTATTTTCCACATCCTCAGACGGATCAACACCCCCTTCATCCAAAACAGATTCTAGTTCAGCGAGAAAATCATCATCCACTTGGGCAAGCTCATGAGAGGATGGTGGTTCATCATTGGTCAGCCCAATTTTCTCTTCATGAAATGGAAATTCAATTTCATGGAATTTCACATCACGAGAGACGAAGATATCACCGGTAGAAATATCATATAATTTCCACCCCTTTTTGTTATTAGGGTAGCCAATAAACACACACTTTCTACTTCGTGGAGCAAACTTGTTTCCCTTGGATTTTTGATTGTGAGCAAAACAAAGACAACCAAAAACATGAAGATGATCAAACTCGGGTTCCTTGCCAAAAAGAATCTCATACGGTGTCTTGTTGTTTAACAAACCTGAAGGAGTGCGATTTATCAAGTGCACGGCCCCAAGAATACATTCTCCCCAAAAAGTAATTGGTAAATTTCCCTGGAACATTAATGCTCGTCCTACATTAAGAATGTGTTGGTGTTTACGTTCTACTTTCCCATTTTGTTGAGGAGTGCCAACACATGAAGTTTGAAAAATTATGCCATTTTCATCAAAGTAGTTCAACATGTCCTGAAATTCAGTTCCATTATCACTTCTTATTACTTTAACATGTGTTTCAAATTGTCGTTCGATCATGGAAATAAAAGAACGAAAAACCTTAGATACTTCTGTTTTGGAATGTAATAGATAAACCCAGACTGCTCTAGAAAAATCATCAACCAAGGTCAAAAAATAATATGCCCCACTCGAAGAAGGTATCCTGTTAGGACCCCACAAATCACAGTGTACTAGTTCAAAAATTCGACTGGCCTTACTATTACTAACAGGAAAACAATCACGTGTCTGTTTCGCTTGAGGACACACCTCACAAGCTTTATTCAATTTTTTAGGAATAGCAGAACAACTTTTAATTGCAGGAACTAACTTGAGAACTCTATCAGACGGGTGTCCCAATCGACGATGCCACAGCTCAAATGTAGACAATGCAGGAATTGTCACCGCACACACTGCCGGAATCCCCCGGAAAAAATAGAGTCCGTCCTTCCGCTCACCGGCTCCAATCAGGGTCCCCGAACGACGGTCCTGTATAGCACATAATGAATTAGTGAAACGGACATAACAATCAGAATCATCAATTAATTGTGACACCGATATTAAATTGCAACGCAATGCAGGCACTAAAAAAACATGCTGAAGGGTAATGCCATTTGAGAGTATAACAGTGCCCTCTTTTGTTGCCATGGCTTGTTGCCCATCCGGCAAGCCAACCGGACATGGTTCGATATGGACGATATTCACCACACACGATGCATTTCCGGTTACATGGTGTGAAGCTCCTGTGTCAATAATCCAAGATACGTTCGAAAACTCACCCGTCATCTGATCAAGCTGGCGACTATTAATCATATTCAACAAAATTTGGACCTGTTCGGGTTTCAATTCAGCCAAAGAGGAGCCAGCCGACCCCCCACCATCATGAACACTTGCGGCCTGTTCATCAGTTATGTTGCCGAGCACAGCGTTGGCCCGTACAGCTCCACCTCGGCCACGCCCAGCTGATGTCGGAGTCGGGGATGGTGCAGCCCCTTTCCCCTTTCGATTCCTATCCTCCCACCATTCTGGGAAACCATGAAGCTTAAAACAAGTGTGTGCTTCATGCCCTGATTGCCTGCAATGAGAACAAAGAAGCTTTGATTTATCAACACGATCACCACGTCCCCGAGGACGTTCGGCCTGCAAAGCGAAAGCATGGGCATGAATTTCTTCCTTTTCAGCCTTCCCACGTGCTATACCCCTAGAGCGCTCCTCCTGAGAGAATGCCAGATATGCCTCGTCCAAGGAGGGTGCCGGCACCCGTGAGAGGAGATTAGAACGAACTACCGCGTACAAATCGTCATTAATTCCAATCAAAAATTGGTGGAATTTTTCTTCTTCTCTGTCCTGTTCAAATTTACCCACAACATTGCAGGTACAAAGCCCACAAGAGCAGTGATGCAAAGGTTTCAATCGTGACAAATCATCATATAAGCCCATGAGAGTATTGTAATACTCTTCCACGGACATACCCGAGGTTTGCTTGCACTCGATGATGGCTGCCCGGAGCTGCTGCAAACGTGGACCATTGGCAACACAGAATCTCTTGGCTAAGTAATCCCAAAGTGCTTTGCCCTCCTCGAAATAGGGAATTGTGGCTGCAAGTTTTGGTTCCATGCTTCTTAGGATCCAAGATACAAGCATTGAGTTCACCGTATCCCAATCTATCAGCTTTTTCTTGTCTTTCGGTTTAGTCATTGTGCCATCGATGAACACGAACTTTCGGCGTGATTTTAAAGCGAGGGTAATCGCTCTTGACCACGCCAAATAATTGTCAACCCGCAGAAGAAAGTGGGTAATCAAGTTGCCCGGCTGATCTCCTGAGCCGAGATAATAAGGAGAGGTTGGATCAATCTTCCCGTCAGTTTCCGCCATTGATGACCGGAGCTTAAGCACGCTGGTGCTGCTTCAAAGTCGACGGAAAAGAAGAATTTTCTAGGCCGGAAAAAAAAATAATTTAGGGTTTAATGGTTTGGTGGCTCTGATACCATGTCAAAGTTTGGGGAAAAAAATATTTCTCTCTCTTTCATTCCGTATATGTTCGGTATTTATAATTACAAATACATCACGGCCCATATAGCTATCGAAGGCCCAAAATAAATACACGATAATTACACGATACATAATACACCGTAACATCTTTCCACAAAAATGTCTTCTCAAAATCAAGAAAAAGGCATGAACTTTGCATAATTATGATAAAAATCCAAAATTAATTTGGATCTTGTTTCCTGTGGCACCCTCTTTGTGATTAGTGTTTTTCTTTTTGTGGGCAGTTATTTTTTGTTTTATTTTTTTGATTTTCCATGATTTATGCTTTTGGATGAAATAGTGAAAATGGAGGATGGTAATTTAATTTGATTATAGGACTGCATGTATGCATTTTTTGATTGCTCTGGTAGTAGCATAGCACCCCGTTTAGTATATTGTGGAAGGAGTTGTGCTAATGCTCTGGCAATAGTGTTTAACACATGCTTTTGTGGGGTATCGTTTTGTAATGTAGTAGTGGTGGAAAATTGGCAATCGTTAGCTATAGGACTGCTTTTTAATTAGTTTATTTCTTTCTTTATGCTGTTTGTTGATGTGCAAGATTCTAAAAGCTTTGAGCAATGCAAATAGATATGTAGAAATGAGATGAATGGTTTTGGCACGTTGGCTTTTCGGGGGTCCACTTAACGTTTTTCGTGCTGATCAAGACCGGATGTTTTGGTTTATGTGCTTTGTCAGCCTCTTGAGATTTAACTTTATGTCTAATTCTATAAATCTTCAACTAAGTTGGCTCAGGGGATATCGGTTTCTGTATATTTTTGTGTAAGAGATGCAAGTCTTGGAGGTGTTCTTTAAAGCAACAAGCTTTAGCTAAACAGCTAATCTAAAAGTATCCCAGTTTGACGGAAATCGACATGAATTCCTCATAATTTAAAAGGTTCTGAATTGGGAATGTAGTCAGTCTATGCTAATTCTTTTATCCATAAACTAGTTTTGAAGGTAGGGTTCTAATCTTAGTTGAGTTGTCTTTGTCTGCAAAGACGGAACCATGAATATATACTTTGATGGGCTGTTAGGCTATGGGGTGGAATGGAGGATTAGGATGACTTACCATGTTGGGTTGTATTATACTGTCTGTTTGGATAAAAAAATCCCCATTATCCCGGGTGGGCGTAGCCCCCTCAGTGTTCATTTCCATATGCCTCTGTCTTTGCTTGGCTGTACATTCGGTGGATGGTAAATGTTGATATATCAATTTTACTTGGATTTTTGCGTATTTCGTTGACATTGGAGAAGTACACCTCGACTTCACTTAAAGTGTAATTTCAGACAGCACACAATAGGTTATGGTAGTTTTAAATGGCTTGGAGGTGCCATTTGTACCCTTAAATGCTGAAAAATCTACTCCTTTTCATTACCACGTCTACTGAAACCAATATCTTGTGATTTTGAGTCATGAACATGGAACCCTGTCCCTGATTGAAGAGATTAAAGAATGGAGACGAATTGAGTGGTACCTTCGGGGACAACTGATAAAATTGTAACGATACATAGAAGATTACCTTGATCCCTATGCACCTATGCACTCAAGTGTTGTACAAAGAAACACATGAAAGCCATTGGTTCATTGTTTTACTTTTTTTTGGTTTACGTGTTTCTTGATCTCGTCTCAGGTGCAATACCGATGCTTAACCAAGTAATGGTAGCTACTAGAGGCGCAACGGATGTATTTTCAGGGGTCGGAAGACATTTTAATACTTCTGTGAGTTATATTATGATAACTTTATAATCTTTGTTTCTATGTTTTGTTTTTTGTTTGTTTGTAATATATATAATTTTTCACTCTTTCCACTAATAGAAAGATTGTTTTAATAGTTGAGGAAAATTGGAGCAAAGAATATGGAAGCTGGCATTGGATGTGGAGTAGGATTTGGCCGTGGATTCGGTGTTGGTACGAAGCGATTTTTCTAATGTTTATTCCTCTTTTACCCTTGTTAATTCATGAATATCATGTAGAATAATATCATCAATATCTGTGGCAGGCCTTGCCTTGAAGCCATGGGCAATTCGTAAATTTCAATTGTCTCTCGTGGTATGTAGTTTTTGCAACTACCACTACATTTCGTAGAGCACTTGAATTAGTGTCTCTTTAATAGATTTATTATTTTATAAACTCGAATATTATTTTTCTCTATTTCGAATAATCTCTATTCAGATTGAAATGTTTTAGGATTTTTGAATACCGCTAATAATTTTTCTCTGTTTATAAATAAATTTACCTACACACAAAAATCCTTCCTTTTGGCAGCTAGCTTTGGCAACAGTTCTGAATAAACTAGGAATAAGGACAGTGGTTGAACAATCGAATCAAAACCCACTTGGGAGCTTTAGCGACAACGCGTCTCAGAGCAGTAGAACCGATACGGTCATAAGTAACTTTTTGCAGAATCCGGTTCTGAAATATGAAGATGGTGGTATAAATGAGATGGTATGTATTCTTCCTGCAAAAACGTCTTTTTTTTCTTTTCGTGATGCATTCAATGAACCCTTACACACTCTTACCCTGTGAAAAAGAGTAGAAATGGAGGATAAAAACACTAATGGTTCGTTATATTTCATGATTTTCTTTCTAAATCATTACCTTTTCAGTCCATTGTGTTTCGTGTCGGTTGATCATTGATTGAAATGTTTGAAAAAGAAAAACTCTTCAAACTCTAGATCTGACACGTGGCGTAATACTAAAAATGAGCCTATTTCAGAAACAAAATGCATCGAATATGTCAAGTTTATATACATGAGGATAAAATTGAAGATAACCGTGAAACATAAAGAACCAAAATAGTGTCTTTCTTGTCCCTAAACTTGATACAAACGGTTGTACGATACCTTAAAATTCTCTAGTTTTGGCCATTTTTGTGAAAGCTGCTTAGCAATGTCTATTTTGTGTTTCGAATCGAATCGAATCGTTCTGACTTTTGTTTCGTTTCTCAAATTATATATATTATACAGGTAATGAGACACCAGAAACTGATAGAGAAGTTGATGCAGGAGAAGTTGAAAATGTCGTCGTGTGATGCATGTTTCGAGTGCCGTAGAATACAAAGAAGACGATAAGAAGAAGAAGAAGAAGAAAAGGGCGGCAATTAGACTTACTAATTATAGCCTAAATGGGCTTTTTAAGACCATAAATAGTCTTAAGTTCATTAGGAGATAGGTCATATCTTCTAATCTTTTGAGAATGAAATTATCTAAAAGCTAGGATTAGCTTGTAAGAATGAAATTATCTTCTAATCTTGAATCATCTTTTGAGAATCTAATTATGTAAGAGTTTGGATTAGCTATTGTTTTATCCGTTTATCGTAGATCTTCTGCGTCATTGTATCTTCTTTTCATGTTGAATAGTATTACCTTCGTCCCAGAAAAATTGTCCATTTTTTAAAAATAAAGTGTCTCATAAAAAGTGTATATTTTGAAAACCAATGCATCATTTAATGCATTTTTTTTTCAAACATACTCCTATCATAATGTTTAAACATTCATTTCATATTTCAAAAGAGTATTTATTATTTGATAGAGGTATATATGTCCATAACTATTTAAAATACAACATATTAATTATTTTCTTAATCTGTATGCACCATAAAAAGTTGGGATTGAGGTAGTACTTCCTACCGTCCCAAAATATAATTTCGTTTAGTTTTTTTTTTTTTGTTTCCATAATCTAAGTCTATTTTCTGTTTTGTCTCATAATATAAATTCATTTATAATACCAATGAAGCATTTTATCACATTTTTTCTTCGATTTACCCTAATTTGTTATATATTAGTAAATATATTCACCCAATTTCCACTATTTTACCACCATCATTTCATTAATAACCGTCAAAAGATATTTTAGACTTTTATTATAAAATTAATGATATTTAACCATTTTATTAGACTACGTGAAAAACACTAAACGTATTTCATTAATAACAGTCAAAGGGTATTTTAGACTTTTATTATAACATTAATAATATTTAACCACTTTCATAAACTACGTGAAAAACTCTAAATGAATTTATATTTTAAGACGAATGGAGTATTAAGCGTCACAACACATTCAAGCTTAAATTTTTTGGCCACTACTGATGATGAAAACCAAATGGAGTAATAGACTAATAGTTTGATCATTGATGAAGTAAAATAAAATACAGAAAACTATTACTTCTTTTTTTTACGGATACGAAAGAAGGACATGAGTAGTTCCACTAGCTGATGCTTAAGCAGTTAAGCGTCAGCCCTTGCCTCCTCTTCCCCATAAGCTATGTTGCACAGAAACGGACACGGACACGTCGCACTTGACACACCGATTACGGACACGTAGCGATACGGTTAATTCTAAAATTTAAAGAGCCGACACGTTATATATATATATATATATATATATATATATATATAATGTAAATAAAATTCAATTTATCAAAAAATAATTCATAAACATCTGAAAAAACTAGACAAAATAAGATATGTATTACATAAACTCTATGAATATCTAGAATAGATATTTGAGCTTTACACGGTGCCAAAAGAAATTGTGATTGACCTTCAAAATATTATAAATTGTAAAAATGATTGTTTATCAATAAAAAAAACATATAAACTTGATACGACGTATTATTTATTTAATTATTATAGAAATGAAAATCGTGTATTTTAACGTTTCCATTGAAGAAAACTTAAATAAAGAAAAAAAATTTAAAAAATTGGGTTCATGAGTGTTGGGGAGGGTCGGTGCCGTGTCGGGGAGTGTCGACAGTGTGTCGGATATTTAAAATTTAAATAATATTAATTTAATCATGCAACACGTGTCGGACACGGTGTCGGAGCGTGTGTTGTGTCGGACACGGCGCACGGCAACCAGATTGAAGTGTCTGTGCATCATAGCCCATAAGCCTCATCTGTCCCCTGTCATGTGCGCTTTACCCATGCCCCTTTCTCTAAGTAAGTCATCATTAGATTCTAAGGGGAAATACTTGGGTGGTATCTCCACACGTGTGGAGACACTGTATGGTTCAATATTAACCACACAGTTTTATTCTATATTTAAATTGAGTGGTTCTGATGGTTTCGTCCGTCACTTCACTTCAAAATCCCCTCTTCACACAAGTATTTCTCGATTCTAAGGCCTCTACCACTCGTGTAAAGCTAAGACTTAAGAACGAAAACTTAAGAACTCGTTACAGGTATTCCACTCGTTCGCGTAGGTACTTCGCTCGCTCGTTACAGGTATTCCACTCGTTCGCTACAAGTATTTCGCTCTAAGAACTCGCTACGTTACTTCGCTCGCTCGTTCCCCAGAAACTAACGAGTAGACAAAGCCCCGGAAGAGCACTCCATTGTAAGACACTCGACAGTAAGGTGCGTAAGCCACTCGACAGTAGGGATTTAGCATTTAGAGTAGAGTCCTAAACTCCAGCGGGTCAACTCTCGGGGAACTCCTTATACATAACCTGGCGAAAATTCCCATTTTTTGCTCTATACTGAATTGGGAGGCTTGTGGGCGGACCTATTACCTACACGCTGCAGACGCTGATTGAAGGACAAAAGAAACACCTCTCCTTTTTTCGAGCATTAAATCCTCAGGATAGTGGCTTCGCTCCAGACTGGGGATGGTATTCTATTTTGTCACTTGGAGTTTAAATCTATATGGTATTTTATCTACACTTAAATATTATCAAGAAAAAGGAAGTCTTTATAAACGCTCAATCCGAATATACGAAGATCGAAACCTTTGAGGAAGACTTCTATGGAACTCCTTCAACTCCTCCAGCGAAACATCCGTACTGGTCTCCATCAGTCAAAGTTATTTTCACAAAGACTTGCCAGGGTAAGGAAGAAAGGGGGAACAAGCACACTTAGAGAGCGCATTACAACGAAGAGTTGTATGTTGCGTTCGAGAATGATGAATCGCTCCCGAAAATGAATCTATTGATTCTCTCCAATTGGTTGGACCGTAGGTGCGATGATTTACTTCACGGGCGAGGTCTCTGGTTCAAGTCCAGGATGGCCCAGCTGCTCCAACATGTCTTGGGAGGATTTAGCAGAATTACCTGGGATAATAGCCCTCTCCGTATAAGACTGAATCAAGACTCGTGTTCATATACGTAATTCCTTTAGTTGAATGCCCTCCACAAGCCATACCTCTCACCAATGCGGACATCGGTCGAGGGTTGTCTGTGGATTTCTAACAAAGGAAAGTCCTCTGCCCTAATACTATGACATTGCCATTTGATTGATTAAAGTTCCGTGCTGCTCACCACTCCTCGAGGCCAAGGATGGGGTCGAACCGTCATTCCAGGATTTGGCCCTGCTGCCGGAGATGGCCGATAAAGCGAAATGGCTAGATAGTACCCCGACTTGACCGTATAAGTGCCCGTGCGGTCATAGCCCCAAATCCATCGATCCGGATGAGTCCTTGAGGCTATAGACGTGGACAAAATGATGTCAGATTCCCAGGGCTGAAATAAGCCCCGGATACGAGGGGCATCCCAGACTCGCGTGTGCAGAATGAATAAAGATGAAACCTTAGCACCAGTCGAAAGCATGTGACTCGCATAAGGTATACGAAAGGATGGCCTTCCCTCTGTCTAAGCATCATGAAACACATCAACTTACTCCCCGTATCCAACTCGCTAACGCATCCCACTGAACAACAGGTCCCTGCCCTCCAAAATACTGGCGCCACAAAAACGACGGTCGGGTACCCAACCCGGCTGACAAGATGGTGCCGTCCTCAAAATACTTTGCTTGGACAACCTGCGCTGCCAACGATCCTGGGTGATACATAATACTCCATGCCTGTTTGGGCAAAAGTGCTAAACTGAAACATTCCAAGTCCCGAAAACCCAACCCACCAAGATTCTTTGGAAAGAAACATACTTCACAATTCTTCCAATGAACCCACCGTCTCGTCTCCGTGTCCCCCCCAGAAGAAACCCCTGATCGCCTTTTCCAGTTCCCTGATTCAAGTAGTGGGGATCTTAAAGCACTACATGATATACGTTGGAATGGCCTGGAGGGCCGATTTAATAAAGACCTCCTTCCCAGCCGGAGAGAGCAACTTATCCTTCCAACCTGCCACCTTTTTGCAAATCTTATCCCGCAAGAATTCTAACACCTGTCACTTGTTTCGGACAATCACAAAAGGCAACCCCAGATATTTGCCAGTCCCATCTCCCAGTGGAATCTGAAGCACATCGGACATCGCATCTATCACCTCTGCAGGAACTGACTCCGAGAAAGTACAAACTAGACTTGAGGAAATTTATGGCCTGGCCAGAAAAGGATCCATACCTGGCAAACAAATCTATCAGTGTCTCCACCACTCCATCCAGTATTCAAAGAATATAATGCAGTCATCAGCAAACAACAGATGCGAAATAGTAACCGGAGCCTCTCTACCAAAGCTAATACCCGCATGGCGCACTGCGTGAACATAGTCGTCCCAAAGAAGCCGTAAACCCTCCGCATGATGATGATAAAACGAAGGTGACAACGGGTCACCCTGCCGGATGCCCCGGGTGGGCACAATCCTCGGACTAGGCTTCCCGTTAATCAAAACCCGAAAGGAAGCCGTTGACACACACCTGTGGACCAAATCAATAAAAGACAACGGGAAGCGCATGCGCTCCATAATGCTCCAAAGATACTGTCACTCCACTCTATCAAAGGCCTTAACCATATCTAACTTCAAAGCTGCGTGGTTGTGACAACCCTGTCTACCAGCCTTCAGATAGTGGAATGCTACAAAAGCTATAATCACGTTATCCGTGATGAGGCGGCCGGACACAAACGCACTCTGGTTTCCCGAAATAACATCTCCTATCACACCCTTAAGCCGATTGATAACAACCCGAGAGATAAGTTTATAGATAGAATTACAAAGCGCAATCGGGCGAAACTCAGTCATAACTGTAGGAGTAGACACCTTAGAAAGTAAGGTAATATAGCTTTCATTGATCGTACCTAGCGGAGCCCTATTATTTAGAACGTCCAACACCACAGCTACGACCTCGTTGCCCATAATACTCCAGAACTTCTGTAGAAAAACCACGTGCATACCATTTGGCCCTGACGATTTCCTATCTTGCAACTACTTCAGAGCCGCACAAACCTCCTCTCATGTGAAAGGCCTGGCCAAACCCTGCTGCTGACCAACTTCAAGCTCTGCGAACTGCAAACCCGTAAGATCTATATATGCTCCATTAGAAGAATAAATACCACACAAATAATCCACTGCCACCCGTTCCACGGCACCCCACTAGCATCATGCAACAAATGTATGGTATTGCGTTTCCGCCTCAAAGCTGCTTTATGATGAAATGAGCGAGTATTTCTATGAGTGTCTTTAAAGGCACCACATTTTTTTTATTTGGGCACCAAAATTGAGGAGCATCACACCTCCATGCATTAATCTACTTAATACACCACGCTAATTTTTATATATACTCAATACACCACAATGTAATTACAATTATACCATTTTTACCTGTTGAAGACTCTGTGGCTGAAGACTCTGCAGCTGCACCGAAGCTTGGAGAAGAAGGAATAGCGGCTACCAGTTAGGGTTTACTACACATTATTTATTCCGATATTACCCTTATGATGAACTATATATAAATACCAATTGTACTCAGTTTAATTCAATGAGAAATAATAAACAATTCTAAGTTCAATATGGTAGCAAAGCTTTACGGCTCATCTCTCGTGTCTATCTCTCTTGATCACGCAGATTAGGGCATTCTTTTTTTTTTTCTCTCTTCTTTCTTCCGTTTTTCTTCTCACCGGAATCCATGGTAGACGGGTCATCTTCTCCAAATTATACGGCTACGGCCACCTCTCCAACCCAACCCGATCTCTCCCCTTATCCTTCTTTCACCCATTCTTCTACAATTCATATCACGAAACTTTCTCGCACCAATCATCCATTGTGGCGAGCACAAATCCTTCCTTATTTACGCAGGCAAGGTGTTCTAGGATATGTGGATGGCTCCATCACCGCACCGGCTGCCACCATTACTGCCGGCAGACAGACTCTCCAAACCCTCAATACACGCACAGGCTCAAGCAAGACAGTCTGATTTTAAGTACGATCACGTTCTCGCTTACCGATGATGTTTTATCTCAGGTTTATCAAGCTAATACCTCGGCTGAAATATGGAAATCCCTTCAAACAAGCTTTGCCTCCCAATCTCTTGCTCAACTGGTGCATCTTCGCACAAAATTGGCATCGACTCGCAAGCTATCCATGACCACTGCTGATTATTTCATGACAATGAAAAGGATTGCTGACAATTTAAGTATGGCAGGTCACCCCATCGCTGATGATGATTTAATTGCATATATTATGGTCGGCCTGGGCTCTGAATTTGATTCCTTGGTGACTATTATTGGCTCTAGATCAGAAATCACTCTTGATGAAGTTTAATCAATGCTCCTTTCAACAGAGGCTCGAATTAATCATAATCAGCCACCACCGGTGTCCACTTCTTTGCCGGGAAACTCAACCGCAGCTCCTGCTGCAAATTATGCCGGTTGTCCGACTCGTTCCAACTCTTCCCGAGGACGTGGCTCCCAGAATAATCGAGGCCGGGGGCATGGCTCCTCTCGTGGACGTGGACGTGGTCCTTCACAATCTGTCCCGTCCGTACAATGTCAATTATGCGAGCGCTTTGGCCATACCGTTCATAATTGTTGGTATCGATTCGACTCAAAATTTGCTCCAGTTGCACCAAATCAGCCCGCTCAACTCCCTCGTCCACAGGTTCCACCTCAAGCTCATGCGGCCATGCATAATGCACCTTATACGTCTGAATGGATACCAGATACGGGTGCTACCCACCACACCACCAATGATTTTCGTAACTTAAATATCTCTGCGGATGCCTATGATGGTCCTGAAAATTAACGCCTCGGTGATGGTACAGGTTTTCCTATCACTCATTCTGGCTCCTCTTGTTTATCTAATTCTAATCGTTCGTATGTACTCAATAATATTCTTGTAGTTCCCTTCCTTTATACAAATCTTTTGTCTGTCTCCCAATTTGCCAAAGATAATTCTGTATTTTTTGACTTTCATCATAACTATTTCCTTGTGAATGATTACTCGGGCCGCATCCATCATTGGGGGTATCTTAAAGATGGCCTCTACCACTTCTCGCAGTCCTTTCGTCGCTTCCCTGCTCAAGCCCTCACCACCAGTCGTTCCAACGTCTCTCAATGGCATCAGCGTCTATGTCACTGCTCCTATCCGGTTCTTCGTCAATGTCTGCGTCAAATAAATGTCACAGCACCGTCCACTGCCCCTACATCCGTTTGTGTTGCGTGTCAAATGGCTAAGAGCCATCGTCAGTCTTTACCTATGTCATCTTTTACTTCTTCTAGGCCTTTGGATTTAGTTTACTCTGATGTATGGGGCCCTTGTGCCGAAGATTCTATTTATGGCAATAAATATTATGTTAGTTTTCTTGATTATTACACGAATTTTTTGTGGTTTTACCCTTTACGCCTAAAATCCTATGTTGAGTCTGTTTTTCACCAATTCCAAGCTCGTGCCGAATGTCAGTTTAATTCAAAAATTAAAGCCATTCAAACTGATTGGGGTGGAGAATATCGTCGCATAACCACTTACTTTACCAACTTAGGCATTGACCATCGTCGCTCGTGTCCCAACACCTCGGAACAAAATGGTTCCATTGAGAGACGCCACCGTCAAATCGTTGAGGTCGGCCTATCTCTTCTTGCTCACTCAAATCTTCCCCTCCCCTATTGGGAAGACGCCTTTTCTACTGCCACGTATCTCATTAATCGCCTTGCTTCTCGAGCCCTTCACTATAAATCTCCCTATGAAATGGTCTATCATCGTCTCCCCGACTACTCCTTTCTTCGCGTATTTAGGTGTGCTTGCTGGCCTCACCTACGGCCCTATAATAATCACAAAACTGATTTTCGAAGCAAGACATGTATCTTTCTCGGTTACAGTCTTCATCACGGCTATAAATGCCTTGACCTTAGTACGGGTCGCATCTATGATGCCCGCCATGTTGTCTTTGATGAATCTTCCTTTCCGTACGTCCGTCCTTCCTCCTCCCTTCCTTCTCCTAACCCCACCACGTCTCTGCCTTCTAATCTCGCTCTTCCTTCACCTCATATCTCCGAGCCAGTTCCATCTCCGCCCCTATCCCCACCTCGTCCCTCCCCCTCTTCCTCCATCCATCCCTCTCCCTCTTTTGGTTCTAGCTCGTCCGATTCCAACCCCGTCTCTTCTTCTTCTCCGACTTCTCCTCCGCCTCCTACTCCCCGCATGGTCACTCGTTCCACTACCAATTCTCTAAAACCCAAGAACCTCCCATTTGACTTTGTTCGTTATCCTCTTCCCAAAGCCTTTTCCGCGACCCTTCAGCCGACTGAACCCACTTATGTTTCTGAGGCCCTAAAATCTCGTGAATGGAGAGATGTCATGAGAGATGAGTTCAATGCTTTGGTCCAGAATGACACGTGGGACCTTGTTTCGTTTTCTCCTCGTATGAATCTCCTCGGCAATAAATGGGTTTTTCGGATTAAACGTCATGCAGATGGTCACATCGAGCGCTATAAGGCTCGACTTGTTGCAAAAGGCTTCCATCAGGAAGCTGGGGTTGATTTTTCTGAGACTTTCAGTCCGGTCGTTAAGCCGGTTACTATTCACATATTATTATCATTGGCTGTTTCTCATAATTGGACTATTCGTCAGGTTGATATTCAGAACGCTTTTCTTCATGGTTTATATCTGAAGATGTCTATATGCAGCAGCCTCCGGGTTTTCAGCATCCAGATTATCCTCATCATGTCTGCAAGCTTAAGCGCAGTCTTTATGGCCTCCGTCAGGCCCCCAGGGCATGGTTTTCTAGATTTACGGACGTGCTCCGCCTCTTCGGTTTCTTCCCCTCTCGGGCCGACACGTCTCTATATGTTTATAAATCTGGCTCTCACTCTATTTATGTTTTGATCTATGTTGATGATGTCATTATTACAGGTACTTTGGCTGATCTTGTTTCTGCAGTTATTCGGCATTTGGCTACTCACTTTCCGGTAAAAGATCTTGGCCCTCTTTCTTACTTTTTGGGTATTGAGGCTTTTCGCACTTCTGATGGTCTCCTTCTCAGTCAACGGAAATATATTCACTCCTTATTGTGTCGGGCTAAGATGCAGCATGCCAAACCATGCATCACTCCTATGGCATCTAACCTTCGGCTCAGTAAGGATGATGGGAAGCCCTTCGATGATCCCTCTTTATATCACAGTATTGTTGGTGGTCTTCAATATCTTGGATTTACTCGTCCGGATATTGCTTTTGCTGTTCATAAGGTCTGCAAGTTTATGCATGCTCCGCGCACTACGCATTGGGTAGCGGTTAAGCGAATTCTTCGCTATCTCAAGCACACAATTCATGATGGTATTCTACTTCGGTCTTCTCCTTCTGTTCATCTTCATGCCTTTTCCGATGCTGATTGGGCCTCTGACCCTGATGATCGCCGCTCTATTGGAGCTTTCTGCATCATTTTGGGTAACAATCTCATTAGCTGGCGCTCCAAGCAGCAGGTAACGGTTGCCAAGAGCAGCACCGAAGCTGAGTATAAGGCCCTTTCCCATACAGCCGCTGAAATGCAATGGCTCTCCACCTTGTTGCGTGAAATGTCCATTCCTCTCTCTCCGACTCCTACGTTGTGGTGTGATAATATTGGTGCTACTTACCTCACTGCCAACCCGGTGTTCCATGCCCGCACTAAGCACATTGAGATCGATTTTCATCATGTTTGGGACCTTGTTGCGGCTCGTAAGCTTGCTGTTGCCTTTATTTCGTCTAAGGATCAGTTGGCGGATATTCTCACTAAACCACTTAGTCATGTTCGGTTCACTGATCTTAAAGCCAATCTCCATGTCCATTCTATTCCCATGGGATTGCGGGGACATTTTGAAGAATCTATGGCGGAAGACTCTACAGCTGCACTGAAGCTTGGAGAAGAAGGAATAGAGGCTACCAGTTAAGGTTTACTACACATTATTTATTCCGATATTACCCTTATGATGAACTATATATAAATACCAATTGTACTCTGTTTAATTCAATGAGAAATAATATACAATTCTAAGTTCAATATTACCTATGACACCACACTTGTCAAAATCTTTCACTCCAGAAAAAATAACGACACATATAACCCTTGATGATATATAGGCCCACTGGGTCGGGTTATTCGTAACTGGGCCGAGCCCATTATAAAGGTTAGATAATAAAGATAAACAGGTTGGTAAGGCAGGACTTCACCAGATGTTGACCAGGTCAGACTCTGGACAGAATAATCAAAAGAGCAGGGCTCCACCATATTCTGTCCAGATTTGCATCCAGACAGAATAGTCAATTGAGCATGACGAAGACCGGGTCAATAACGGCTTAACAGTTTACAAACGTGGGTAGATCCCACGTCCAGTAACGTCTAAAGATAACCGGCAGTAACTCCCCATTACGTGAGGGAAGATGATCACGATCTACGGACATAAAAGGAAGACCCTGAACTACGAGGGGGACTTGATTCCAATTCAATACTTGAATTGGATACGTAGGCAGCTCTCTCGAAGAGTTCAGTCCAAATTCATACAAATATACTTTTTTAATATTATTTTCCTAACTCAAATCATTTAATTACCCGATTGAGATTTTAAGCATAATCATTTGGCGCTAGAAGGAGGGCTGATTCTAGTTAGTGAGTTGTTGTCATAGTAAAAATGGCAAAAAATCAGAGTAAAAAGCAGAAGAATCGACCGGAAATTGAAAATCAAACCAGGGAAGAAAACCTGGAAGACAACAATGAACAAGCGGGGAAGAAAATTCAATTGGAGGAAGGACAAACCAGCACACCAAACGCAATTAGGCAGATGATAGTGGAAAACTTAGCAAATCTGAAAGGAGACGAGATCAAAGCCATTTTTGAAGAAGTGTTGAAGGCTAGGAATCAGGAGGGTGATGTTTCAGAAACACCTACTCCTCGTCATACAGCTAAGAAAGAGAAGCATGAAGTAGAATCCAGTATAAAAGTGTTTGTTACTCACCTAGGTGGTGACAATGCTAGAGCAGAGTTGGATGCTATCCTGAAGCCTACGCAAGATGAGTTTAGGCTGGTGTCTCCTTTTACTGAAGACATTGATGTGTTTCCCTGTCCTCCAGGGTTTAAAATTCCCAAGATCCAGGCATATGATGTACCAAGGATCCATATGATCATATGCATCAGTACATCCAGCATATGAATTTATACAATGCACAAGAAGAGAGAAATGCAAGACATTTGCAACTCTTCTCACAGGAAAGGCAAGAGATTGGTTCAACAAGTTGAGCCCCAGATCCATACCAGACTTCCCCACTCTGACCAGAAAATTCATGCACGCGTTTATTGCTGCAAGGCCTTTCCAGAGAAATCGAACATATTTGTTGACCATCAGACAGAAAAGTGATGAAACGGTACTGCAGTTTATCAAAAGATTCAACGGAGAATCATCCCAGATAGTGGATCTGGATGATAAATTCCTAGTGGCGTCCTTCGTGGTAGGTCTGAAAGAAGGGCGGCAACACGCAAAGCTGAGCAGTAAGAATCCGAGCACCATGGAAGAATGTCTGGATATTGCATACAGACATTGTCAGGGTGAAGAAGCAAACAGGGCTAAAAGGGAGGAATCCCATAGGGATTCTAAAAAAGGAAAGAGTGATGACAAATCTGAGAAGAAAAGAAAATCAGTGTGGGACAGAGTAACCGCTCCCATAACTGATAGATTAGGGAAGAGAGGTGCTTTGCAGGACAGAGACCTCATCCCTTTAAACAGATCCCGTGATCAAGTTCTGGCAATAATGGATAAAAAAGGAATTGCCAAAGTTCCTCCTCCCCTAAGGGGCCCAAGAGAAAAAAGAGACCATACCAGATGGTGCAAATATCATAAGGACATTGGACATGACTACGGCGAGCAAGCAAGGGGATCTCGATCAGAGATATATCGACGCAGTAGCTATGGAAGGAAAGATAGATGAATGCATCGATCGAGCGCTGGGAGATAACCTCAGAGGAAGGAGGGAATTTAAAAAATCTAACAACAATCAAGACATATATAATCAAAGGAGACACAGAGATCCGTCTCCTGATACAGATGGGCATAGAGAGAATGCCCCTATCAACACAGTGAATACGATTGTTGGAGGCCAAAGCGGCGTTAATAAGGCCGCATAAGAAGAAAAAAGTGGCGGTCACGAGAAAAGACGGAGAAGCGAAGAAACAGAAGGTGATGGGAACCGTTCAGTACGGTCCAAGAGATGCATTACCAGTCGTCGTGAGCAACGAAGGACTGGTTGTAGAAGCGGTTATACAGAAAAACCTGGTCGAAGAATGCAGTAGATATCTTGGCGGTCAAGAACGTGCTATATTATAGTCCATTACAAGCAATGAAATTGGCAGACTCGGAGTTGACTCCTGTGTCAACCCCACTCTTTGGATTCACAGAACCCCCCATTCATCCTGTGGGCATGCTAAAACTATTAACAACTTTCGGTCATGGATTACAGAGCAGGACTCTGATGGTCAATTATGTGGTAGTAAAAGCTCCATGAGCATATAATGTGATTTTGGGAAGACCGGCGTTGATTGATCTCAGGGCAGTGGTATCACCGGCACATAGCAGTATGAAATTCCCAACATTTGAAGGAGAAGCTGCTATTAAAGGGAATGTGGACGCTGCGAAGAACTGCTACACATCCACAATCAGTGGAAAGATGAACATGCAGCAGGTGACAATGGAAGATCTCGTTCCAGAGGAAGAGAAAAGTTGGCAGTCTAATGATCCCGTTGAGTCAGTAATGTTGGATGAGATGAACCCCGAATCCACGATCAGTGTACGATCATGGATACCGTCTGAACAGAAGCAGATGCTGGTTAGGATTTTAAAAGACTACAAAGATGTGTTCGCATGGAAAGCAAGTGATATGCCTGGACTGTCAACGGAGTTGGCTGTCCATAAGCTCAACATCGACCTAACCAGAAAGCCTGTGAATCAAAAGAAAAGATCTTTCGCCCCAGAAAGGATACAGGCTGTCCAGCAAGAGGTAGAGAAGCTGTTGCAGGCCAACATGATTAGAGAGGTTATATATCCAGAGTGGCTAGCAAATCTGGTACTGGTCAAGAAGCCAGATGGCAGCTGGAGAATGTGTGTAGATTTCACAGATCTAAATAAGGCATGCCCTAAAGATAGTTACACTTCCCCTAGAATTGATAGGCTAGTGGATTCTACAGTTGGATGTGAAATTTTTGCTTTCATAGATGCTTATAAAGGATATCATCAGATTATGATGGACCCTGTGGATGCTGTAAAAACTTCTTTTATTACTAAATTTGGTTCCTACTCCTATGTGTCTACGCCTTTTGGATTAAAGAATGCAGGGGCTACCTACCAAAGGGCAGTCAATACCATTTTCAGCCAACAAATTGGCAAATCCATGGAGGTATATGTGGATGACTTATCGATCAAGAGCAGGACTCTTGACCAATATTTGAAAGATGTAGCAGAAGTTTGTCAAGTGTTAAGACAAACAAGAATGAAGTTGAACCCAAAAAAGTGTACATTTGGAGTGAGATCAGGCAAATTCCTTGGTTACATGATATCCAAAGAAGGTGTTAGGGCCAACCTTGATAAATTGGAAGCTTTGCAAATTATGCCCGAACCGAAGAATATTAAAGAAGTCCAGTGATTAACAGGGAGATTAGCAGCGCTTAATCGTTTCTTGTCAAAATCTACGCAGAAGTCACTACCTTTCTTTAAAATCCTCGGGAAGGCTAGCCCATTCGAGTGGAATGCAGAATGTCAACAAGCTTTTTAGGATCTAAAGGATCATATCAGTCACCTACCAACTTTAACCCCTCCTCAGGAAGGTGAGGTATTATTTTTATACTTATCTTTTTGCAACGAAGCAGTAAGTGTTGTGTTGGTAAAACAACATGGTATGTTACAAAGGCCTGTATATTTTGTAAGCAAAGCCCTACAAGGGCCTGAGATCAGATATTCTGAGGTGGAAAATTTGGTTCTAGCCCTGGTACATGCCACAAGGAAACTAAGACCATACTTCCAAAGTCATCCAGTGATTGTGTTGACAAATCAACCCTTAAAGCAAATTTTGGATAAACCAGACAAGTCTGGGAGATTGGCAAAATGGGTAGTCGAATTAGAAGGGTTTGACATCGAATACAAACCAAGAACGGCAATTAAAGCTCAAGCATTAGCCGATTTCTTAGCAGAAGAAAAAGCTTTGGCTGTAGAGCAAAAGACAGAGCAGAAAAAGGCTGAACAGTGGCAACTATATATAGATGGAGCTTCGAACAAAGAGGGAGCAGGAGCATGTCTCCTACTTATTAGCCCAAAAGGCAAAGAATTCCCATATGCTCTTCACTTTGAAATTCAAGCCACTAACAATGAAGCCGGATATGAAGCTTTGATAACTAGATTGAACCTAGCACATAAATTAGGTGTGCATAACCTGATGATGATGGTCAAGTAATAAAAATAACTCGATACCAAAATAACCAACTAGCAAGAGAACTAGGTTCAATCGCAGTATAGCTAGATAGAGTCGAGGTCGATCCCACAGAGACTCGGCTTAAACAAGTACATCGTTATTAAACTAAAAATAGATTAAAGGGTGGTTTACGACCAACTATAATGTAGAGATAAAGGTTGACACGATAGAAAACACAAAGACTAACAATACGACACAAGACACTAAACACTTATTTTTATGGTTTTATAAGACTATAACAAATGGTATTGATTACGCTAGTAGTAATTACTCCCTCATATATGTATATCTAAGCCGAGACAGAAAAGACATTAAGGTTGATTATATTTTGGCTACAGGAGTCATCCCCTAAACTGGATCTAATTCGTGAACGGATAGAAGATCTCTATGCATAATTACGAATCCTTCCTTGGACAAGATAGAACATCATATAACAAGCATGCTATACCAAACTAGGGATGCCGATCTAAAATCGTCATCTCGTCTAGGCAACCACCGTGGACGGGTTGGCACACCTCCTAAACGATCGGCTAACTAATGTCCTAGTAACATGAAAATTTTCACAATATATCATATTTATTTACGAGAACGATGTAACAAATTGGCCAGATCTATTACATGTGTATATGAAAAACAGAAAGCACGACATAGCCGAAGTCGTTCATAAAAAATTACTAAAATCTTGATGGCTAGATCTAACCATATAGACCATGGTAGATCTAGACCGGTGACTCTAGAATTTTCTCGTAAAACGCCTTCGTACATCTTAGATCTACATGAATATGGGTTTGTTAATTAACTACATCATGAAATCAATACACAAACGACTACTCCAAAACGAAAAAAATAGATCTACGAATAAAAACAACATATTTGGATAGGCATTACCCTCGTAGACGGAGGGTCCTCCAATCCTTCAATGCAACCTCTAATCGATGAATCCATCGCCTCCGTGATGAAGAAACATAATATAAAATAAGAAGAACTATATTGATAAACTAAAAGTAGTGTAATATTGTGTTTCTAGAGTCTAACTAATAAAATTCGTGGCTGTTCCTTTATATAGAGACTTAGACCGACTTAAAGATATATTTGAAAACCCTAAAACGCGTAGAGATAACTCCCAGCCGATCCTCGAGATTTTGGTCAACTCGCCCCCAGCGAACTCATAGCTCACTGCCCTCTGATTGGCTTGCTGGCTTTTCTTGTTCCTTACTCCACTTTTCATGCTGTTTCGGTATTTATCTTTAATGCAATCCGATTCTGCCTTGATTTCTCTTGAGATTTACTTCCTCCGATAATAGATATCTTCCGATTTATCGCAATCTATAAAATCAATATTTATCGAACAGTAAATCATATTTAAATAATATAAATAGATAAATACCAAATTATATCTTATAAATCACACAACACTAAATAATCAATATAAACATGTGATTTAATATAAAATATATATTATTAAGCTTGATTTAAGGACAACGTTGATGATTTTTATAGGTATAATTTGTCCGTCATCAACTACCCCCCACTTAGATTTTGATCGTCATGAACAAATCATCAATAAGTCATTCCCCAAGACAACATTTTCCATGGTCAAGTCATACTTACACAAGAAACTCGAGTCAACTCATACCATTCATGCTCATAAGGTATTAATTATTCACTACTCGCTATGAATCGAAGTGATGTGTGCATGTGCATTCAGTTTTATATATTCGTGGCAAGATTAAAGTTTATGCTAACTTTGCAGTCTTAACCTACCAACATCAGCATTCCCACTTCTTAAGCCTCGCAATGGGTAAAGACATGGTGCAATAAGCAAGAGCGTCATCCATAAGGTTTTTGGACTCGGAGACCGAGAAAATACTCAAAGCCTCTTAAAAATTTGAATTTCTTCGCATTTTCATAATTTCAAGCATTAACACCTCTCAAGAAAGAAACTTGCTTTATAGGTAAAGTATTCATTGCAAGAATCCCCTCTCACGGATTAGTCAATTGCATTGAATATTACCACAAGCGCGGGGCTACTTTGGTAATGTTACTACAAGCCCAGTGTTTAACGCATTGTTAAAACACAGATAATTCTCAAACACAGATAAACGCATTGTTACATAATTCTTCTAGTTATTATGATTCGTGCGATAAAAGTCGATTCAAAGATTGAGTAACCGAATAATAAATAACTACTTGCAACAGTCGGCATGAATATCCTTAAATTTACATTCACATAAGTATAAAATGATCACGTAATCATGTAACTTGGTTCCTTTCCTATCAATTCAATGTTTTAAGAACTCACAATTCTAAGGGTACGAGATAATTAATTTGGCATTTGTTCAATTTTCTTCAATTTTCACCGTTTCATTCAATTTTCAATTATTACACATCATAGCTAAGTCTCCTACCCCCACTTAAACTTGGCATTGTCCCCAATGACAAATAAAAATGAGAATTTAAGAAAAAGACATAGATCTGAAAACGGCTCTCAAGTAGATGCAGAACATCGGAGTAATCCAAGCACGTCGTGGAGAAGCAAATGAAAACATGTTTAAGAAAACCAAACAGAAACTCCATGAAACCGTTAATAACATGTCAATGGAAGTTATAAAATAATGTGGTAGTAATTAGATATAGAATATCCAAAAACAAATTATGCTACTTTATGTCATACAACCAATGACAAGGAAAACCAAAGGGTTAAAAACTACAAAACTCACATGGCGGCTATCAAGGAAAAAACCTCATTTATTCCGAACTTAGAATCGGAACATGGCGAGATAAAAAAAACCTTCATAGGCTCATGCTACTTTATTAAAAGCAAAAACAAAAACAAGCTAAAATTACCTAAAAGATAGTTTTTTAAGAAATAGTTCTGAGGTTATAGTCGTCAGCTCGACTCAGTTCCACGATGATCTAGTTGTAACTAGGATTGCCGAGAGTAAATAATTCTTCCTTCCTATCAAATTGATTCCCGAGGTAATGCTTTAATCGGTGGCCATTCACCACAAAAGTCTTTCGATCATCCAAGTGACTTACCTCTACAGCTCCGGAAGGAAATACTTTACTCACTTTATAAGGACCAAACCATCTTGATTTTAGCTTTCCCGGGAAAAGTTTCAAGCGCGAATTGTAAACAAGAACCATATCACCCACCTTAAAGGTGCGGTCAAGGATCTTTTTATCATGAAATCTCTTAGTGCGCTCTTTATAGATCCGAGCATTCTCGTAAGCTTCAATGCGAAACTCTTCTAGGCGAGTCAATTCCAACAAACTCTTTACTCCGGCTAAACTTTCATCAAAATTCAACATACGAGTAGCCCATAAGGCGCGGTGCTCAAGTTCAACCGGTAGATGACACGCTTTCCCAAAAACAATCTGGTATGGGGACATACCAAGGGCAGTCTTATACGCAGTCCGATAAGCCCATAAAGCGTCATCTAACTTCAATGACCAATCTTTCCGTGTTGGGTTCACAGTTTTTTCCAAGATGCGCTTAATCTCTCGGTTCGTGACCAAAACTTGACCACTTGTTTGAGGATGATAAGCGGTAGCTAACTTATTTCTCACCCCGTACTTAGCCATTAACTTCTCAAACGGCTTATTACAGAAATGGCTCCCATTATCACTAATGATGGCACGAGGGATTCCAAACCGCGTGAAGATATTTTTCTTTAAAAACCGCAGTACAACCTTTGTATCATTGGTAGGTGAAGCAATAGCCTCAACCCATTTAGACACATAGTCGACCGCCACCAAAATATAGCGGTTTGAAACAGACGAAGTGAAAGGTCCCACAAAATCAATTCCCCATACATCAAAGAGTTCTGGTTCTAGGATACTCCTTAGTGGAATTTCATTTCTCTTCGAGATATTTCCCGTCATTTGGCATGAATGACATGATCTAGCATATTCGTGTGCAGTTTTGTATAGATTGGGACAAGAAAAACCACATTGGAGACTTTTAGCGTGATCTTGTCCCCTCCCTAGTGTCCTCCTCCCTCATAAGTATGGCAATGTTTAAGTATATCGAGGAATTCACTCTCAGGAACACATCTTCTAAAGATGTTGTCTGAGCAACGCTTAAAAAGATAGGGTTCATCCCAATAATAGTGTTTAAGGTCCGCAAAGAACTTCTTCTTTGTCTTTCTTTGGTTCAAGTCCGGTGGCAAATATCTCCCGGATAAATAATTCACATAATCTTTAAACCATGGTTGTTGCTTCTCAGCCTTAACAACCTCACTTCGCGAAGATATTTCGGCGCAATCACTATTCCCTAAATTGGAGGATAATTGCTCGTTGGGGGCCTTTTCTAAGCAGGTTTGTTCAGTTCCAGAGGGTGTAAATGCCTCCTCGGGCTCTTTCTCCTCATCCCTAACATCCTCTACATTTTCCTTGTTCTTTGGGATTGGTGGAGTAAGCTCATTTCCAATTCTAGTCCTTATTGCATTCACATCCCTAGGGTTCTTATCAGTGTTGCTCGGAAATCCCCCAGGAGGTCTAGTTGACAATTGTTCAGCTAATTGTCCTATTTGATGAGAGAGATTATGGACTAAGGTTTCTTGGTTGGTGACTTTGGCATCATTATTTTGACAGTATTGGTGAAAATTTGTAGCCCAGTCAGTAATGGAATTTGCTAATTGATTCACAATGTCAGACATTGTGTTACTCATCTTTTCAAGTGCAACTTCCCAACCGTAAGTTTGAGCTTGCTGAGGTACATAAGTGTTGTGTGGTTTTACCCCTTCATTTGGATCATTCCATCGGAATTCAGGGTGTTCATGATTTGGTTTGTAACCGCCATATTGATTCCCCTGTCTCCCAATGTAATTGGCTTCTTTAGTACCCGCAGTCTCTAGTTGATTACTCGTATCCGTCCCTTTTCCAGTCTCCACTCGTTGAATCCTCTCATGCATACAATCCACCTTATTATTTATGATCAATAGAGTATGTAGGATCTTATGCGATACATCCTCCTCAAATAAATTACCGGCCATCTTCACAGTTGCTATTTCACCACCTCCTCATTGGCTATTCATTGCTATTTGCTCCATCTTTCCTCGTGCCTCCTCAGGAGATAAAAGAAAAAACGCTCCATTGCTGGAGGCATCTACTCTTATCTTCTCCGTATCTCTCAATCCATGGTAAAAGTTTGCATTAAAATCCATAAAGGGATATCATGATGAGGGCACTTTGTCACGGATTTTATCTAACAAAACAAACAAGTAATAAAATTTATAAATCCGGTATTCCCCAAGTGTAGGGATCGTAGTATATCGATTAATACCGGAGTCGATCACAGGGAATCGGGGTATCTAGTTCATTAATTTTCCTAAAGTTGTTACTATTATTATTAAACCTAATATAATAGAACGAAAAGATAAACTGGACAGAGGATTGTCAGTCCAAAGCCAGGAAATGATAATTGCGAACTTAAATCTAAAATAACTAATTCTATTAACTAAAAAGAAAGCAAACTTCTAAGAAAACAACGAAGAACAAGGCACAAAGATAATTTCAATTAATTTTAACGAGGAACAAGCAATGATCCACCTATCTCGCAACTCTCAATTTCTACCCTAGATCGTTTAGTGAAGATTTAATAAAGATGTGGTTCACCTATCAAATGTATGAATTCCTACTTTCATAGATAATTCGCCTATTAATCTCTCATATCTCGATCTTAAAGATTAACGCTTCCATAACAAAGGTGTAAGATTTCTCAATCTAGCAACCTAGAAATTCAACCTAATCAACTCTCGTTATTTTTAGGTTAAAAATCTAATCTTTACTACGGTGATCTACGTCTAACAACGATTCTCATCAACATTAAACATCAATAAGCAACAATCCATCGATATAATTGCATAATCAATATAAAAGCATAATAAAGATACAAGCTTTAATAAAACTCACAAAACAAATCCAAAGAAGAAATCAAGTTGATGCTCGATCGGCTTCACAAGCTTGTTCAAAACGCTTAGCCTCTATCCATCGTTGGAATACAAATCATATAAATAAAAAAGAAGATATAAAGATGTTTATGATGGTGGGAAAACGCAGCTAGGGCGCCCCTAAAGGGCCTGGGGCGGCCAGGGATCGAATTGTGGTGCTTAGGGTTGAAAATAACGCGTCCTTATATAGATTTTTAGGTCGGTTTCGCTGAGGCGGTGCCGTGGACGCCCGTCCATAGGGTCTGGACGCCAGTCCACTCTGCATAAAAACTTCGAGTCGGGCCGAGCTGGATCAGACGCCCGTCCTCCTTTATTTTGAACGCTCGTCCACTGATTTTGATCCAATCCTGTCCAATTTAACATCATATGGACGCTAGTCCACTCATATCAGACGCCAGTTCACTCTAGCTCACCCTGGACGCCAGTTTGATGAATCTGGACGCCATCCACCGATTTTGCCTCTAATGTGATTGAATTCTTGAATCAACTCCTTCTTCATCCTTCCATTAAACCTTCAATCAAGTATCTTTTCAGCTCCTTCAATCCTTTCCATGACATGTAAATGTACCTTCAAAACCATAAAAACACGCAAAGTGTAAAACCATAGATAATCACCAATAAAATCACGAAATTAGGTCAAGTTTACACTTAAAGACTTTTAAAACTCATTTGCTCAATAATTCGATTAAACCCTTAATTTCTATGCAAATTATATGAATATGGGGGAAATCATTATAAAATATAACGTTATAAAACATATAAAAACACCCTTAACACATTTCCTCATGGACTCCTTAAAACGTTCCCAAGCTTGATCAAAACTCTCCCCAGGTTGTTGCTTGAACCCCAAGATATCTTGGCGTAACTTAAAGGTCTTTCCTAAAGGAAAATACTTATTCATGAAATTTTGTAGCAGTTCCTCCCAGGTCGTGATTGATCTAGCCTCTAAAGAGAAAATCCATTGCTTAGCTTTATCTTTCAAAGTGAAAGGGAAAAGTTTTAGCTTAATGTTATCCTCAGGAACCAGTTCTGGCTTCACGGTACTAACGATCTCTAAAAAATTCATCACGTGAATGCCAGGATCTTCATTCAGGATACCATGAAAAGTGGAATAGTTTATCACCATTTGAATGACATTAGGTTTCGGGTGATAAACTTCAAAGAAAGATTTTCAGGCACTACGATAGCGAGGAATGAATTGTTCAATGGTAGGCGTTGCATAGCTTTATAAATCGCCTTTCCCATGCAAAACACAACTTGGTTAACAAAATTTGCATTATTAAAATTATTTCCATTTACCTGGTTGGCTTCATTCAGTAATCCTTCCATGTCTGAGTCAGATTGATGTGCTCTTTCAGATTTTTCCTCGCCTTGCTCTTCTTTTGGATCCTTAGAAATCCGGGTAGCTTGTTTTTTATTTATTTATTTATTTATTTATTTGCAAGACAAAAACAACAATAAACAATTAAAATACGCCAAGGCTACTGCCTTTGGCGAGACTCTAAAATAGACAAAAATAAAAATAACAAAAACAATAAACAATTAGAAACTTTAAAGGCTAATCCTTTAACTAGACTCAATAATAAAAACTAAACTAAAATAGACTCTAAAAATACGAAAAATACAAAAACACAAAGCGAAACCGCCTGAAAAATCGGCCAGGTCCCAAATACCGCTCATTTCGCCAAATGAGCCTGCTTGATACTGGGAATCTGCCCAAATTTGTTTTACGACTCTTACAGGTTAATTCTATGTTATAAAAACTAATTAAACAGACACTATTTACACTATTTACAAATCTACTTTTAATAAAATAAGCAATACTTAATTTAATGACACGAGTCCCCGGCAACGGCGCCAAAAACTTGATGACGGTCAAGTTATAAAAATAACTCGATACCAAAAAAACCAACTAGCAAGAGAACTAGGTTCAATCATAGTATAGCTAGATAGAGTCGAGGTCGATCCCACAGAGACTCGGCTTAAACAAGTACAACGTTATTAAACTAAAAATAGATTAAAGGGTGGTCTACGACCAACTATAATGTAGAGATAAAGGTTGACACGATAGCAAATACAAAGACTAACAATACGACACAAGACACTAAACACTTATTTTTATGGTTTTATAAGACTCTAACAAACGGTATTGATTAGGCTAGTAGTAATTACTCCCCCATATATGTATATCTAAGCCGAGACAGAAAAGACATTAAGGTTGATTATATTTTGGCTACGGGAGTCATCCCCTAAACTGGATCTAATTCGTGAATGGATAGATGATCTCTATGCTTAATTACGAATCCTTCCTTGGACAGGATAGAACATCATATAACAAGCATGCTATACCAAACTAGGGATGCCGATCTAAAATCGTCACCTCGTCTAGGCAACCACCGTGGACGGGTTGGCACACCTCCTAAACGATCGGCTAACTAATGTCCTAGTAACATGACAATTTTCACAATATATCATATTAATTTACGAGAAAGATGTAACAAATTGGCCAGATCTATTACATGTGTATATGAAAAACAGAAAGCATGACGTAGCTGAAGTCGTTCACAGAAAATTACTAAAATCTTGATGGCTAGATCTAACCATATAGACCATGGTAGATCTACACTAGTGACTCTAGAATTTTCTCGTAAAACGCCTTCATACGGCTTAGATCTACATGAATATGGGTTTGTTAATTAACTACATCACGAAATCAATACACAAACGACTACTCCATAACGAAATAAAATAGATCTACGAATAAAAACAACATATTTGGATAGGCATTACCTCGTGACTTAGAGGGTCCTCCAATCCTTCAATGCAACCTCTAATCGATGAATCCATCGCCTCCATGATGAAGAAACATAATATAAAATAAGAAGAACTATATTGATAAACTAAAAGTAGTGTAATATTGTGTTTCTAGAGTCTAACTAATAAAATTAAGTGGTCGCTCCTTTTATATAGAGACTTAGACCGACTTAAAGATATATTTGAAAACCCTAAAACGCGTAGAGATAACTCCCACCCGATCCTTGAGATTTTGGTCAACTCGCTCCCAAATAACTCATAGCTTCATTGCCAATGAGCTCACGCCTCTCGATTGGCTCATTTGGCTTTTCTTGTTCCTTACTCCACTTTTCATGTTGTTTCAGTATTTATCTTTAATGAAATCCGATTCTGCCTTGATTTATCTTGAGATTTACTTCCTCCGATAATAGATATCTTCCGATTTATCGCACAGTAAATCATATTTAAATAATATAAATAGATAAATACCAAATTATATCTTATAAATCACACAACACTAAATAATCAATATAAACATATGATTTAATATAAAATATATATTATTAAGCTTGATTTAAGGACAACGTTGATGATTTTTACGGGTATAATTTGACCGTCATCAACTACCCCCCACTTAGACTTTGATCGTCCTGAACAAATCATCAATAAGTCATTCACCTGCGTCATAGAATATTTGATGATGACGAGGGAGATCAGATGCTGGACAAGGCCAACAGAACAGAGCTTATACTTTCGATCTAACGGATACCTCACTTCCGGCAGAGGCTTTACCAAGCAGCTGAGAACAGAAAAGATGCTCTATTGAGCAGACCTAATGAAATTATCTACGAGCTACCTACCAGGAGCCCCAATACAAAGCCTGGGGATTAGGCATGACACATCGGATCAGAAGGATTGGAAAACACCCTAGGGATGCATGCATTTCTAAGAATCTCATCAGGTCGAGGCGTACCATAGAATATGTCGAGATGTCATATTTTTGGAAATTTCAAACAACATTTACTTGTCATTTGTTTCTCGTTTTTAAAATCAAATTTTATTCTTTATAAAATTTGGGCAATTTCATACATGATACATGAATTTCATTTAATTCTAAAAATTCCTACAATATCCAATAATAAAATATATTACAATATCAGTATGTCCACAACATCAAAACATGTACAAAATTATCATTTATACAATATCAGTTCTAAAAATAACACTGTCACTTTCATATCATACATGCATTTCATTTCATTCTAAAAAATTCCTACATTATCAAATAATCATTAATTTTCCAATATACAAATAATTTATTCAAACATCAATAACAATGTTTTGGAATATACAAATAATTGCCAATCGAAATTTCCCAAAATACATTAATTCGAAAAATTCAATATCTTATACTCAAAATCTCTACAATATCAAATAATTCAATATCTCTACAATTTCACATGACACTTTTCAACGAGCAATAACATTGATTTCAAACAAAATAAAAATCCAAATTTTATCACTACCCTAAAACTAGAAGATTTACATTTTCACCATACTAAAATCGAAAAATTATATCTTTAAAAGGTTAATTATCTCAAACATAATCATCAATTAAAACAAATACAATATTTAAAATAATTCGAACAAAAATGTTAAATGAAATGCTTACCCATTTGTTTAAAGGCGAAAGACCGGCGTAGATAGATGATATTCCGTTGGTTGAATTATCTTTACAACACGACCCAATAATATGATGATTTTTTTTTTCTGAAACTTTTGTGGAAAAATTCGACTGAAAAAGATGAAGATTTTGGGTGAAGAAGATGATGAGGGGTGAAATGTAGCAAAAAAAAAACGTAGTTGGAACATTTATTAATCACTCGATTTCATGGGCACGTCGTACAATTCCACGCTGCGTGTCATTTACCACGTGCTGTAGATTAATTTTGCCCCAGGTCACGTGGAAAATCAAGTTTTGGCCCCAGTTGATTTTCCACGTTGCGTCTTCTGAATTCCACGCCATCTGGTGGAATTTGTCACGGCCTCGTGGTAAAAGACACGAGGGACTAAAAAAAAATGTCGGGTCTGCACATACCTAACATGAAATAAGGATTGCTACAGTTACCTGATTCTATAATTTCTCTTCTATTTCCTTCGTCAAAACTCTCAGTAGAAGGTGAAATTAATCGATGAGTTGAGATAAAATGGAGATGATGATTTTTTTTATTTTTTATTTTGGTTTTCTGATGATACTGTGGGTGGTTGAAGGGCGGAGAAAATGAGGTTGAAAGTTGAGGGGAAAATGTAATATTTTAAAGTTGAAAGGATGTTATTGTAATATATAAAAATTGAAAGTAGTAACAGTAATTTGGATATTGTAAATTAGAATTTTATATAGGTGTGGTGTAATTGATAGATTTATTATTTAAAATTTTAATATGCGGTTTCTTGGGTAATCATATATTTTTTAAAATGCTGTGGTGCCTGAGGTAAAAAAATGTGTGGTGTCTTTAAAGGCACCTCTATCTGTCATGGCCAGCCACTTACTACGCCCCCGCTGACGCCAATACTCTTCCTCCATTGTCTGCCGCTGATCGATCTGCTGCACAAGAACCCGTTCTTGTTGAACAGTATACCCTGACGATTCCCACAACTGACGTAACTCCTTCTTTTTCTCCGAGATACGCTTCCCCAACTGCCCGTGCCTAAGAGAACTCCACTGTCTCAGTTCATGTCGAACCTATGTCACACGTCCGACGAGCGAGGACGGCCCCGTAACCGAACCCTTCTGCCATGACGCGCGAAAGCACGCCTCAAACTCCTCATCCCGGATCCAGAAAGTATCATAGCGCGGAACTGGCTTCCACTAAACCCGACCCCTATCAAAGGGATTAATCGCCGAAAGTAATATAGGAACATGATCCGAGCGTGAGCTTGATAAGTGATACACGGAGTGCTGCGGAAAAAAGTGCGCTGCCCCAAGTTGGCCACCCCCTGTCCAAACGTACCCGAGTTGCAGAAGCGTCCGCTCGCTTATACCATGTGTAAGGCCCTACGAACCCCAAATCCGATAAATCACAATACATCAACGCACGCTGAAAGGCTCCAATCTGTCGGTACGGCCTCAAGTGCGGGCCTTCATGTTCTGTACGTAATAACACCTCATTAAAGTCCCTAACGACCATCCATGGGAGTGACATCCTATCGTGCAACCGGCGTAGTTGAGTCCAAAAATGTTCACGCTCCTTCACCACCGGGTGGCCATAAAACCCCATAAACCGCCAGGTAAGGCCAATGACGTTACAAATAATAACATCAATGTGACCTGAGTTGTAGGTAGAGGTATACGGTGTCGTGGTAAATACAATGTGAATTAAATTAAGAAAAAAAAAAAAAAGGTGACAATTAGTAGAATTGGTCCAATGTAACTCAAACCCCCCAATGGAAGGAAACAACGCGAAGTTTTTTTTTTTTTTTTTTTGGCAACAAAATGAGGAGAGATTTGTTTCCCCTCGACGGAAATTCATCATGAATCTCTCCTTTTCTTTCTATCCAACTCGAGAAAAAGAAAGAAGAATCAAATCTTTACTTTGGCTTGTTTTGTGAGACAAAATATGGAAAATGCTACTGATAAAAGCGGCCGAACAGTGAGAGTTAGGAAAGAGATAACAATAGAGAACCCGTTTTCTTTGAAGGTAGGGCAAGTATTTACTGGCTTCGGAATTGGATGTGGTATCGGCATAGGTGTTGGTCGCCCTTTAAATATAGGTTGGTTTTAGTTCTTCTTCTTTCGTTCTTTCATTTTCTGCTCTTTCAGCAAAATGTCTTCCCAAAATCAAGAAAAAGGCATGAACTTTGCATAATTATGATTAAAACCCAAAATTAATTTGAATCTTGTTTCCTGTGGCACCCTCTTTCTTTGTGATTAGTGTTTTTCTTTTTGTGGGCAGTTATTTTTTGTTTTTTATTTTTTTGATTTTCCATATGATTTGTGCTTATGTATGAAATAGTGAAAATGGAGGAGTGGTGGTTTAATTTGATTATAGGCCTGTAAGTATGCAATTTTTCTAATGCCAATTGCTCTGGATAGGGTATCATTTTGTATTGTAGTACTGGTGGAAAATTGGCTATCTTTATCTATAGGACTGCTTTTCTATTAGTTTATTTCTTTCTTTATGCTGTTTGTTGATGTGCAAGATTGTAAAAGCTTTGAGCATTGCAACAGCCATGTAGAAATGAAATGAATGATTTTGTCACGTTGGAATTTCGGGGTCTAATTAACATTTTTTGTGCTGATCAAAACCGGATGTTTTGGTTTATGTGCTTTGTGTGCCTCTTGAGATTTAACTTTATGTCTAATTCTATAAATCTTCAACTAAGTTGGCTTAGGGGATATTGATTTCTGTATATTTTTGTGTAACAGATGTAGTCTTCGAGGTGTTCTTAAAAGCAACAAGCTTTATCTAAACAGCTTTATCTAAAAGCTGTATCATCCCAGTTAGACGGGAATCGACACGAATTGCTCATAATTCAAAAGATTCAAATTGGGAATGTATTCAGTCTATGCTAATGCTTTTATCTATGCTAATGTATTCCAGTTGTCCCATAATATAAGTCATTCTACATTACCAATGAAGCATTTATTACTCTTTTCACTATCTTACCCCTAATTTATTAACAATCCAACCACTCTGTAAGTATTGCATTAATGATAGTCAAAGGGCATTATACTCATTTCTCCTTTAAATTTATGTCACACAACCACTTCCTTAATCTCCTTTAAGAAGTACACCTCGACTTCACTTAAAGTGTAATTTAGACAGCACAGAATAGGTTATGGTGCCGTTTGTACCCTTAAAAGCTGAAATCTATGGTGCTGTTTGGACTTCTTAGTCCAAAATCTTTGTCCGCTTTTAGTATTTTGTTCTCTTTGGAGTTTGGACAGCTACTCCTTTACATTACAATGTTAATATAATATTTTCTTACTCAAATCAATATCTTGTGATTTTGACTCACTAGTGTAGCCATGAACATGGAACCCTGTTTCAATAGATTAAAGAATGGAGACGAATTGAGTGGTACCTTCGGGGGGGACAACTGATAAAATTGAAACGATGCGTAGAAGATTAGCTTGATCCCTATGCACTCAAGTGTTGTACCAAGAAACACATAGAAGCCTTTGGTTCATTGATTTACTTTTTTTGGTTTACGTGTTTCTTGATCTCGTCTCTCAGGTGCAATACCGATGCTTAACCAAGTAATGGTAGCTGCTAGAGGTGCAACGGATGCGTTTTCAGGAGTCGGAAGACATGTTAATACTTCTGTGAGTTATATTATTATAACTTTATTATCTTTGTTTCTGTGTTTGGTTTTTTGTAATATATAATTTTTCACTCTTTCCACTGATAGATTGATTGCCTTAATAGTTAAGGAAAGTTGGAGCAAAGAATATTGAAGCCGGCATTGGATGTGGTGTAGGATTTGGCCATGGATTCGGTGTTGGTACGCAACGATTTTTGTAATATTTATTCCTATTTTGCCCTCATTAATTCATGAATATCATGTAGAATAATATCATGAAAATCTGTGGCAGGTCTTGCCTTGAAGCCTAGGGCAATTCATAAATTTCAATCTTCTCTCGCGGTATGTTGTTTTTGCAACTACCACTGCATTTGTTAGAGCACTTGCATCAGTGTCTTTTAACAGATTTGTTAGTATTTTATTTACTTGAATATTATTTTTCTCTATTTTGCATGATCTCTATTCAGATTGAAATGTTTTAGGATTTTTGAATACATTTTGTAATTTATGCCCTAGCCTCTTGCCTAGTACTCCCTCCGTTCCAATTTATCTGAGGCAGTTACCAAAATAATTTGTTCCATTTTATGTGAGGCAGTTGCATTTCCAATGCAACATTTATGATACTTTTCTTTGTTTTACCCTTATTTATTGCAATATGATAGATAAAATAGAATGCCACATTAATTATACTCAAGGACTTTTTGGTCATTTCATTTTAAAGTCGATGCATTAACTCATTTTCTTAGTATGCGTGATTTTGGCAACTGCCTCAGTTAAATTGGAATGAAGGGAGTAGTAGATATTGTAAAACGAAATAAATCTTTAATAAAGATCTAAATCATTCAGATCCACAGAAAACCATATGAATCAGTATTTTACAGATTTTAGTAAAGATTTTGCTGATGGTTTTTTAAGATCTGAATGGTTTGGATCTCAATTTACAGATTTACCTTGTTTTAGGGACACCGTAAAAACGCAGCAAATCTGTAAAATCGATATCCAAATCAATTAGATCCATTAAAAAAAAAAATTTGCAACAGAGTCTTGAACAACTATGCTTGAAATACAGATTCTTATTATGATGCATTTCACCAAGATAGATATCTTTGTCTCGAAACAAAAAACGTGTTTAAATCTGTGAAACAAAGAATCTGTATAAAGTAATCTGTATACTAATTTTTCTCCGATTTACGGACGTATAAATTTACGTATACATAACAATCCTTCCTTTGGCAGCTAGCTATGGCAGCAGTTCTGAATAAACTAGGAATAGCTCCCAGTTTGCCTGCAATTCAAGGCTTAGTTCCACCTTCTCTGCAAAGCAACTTAAGCACGGTGGTTTCACAATCGAATCAAAATCCACTTGCGAGCTTTAGACAGAGGGTTAACGACGACGCCTCAGAGCAGTAGAACCGAGAGACGGTCATCAGTAACTTTTTGCAGAATCCGGTTCTGAAACACGAAGATGGTGATATAAATGAGATGGTATGTTTTCGTGATGCATTCAATAAACCCTTACACACTCTTTACTCTGTGAAAAAGAGTAGAAATGGAGGATAAAAACACTACCGGTTCGTTATATTTCATGATTTTCTTTGTAAATCGGTACCTTTTCAGTCCATTGTGTCTCGTGTCGGTTGATCATTGATTGAAATGTTTGAAAAAAAAAAAAAAAAAAAACCTTTCAAAAATTCTAGATCGACACGTGGCGTAATACTAAACGAATGTACCTATTTCAGAAACAAAATGGATCGAATATGTCAAGTTTGTATATGAGGATAAAATTGAAGAACATAAAGAACCAAGTAGCGTCTTTCTTGTCCCTAAACTTGATATAACGGTTATACGATACCTTAAAATTCTCCAGTTTTGGCCATTTTTGTAAAAGCTGGGTCTGAATCGAATCGAATCGTTCTGACTTTTGTTTCGTTTCTCAAATTATATATATTATACAGGTAATGAGACACCAGAAACTGATAGAGAAGTTGATGCAGGAGAACGAGAAGCTCCATAGAATTATTGCAGAAGAATTGGAAGTGTCGCCGGATAGGCTTCGAGTTCAAGGGAGAAGTAAGTCGTCGTGTGATGCATGTTTTGAGTGCCGTAGAATACAAAGAAGACGATAAGAAGATGAAGAAAAGGGCTGCAATTAGACTTACTATTTATAGCCTAAATGGGCTTTTGAGAAAATAGTCTAAGTTCATTAGGAGCTAGGTAATATCTGGTAAATTGAATTTCGAAAGGTTAATCGTGTCAAATCGAAGATATAGAGTTGGAAAAACTCAATTCTCATCATTGATTTTACAAAATTTGATTGCATATAAAACGACTTTCGAAAGGTTAATTGTGTGTTGTGTCGATACGGTGTCATGGTAAATAAATTATGCAAAGAAGGTGACAATTATAGTGTAACCTTGATAAATGAATACCCTTAGGACCAGAAAAAAAATATTCGTCTAGCGAGGTTCAAAGACGGAGCCAGCTAGGATTTTAACTTGGGTGGGCTAATGGACTATATCGAGTTCATCGGATGGGCTGAAGTAAGAATATTTTATGGATCCGGCTAGACTATACATATTTTTTAGTGTAATATTTTTTTGTCCGGATGGACTTAGCCCCCTAGATTTCTACACACCTCTGTCTTTGGCGAGGTTATTCATTTATCGAACATTTTTTTAAACCCCTTTGCACAAGTCGGATGTAGAAAAATTATTCGTTTGTTCGATGACGTTATTCATATGTCGAATATTCATTTATCGGTTATTATACTACAAGTAGAATTGGTCCAATGTAACTCGAGATCCCCTGAGATAATAAGATACACTGTTTTAGTGAGATAATAGTACACTGTTTTAGTGAATACTACAAAAAGTAAACAAAACTTTCTAACAGGGAATAGCCAAGTATTATGTTTAGCAGCATTTTAGCTATGTTAAACAAGTACCCTAAGAACAAATTACTAGCTGCAATTTTCTTCGTTGCGGTCCATAAAGAAAAATCCGCTACATGAAAGCATCACGTATTTCCGCTGCAGGATTCAGGGAAAGAAAGGGCAAATCCGGTACATAAAGCATCACGTTTTTTTCGCCGCAGGATTCGGGGAAAAGCCGGGCCATTTATATAATCAAAAACTCGCCTTTAAGAATTAAGTAGTGGTTCAGTTGCAGGCCCTGCAAAATGAAAAACCAAACTCGGTCAATAGGCAGGGTTAGTGGTGGGGGGAGGTGGTGGGGCACACATTACTGTCGAAATTAGTAGGGGTGAACAAAAAAGCGAAACCAAACCAACCTACCGAACCAAACCTGGCCCAAAATCGAAACGCTGGAACCACATGGTTGGTTTTAGATTGTAAAACCAAATCAGAAAAACAATTTGGTTTTGGTTTTAAGATAAAACCGACCAAACCGAACCGGATATATATATATATATATGTGTGTGTGTGTGTGTGTGTGTGTGTCGACACTATAAATTAAGGGGACCTTTATTTGCACCACACCAATCCACTCAGTACTACTTATCTCACAAGCACTACAAATGAAACCGACTTTTCGTCGATACATTGTGAGAACCGATCATCACAAATGAACCGACTTTTCGCTCGGTCCCCTCAATTATCACTACATGTAAATAACTAATACCTCGCCCTATTATCTATTAATACTTTAATCAACTACCTCACACACGTAGTTTGATGTCCCTCCTATATAGGACTCTATGACAAGATGAAATAAAACAGCTTTACATGATTTTATATGATCATCTTAATTGAAAATTATGATAATATAATGTTGTGTGTACACACACACATAAAGTGACATTCGAGTTATGATGTATGTATGGTAATGGGGAATGAGAATATTGTATTATTGTCGTATGAATGAAGACATGAATTATTGAACCGTGATAATCGCTCTTTCAATGAATTATCTATGAAAAAGAGAGGACTAAAACCGGAAAAAACCGTAAATTAAGTTGATCCAAACCGGACCGGATAAATTGGTTTTACCTAGCTATGGTTTGGTTTTGGTTTGTAAATTTTGAAACCGTAAGAAATGGTTTGGTTTTAAAAGTGGTTAAAAACCGGAAAACCGGACCATGTGCACCCCTAGAAATTAGTGTCCTATTTAATTTAGTGGTCTTAATTATTGTTTAATCCCTGTTTTAGGCCCTTTAATTATGTCTTTTATCCCTTTGTTCAATTGGTTAATGCAAGAACAAGTGGGGCTGTTTTTACTGTACAGTGACCGTTGGGATCACTGTACATTAACCGTTGGAGACCTTTTAGGACTGTTTCAGTCCTATTTAAAGGCCTTTTCTCTTGTAATTTCTTTACCAAGTATTCTTCAATCAATATAACTCCTTTTTTTCTCTCAATACTTGTCTTAATTTCTACAATTACCCTACATGGTTCATAAACTACTAGGGGCGGATCCGAAAACGTTTCACTCGGGGCACAAAGTGCATTACATAATTAACAAATTAGAAAAAAAAAAAAAAAAAAAAAAAAAAACACCGGGAGCAACGGATAGTATATCGTGTTACAACACATCTGTAGACCATAATCTTTTTTACTGAGGCACCACAGCAATCACAGCACCACAATGAAAATCGAATTTTTAAAAGACGGTTATATAGTCTTTTATTCAACCTTTAAAAACTGATTGCACATACCCAACTTTCTAAAAGCCGATTTTCGAAGTGGTGTCAGATAGGTGAGGTGGCGCAGTAAGTTCGTGGTGTCTTTAAAGGCGCTTTTTAGTTGCACCAAACCATATTTATTGTCGTGGCACCACGACGATTTATCACAGCTTGATTCTAGAGGTGAGAATCGACTTTCGCCAGTCAATTGTCACAATCAAGTCGATTGTCAACTTTAGAATCGACTTTCATAATGTCTATAATATCCGATGTGGTGCCATGGCAAAAACACCGTGATTACACTAAAGCCATCCCCTTTAAAGGGTATCATTTTAGTTTGTTCACTTAATTTTTAGGCGTTGTTATTGGCACCACTGTGAATCGGTGAATGTACCGTGGCACCATACTTCAAGCAACATTCAACTTTACAGAGGTTGAAAATGGACGTTCGACCTCTGCAAAGTCAAATCTTAAGCTTACATTTGATTTTCCAGAGATTGAATGTCATTGTGGTGCCACGAAAGCAGATTCATTGCAGTGGCAATAACAACAACCTAATTTTTATTTGTTATAAATAAACACATGCATTGAAAACCATAGATGTATTGTTAATTACCTTTAGAATGGCCTTGTTGAGAAATAGACTGCTTTGGAAACTTCTCCTGAAGTTCTTTAACAACCAAAAAAGACAAAGAAAGACCTGCAATAGCAGCACAAACAACCAACATCACGAAAACCGCACCCCATCCTTTCGTAGACAAAAAACCCGTCAACAAAGGCCCAAGAGCCGCACCAACCGAACCAGTTCCATCGATTATTGCAGTAACCGTTGCAAGTGCTCGAGAATTTCGTTTTAGAGAGCTATGAGTTCCAAGATCTACAGACACTGCAGTCGTGATAAGTGCATAAGGACCGTTCACAAATAAGCCCGCGATCATCATGAGAATAATGTTCACGGTCTTCGATAAGCTCCCGTATTTCTGGTACAAAAGCATTGCTGGTATTGAAATATACAAGAACGTTGCGGCTGTAGTTGCACGCGCTCTAACTTTATCGGATAAAAAGCCTGCTAGGGTCCCGCCTATTATACCTCCAACATCGAACATAGTCGAGAGATTCCCAGCTGATTTCACAGACATGTATTCACCACCAATAGCTATCAAAATGAGTTGAGACATGTATTAGAACACTTGCATCAGTTCTTTTTTCGGGGAGCCGTTAATTACACCACACCTAACTAACTTACCGATGCACCTAAGCTCCACACCGATCCGACCTTTAAAAGGTCGATTCTTGATCCAAAAGTCAGTTCAGTGTGATGCATCGGGAAAATCACGGTGGTACAAATAAAGCCCCCAATTTTTTTAGCATATTCTCTATTTTACAGACTCAAACATCAATTATAAACAGCTAGAACACAATACACCGAACTGTAAACACGGGTTAGCGAATCAATCACACATACTAAACGATTCTTCCAAACTAAATGTCAAAAAAAAAACTAGCAAAATGATATTTACATAGAAAAGAAATCGCATTCTATTACACAACATATGTCAAGATTAAACCAGTCCTGTTTTAAAACTATTTTTCATGACTCTTTGTTTGACCGATATACCAATTTACAGATTTCAAGGGATGCATACAATACAAAGAATACAATCACATGGAGAAGCAATTAACATCATCAAATATCAACACGAAAATATTGTAAAATGGCAAATAAGTACCTGTCTGACTAAGATAAAACGGCAACCAATACAGGAATGTGTATGCTACTAACTTTGCAAAGAAGAGGCAAATAGCAAAGGGAATAACTCCTGGTATTCTACAAGCATCAAGAACCCTAACACTCTTGTTTTCAGAGTAATTCTCAGCCCTTGATTCTACTACTGCCTCCATTTGAGCTTCTTGATCGCTCGGACAAGCAGCTTCCAGGCCAGTAGGAGAGCTATTCGGTGAAGAAAATCCGACGCTTTCAGGATACGCAGGTAAAAACAGATAAACCAATACACCTCCAAGAAATATAAATCCTCCAGGAACAATAAAAGACCAACCCCAACCATATTCCAATACACAAGCAGCAAGAAGGGATCCACTAATATTACCTACAGAAGTATGAGCATTCCAAATCCCCATTATCAAACCTCTTTTCCTCTTACCAAACCAATTCCCGATAACCGCAACAACCGAAGGCCAACCAGTAGCTTGAAACAGCCCTGCAATCATTTGCAAAACTAAAAAGTACCAAAACACATGAACATTCCAAAAGTATCCCATACCAAATAATCCCACAAAAACTCCACTTCCCATCATCCCAATTGCAAGAAAACGCCTAAGATCCATCGAATCGGCTAAGCTGCCCATGCTAAATACATCCCTACAGCATAACTAGCAAGAAATGCAAGATCAATTTCCCCTAATTTCGAAGTTCCGTCTTTCCCATTAAACGGTTCCCAACCCTTGTATTTGAATCTACCAACATTGTTAACAATTCCCAAATCCTTCTTTATAAAAAACGATCCGATTGGCCATAAGTATGATCCGTTTTTATGAATAGTAGGCTCAGGATCAAGCACACTTTTCACTATACTACTGGGCTTTCTTGAAGCATGGTAACATGTGTAAGCAATAAAAGTAATAATTAAAACTAGATATCTATACGAATTGAAACTCCAATTTCTGCCCCTAATTTTTGACATGATCAAAATCCCAGGTGGGTTGTTCCTATTCGATTCATGATTATCATTGCTATTATCCATTCCTACAAAAAAAAAATCAAAAGACACAGCTTTAATTTACAACATATGCTTCAATTTATCATGTGAAAGAAAAAACGATGAAAATGACTACAAATTCAAAGGGATTTTTGCTAGAAATCTAGGGATTCACTGGGAAGGAGAAAGAAGATTAGGGAAAAGAAAGGAGAAGCGAAATTGGCGGGGAGCGGACAGTGATGACGTGAGATAGTTAGAATACGTTGGCGGTGCCTGGATTTTGGAGCATATGTTTGGGTTAACCGACGCGGCGCTATGCAAACGGTTTTTAAGGTTTCTAGCTGTTCACTGCCTCAAACATGATGTTTGTTGATTTACCTCAAAAATAAATTATTATTAATAATAAAAGATTGTAGTTATTATCTAGTCCATTCTAGTTGTTTTAACTTTTAAGAGGCATTTATTTGCACACATGATTATTCTACTCATTGATTATTTATGTGTGTATTACGGTAAAACCTACCTCGTGAAAAATAGTTTTGAAGTCAAGAACCGACTCTTCTCATAAAGAAGTTTTTAAGAGTGAATTAATCCATAGGTTGATCGGATCACTTCATTAATTAACGTGGAGTGGGCATCCAAAAAAATTTCCACCATTCAGTTCTCATAATATTATTAGCTTCAGAACCAACTATTACAACATTGATTTTAATGTAATGCATAAAATGATGCACGAATAAAATATGTGGTACAAATAATAGACTCTTATTTTATGAGCAATTGTCGTAGACACGATAAATACTTTTAAAATTTTATTGTATTATTCAAATTATTTAAAATTATAAGTGTATCAAATATTTTATTTTAATTTAAAAACTATTGGTTCTATAAAATTTTACTCTATTCCTATTTAACTAAGGAAGTTGTCAAAGATAATTATTTAATGATTACTCTTTTATATAAATAATTAAATTCCTAAATATAATTAATGTAATTTAGAGTAGTAATAAATAAAGGTTATGTGGAAGTAAATAAATTTTGTTTTTGGAAAAAATAAAATAAGGAGGTTCTATTTGCACATGTCTTTCTACTTCCGCCACCCTTTCCTGATTTTTATTTTTTTTTAACTTTTGCACACCACATAATTACTTCTACACACCACATATTATTAAAAAATTTAATAAATTACATTCACACCCACCAAAAATACATATTCTACATGTTCACTCCATCAATTAAACAAAACATTCCTTATTTGCCCTATCTTCCTCTGCCTTCCTCCCGTCCTCCCTCTTCCTCCTTCGTCAAATAAAAAAAAATAAAAAATCAGAAGATTGCAGAGCTAAGAATCCGTAAGAACATGTCACGAACCAAGTTCCAAATTACAGTGAAATGCAGACGAAAATTAGGGATTGGGGAGAGGAAATTTGGGAAAAGGGGTAAGATACAGAAAAAATAAGGAGAGAAAAGAGAAATTTGAGGAGAAGAAACAGTATATCTCATTGCATGAACATCTTGGATCACCCATTACAACTATATACCACAATTTCCACTAACCAACTTCTAACAAACTCAGTCTTTATGCATACACGCACTGCAACAAGGAAAATAGCAAAAGAACCAAATAATGTACTATTGACACCTCATTTAAATTATTAAAAGACTCTTCTACCCTTCTAGCCCAAAAAGGAACTTTTATTCAATACTGGAAACTTCCACCTGCGTATGTGACAGTGCCTTCCCCATGAAGATTTACCTTGTCCTCAAGGTAAAAGGAATTCTGGGAACTGACGACGAATGAATGAAGCATCTTCCCAACTGGCTTGAGACTCATCCAAGTTTATCCACTTGATCAACCACTGGACGACTGGTGCATTATTCCTCTTAATAGTCTGGATATCCAACCTTTCTTCAGGATACATTACCAATTGGCCATCTGCTGAGGTAATGAGGGGAAGTTGGGACACCGGGGCATAGTGTCCATGATACTTTTTAAGCATAGAGACATGAAAAACTGGGTGAATTTATGATCTAACAGGTAGTATGAGGCGATAAGCTACTGAATTGATCTTCCTTTCTATAGGAAAAGGGCCAAAATAGCGTGCAGATAGCTTAACATTCCTTCTAACAGGAACATAAGTCTGTCTATATTGCTGTAACTTGAGCAGTACCATATCCCTTCTTGGAACTCTCTTTCTATCCTCTTCTTATCATAATTCTGCTTCATTCTTGCTTGTGAAACTGTCAAATGGTCCCTTAACTCTCTAATCATCACTTGCTTGTTCTTGAGGAACTCATCTACAGTTATGCTAGCTGAGGGGCTGAAACTTCCCAATGGAAGTGAGGAGGGTGGATACCCATATAGTGCTTCAAAGGGGGATCTTCCGAGGGAAGTATGGAAACTAGTGTTGTACCAATACTCATCCAAGGAAATCCATGCCTTCCACTGGTTTGGTCTGTAGAAAGTCATACACCTAAGATACATTTCTACGCACTAATTCACCCTTTCTGTTTGCCCATCAGATTGGGGTGGTAGGCTGAACTGAAATTTAGTGATACCCCACCTTAGCCATTAATGACTTCCTAATTCAATTCAGAAAGACCTTATCTCTCATCTCATCACTATATCTTTTGGGAGACCATGCAGCCTGTAAATAATGTGGAAAAATTCAGTGGCTACTGAATCTACAGTGTAATGCTTCTTCATAGGTATAAAATGGGAATACTTAGTAAATCTGTCAACAATTACCATCACAACCTCATTCCCTTCTGATATAGGTAACCCCTCAATGAAATCCATACTAATGCTTTCCCATGCTTGATTATGGATAGGTAAAGGTTGTAATAACCCTACTGGATGTTGGTGAGAGTCCTTGCATTGCTGACAAACCATGCACTCTCTAATCATATCTTCAATATTCTTCTTCATATTTGGCCAGTAGAAGTAAGTGGATATTATTTTATAGCAAGCCTGGATCCCTGAATGCCCTCCTACTGGGGACTTGTGCAGCTGCTGTAAAATCTTCCATCTAAGTTCCCCGGTAGATCCCACACATATTCTGTCTTGATACTTCAAAACCCCATGTTGTAACTTAAAATTGGGTATTGCATCTGGTGTGATATGTAACTCTTGTATCTTATCTTCTGCCCAAAGATCCCCTTGTTAACTTTCAATTATCTGCTGCAACCATGCTGGAGTAATTGAAGTCACTGCCATCAAAGACCCATCACCACAATCAACCAAGTAGGGCTTCCTGACAAGGCGTCACCACTATATTGTCCTTTCCTTTTTGTACTCAATTCTAAAATTAAACCCCATCAATTTAGAGATCCCTTTTGTTGTAATGTCAGTAGGGCTCTCGATCTAGCAGTACTTAAGACTTTGTTGATCAATCTTAAAAACGAGTACAAACTTCCTAAGGAAATCCTTAAGGATCCCATTCATGCATTTCAAAATGTTTCAGGCGCGTTTGCTAAGGCCAAATGGCATAACTCTAAACTCGTAATGCCCATGGTGAGTGACAAAGGTCAAGTTTTATGTATATCTTGCTCCTTCATTCGAATTTGATAGAATCCTGACCTGAGATCTATTTTAGTAAACCACTTGGCTCCTCCTAATTCATCCAGCAGTTCATCAATAATAGGTATGGGAAACCTATCCTTGATGGTACAGTCATTCAGTTTCCTGTAGTCTGCACACATTCTCCATCCTTCATCCTTCTTCTTTACTAGTAAAATAGGTGAGGCAAACGGGCTCTTCTTCTTTGGATTGTATCACTCCCTCGCTCAACAAACTCCTCTATTATATTTTCTACCTCCCTTTTGAGGTGATGAGAATACCTATAAGGCTTAAGTTTAAAAGGAGTAGTTCCTTCTTGCAAATTAATATCATGTTCCAATCCCCTAGAAGGGGGTGGCCCCCTTAGTTCCCCAAACACATCAACATAAGTTGCTAAAAGCTCTTGGAAGGCGGGATCTGTTTGAGGCATGGGATCAGAGTTTGGCAGCTCCAAGGTGTTCGTAGAGTATAAGCACCCCAAGAGGCTATATGCTCCTTTCTTCAAGTTTCTTTTGAGCCCCTTACAATCAATATACTTAATTGGACACCCTCTCTAATGCTCTTCTGAAGGATGCAGGTTCTTAGATCTAAACGAATTAGATCTACGCGCAGCGGATGGATCACGATTCATATATCAAAACACATAATTAAAGGACTTAAACTACTACAAGGGGGTTTAAGGTTATGTTACCAATAACGGGAAGAGAAGCCTTGATCTTCCGATGTGTTCTCCAAACGGCGGTTGGTGGACACCCTTCTTGATACACGAACCTCCTTGATATGCAACACCAAGAAAAACTCCAAGTTTTTCTTCCTCTAAAACCCTAGACAAGAAAAACAAATTTTTCTCTCTTTTTTCTAAGGTGGTGGTCGAAATTATGCCTTTGACAATTACCCTTGGAATAACTCTCCTTTTATAGGAGAGTAAATCCTTGGTCTCCAAGTTTTAATTAATTAAATAATTAAACAAAATAAAAAGATATTTTCCTTAATGACTAATTGTGACATGTATTGACCAATAGGAAATCAAATAACAAGTCATCCAACCAATCATATAACAAGAATATCTTTTATTTTCCATAACACAAGAAAATTAATTCTTGTGCTAATTAGAGACCTTAGGCGCCACTTTTTAGGGTTTAGAAGCCCACATAAAATGTCTTTTATGTGTATTATATTATTTAGCCCAACTAAATAATATACATGCATATCAATTAATTAGCCCAGCCAATTAATTATCACTGAGGCCCAAATAACAAGATTATTAGTCCGAATTACAGAAGCCACATCGGGGACCATGGACTATAACCAAGAGGCTCCAATAATTAATTATTCATCGAACGTAATAAGTACATTAATTATTAATTCCGGGATTACGCCACCATAAACCCGAAATCGAACTCTACCGATTCACGAGATGTATACTTATACTCAACCCATAAAGTGAATAAGCGTCCATTGATATAATCACTACATACGGATTAACCCTCCATAGACTGTCCATTCTGAGTGGGAAGTCTCCGTGAACCCGACTCGGAATATCTTATCCTTATTTACCATTAACCCCCTGATGATCAATTAGTTCACATATCTGACTAGTGATCAATTAGTCTAATATGAACTCCCGGGATCGATCACTTTCTTAAGGCTAACAAATAAGGGGACTGTCTCTCTACTTCCCGCAGGAAGGAATGGATTCCATGTCTGTGAAAATCGAAATCGCTCACTCATCCTGGAGATAGTGCCAATGAGAAGTGGTTTGGAACACATATTTAAGTGAACCGTAACAAACACATCAAACACTACCCCGGGACAAGCGGCACTCGTGGTCACCTCAGATTAAGGTTGATCCATATATGATCATCTAATGATTTAATAAGATTCCTCGATTACGGAATTATATCGAAAATTCAAATTAAATCGGTCCAAATTCTATATGAATGCCATCATATATAAATGCCCCACGTAGGTACCTCTCACCGACAAACCGGATAAGACTATCACACCCTATGGTGTTCTCAGGCGCATTATTGGTGTTTTAATCAAGAGACCCTAAACTCTTATTAAGTTCACCACGTACTAACAGTTCAATCATATCTCCACTAACTCAATCCTCACGTGTAATCCATACACTGAGTTAAGTGGTTACATACAGATATACTTAGGGTTTGCAGCAGTGTATTACTTTACAAGCACAAAGCAAGTAACTAAGGTGAGATAAATTCTGTCATCCAATATTAAAAACAATTACACAAATTGTCTTTCGGGCACTACACCTAACAATCTCCCACTTGCACGAAATGACAAGCAACGATTATTTTTAGAGCACACCCTTTCTCATCTTATTCACAACACTCACCCACTTGCTCTAAAAGCATATGAGACATATCCATCAATGCCATACCCTCCAAGCACTCGACTTGGTACACTGATTAGTTAGGTTGTCGACTCGAGACGATCTTTAGGATTGAAACGTTGCCGGTCCTTCCAATCAGGAGGTACTCTCTCTCAATATGCTTTTGACTTCTTATGACTGAGAAGATCCTTCTAAGCTATCTCTTCACTATTTTCACGATGAAATGATATCGGCTTATCAGACCTGGAATTACTCCCAGACCAAAAAGGAAATTCTAAGCACTATTAGTAAATGATGAGCCCGAGATCAACTTAATGATCATCCTTAATCTGACTACAAGTCAGAATCGGTGTAGTCAACCATATTCAAGTTTGCACCTGAATATACAAGCATATGATTCCTCGTTATCTAAAGATACTTGAGGACGTACTAAACCGCTATTCAATGCTCGAATACGAGATTCGACTACTATTGACTTGTTATAAGCTGACTTGCCCTTATCCCAGAGAGACTCTATCCTATTTTCTCTTTATCCGAAGATTTAGAGAATCATTCCTGAGAGGTAGGGTAGGACTACTCTCGATGAATGTTGCATACGTATATGCATGATCGTCTTATTCAATAAGATAGGTGGGATAGCCAATGACTCATTCTCGTGAATTTGACCGAATCGATTCTTAGAATATAGTCCAATTCTCTCATCCAGAGAATCTTGGCCTGTCGGGCCAGACTTGATAGCACACACATGTTGTTTCCAACCGCTTGATGTTATCATTCATGAACACTAATACTACTATTTTACCAATATTGATACCCGGTCTACAAAAGACTTATCAATATTCTCGTCAAGTCCACATATTTTAAAACATGCGACTTTTAATGACCGAGAGGTCTCTCTTACATCCACAAAAGGACATAAGTCCCGGCAAAATACTCCGCCATTTGTTCTAACCAAGACCCTTCTGTTCCGAATGAATCCAGACTCCGTTTTACGGCAAGAAAGTCTCAGGGAATCACCCCTATTTTCTGCTTTCTAACAAAATCTAGCAAGACTGAGTGGTGAGAGATTTCTAGGTCTGGTTAACTCTCTACTTTTTAGGGAATCACCCCTAGACCACTCAGCTTTGTGTTGAAAGTTAAACTTTCCTATTCATTCGAATTTTTTCGGCGTAGAACCAATTACTCCCACTGGGCCTGATACACTCAGGTGGTTCTACAAGAGGCTGAACAGAACTGGAGTACCAAAACTCCATTCACAGGGATAAGGTTTTTGAACCAACCTCTCTGATCAGAATCCTATACAACCCACAAAGAGCCACAGGTTATCAATCACCCTAGCAGACTATAAAGTCCACACAACCATAATGGGTCAATGGTTAAACCATACTCCCACTGCGTTCTGGGTGGATTGACATTCTGATCTAGTAGTATTTATCAGTGTAATCACCAACAACCGATGTTGGACGTGGTCTGATTAAATCAGATAGTAACTTCCTTTGGGTATCCGTACTCCAAGGTCTAAGGCTGTTACTTATAGATTCTATCAGAAGCCTTGTGACAGTCCAACTGTCACTTTCTGATCTCAAGAGTCTTACAACCAACCTTCACTCGACTCATTAAGGCATTTCACGAAAAGTCAAAATCTGAACGTATGCGCAAAATCTCCAGTCCTACCTTCAAGCATTAAATGCTAAATGCCTACATTTACGGAAGTGGTTTGAACCGAATTCACTCCTTATCCATAAATTCACTAGCATCTTATAGGTAGACTTCTCGGTTTACATAATAATGTTAACCGTTATTTTGCAACCAATTATCTTAATCGAGTTTAGCAGTGTATTGTAGTACATCAATAACTATATAGGGCAAGTCTATGGTTTCTTTCTCAGTGAGAAACATTCCACTAGGAGGCGGTGAGCATCGATCCAAGACTATGCTATAGCCTATTTATGAGCATGGAATACTCTATTCTCTGCTAAAATCAGAGACTCCTCCTCGTATTCTTTTGATAAACTAAATCGTGTTTCGAGTAGTTATCAGACAAAATGTCACCACTCAAAAACTCCCACTAGCTTGTGTCTCTCACTAGACCCCGAAGGTCATGATGAACAAGCTATGTTACCCCTTCAAATCTATTACCCTCTCCCAATTGAAAGGAAACTTAGTCATTGTTCCTTTGAGATAGTGTTCCTAGACTGGGAGATAGGAATCACCCTTAGCCAGTCGTCAGGTCTTATCTCTAGGATATATGCACTAATTAATAGATATTGAAGGGTCGTTTATCTTAATACGGAAACCTTTTACCTTTAATAGTTTTAGATGTGTTACACATACCTATTCAGCTTTTCTTAGTGGTTCTGTCTTTATCAAACAAAAGTCCGAGTCACAGATTCGTACTACAAATGTCATCTTCACTTTGTTTAAGGCAACTGTAGTATCGAGATGAAAGTGAATCCGTTTGTTTCAACGAATCAGTAAACGAAAAATAAATTTTTCTGTGATATTCAAGATAGAATCCAAATTCATTTCCTTATATCACTCCCACTATTGTAGCCGAAATTACGCGCCGTTGTTACTCTATTAATCGTTAATGCACAAATTCCTTGTTCTTCCAAAGAACTAAGCTACCGAGTCAAGTTACTCGGTTAAGAAAGTCGCTAAGGATTCATTGGTTAGTGATCCAAATCACTTTCCTTATCCTATACTTTCTTTAATTAATGTTTCGGTTTAGCCTCAAAACTTCGATTAAGATGATTAACACTTATAGACATTCTTTCCCATTCTTAACTTTCCTTAAAAGGAAATAGTCTTGAACTAGCAGTTCGTATGAGTAGACACTACTCGTGAACTGTGGGATGTCTAACGAAAGCGTTACCCAGTGGGACTAATTTTCTAAATTAGAAAAACATAAGACAAAAGCTCCCACTAGTTTATCGGTTCCAAATACCGTCTAACTAGCGACACTTTAATTTATGATTCTCTAATTTTTATTAGAAAATTTCTCGTGTAGACACTACACAATTAAAATTACTAGAAGAATTTTATCGTCCCAATCATCTTACAAACTAACTATGGTTGTCTCTCGTTCAACACGAGTGACAACAGTGACATACTTATATACGTCACTTAAGTCTTGAAGGCTCAAGAGAAATATCTCTTCCGAAAAATTAATCGCATGTAAGATCAATAAGTACAACGTTCTAGTTACTTACCACTTTTTAACGAAGTCATTACTAGTCAATTTTACACTAGCAGTCTAGCACCCTAGAGAGATATGTATGACAGTTGTAAATAAAATTGACAGAAAATAAATCCAAATCATACACTACTTATAAATTTTAGGAACATAAACTAAGTACTTATAGTATATCCTACAGTTCCAAGGATTTAATCTAATGCCTCAGTGCCGCCTTAGAGTAGGTCAAAGAGGTTTCGATTAATATTGAAGATCGATTGAGAATCGAACATCTCATTTGTGATCGTCAATCACCTTTCCTTTTCAAACCAAGGTACTACCAAAAATACCCTTTATGAGTGTGACCTCATCGCCTCATTTTTAGGTAGACCCCGAGTATGCCGCCTTAGGGTCGGTCGGTGACCAGCCGAGTACCCAAAATCCTATCCTTTCGGAGACCAAGCCTTGAATTTTGATAGCGGTGAAGGCCTTCCTTAGGGGGCGAAATCAAAGCCGCACGAGGCATCACCATTCTCTCACGTTGCTTGTGTCAACATGAGGCCGTGTGGGGTCGGCCGTCGTCTCTGTCCCGCTCCCACTCAATATTTTGAAAAAGTGGTGGGTTTATCGATCACGCTTTGGACTTGATGTTACATTAAGGAACAATAAATCATAGGCCCGAATGTTGTCGGTTACGCTGGCTAGCCCACCCGACCTATTCGTTGGAACATATGTGGTCAGTCGGACGGGTCAAGACTAGGAGCTCTGTTGAGCCGTAGTGGCTCTTCGGATTGCTCACCTTGCTGCACTTCGCAAACGCCACACGTGGAGGGTGAAGTCGATCGAGCCGTAGCTATCGTTGACCACCCAACCGTGGTTAAACCACTTTCAACCATGTTTGCCCGTGATTATCCAATCCTTAAACATCAAACTTTCACGTAGACACTACGGAACAAAAACGTAATCTCGCTCTGGTAAGGTGGAATTCACCGAGAATCCAACACCTTAACCACGAGGTTTCGGATTTTACTCCTTATGCTTTCGCAGAGTGGGATTCACCGAGAATCCATCACCCAACCTCGACGATTGAAAAAACCCATGTTCCTCAGTTTTTACCCTAATTAGTTTCTAATTAATATCAAACAATTAATTAAAACTAATTGCGTGTTTTATACATGCCTAACTAATTCCTCGAATTAATTTCTACATGTATGCATATGGAGTGGAATTCATGATATGATGCATGTCATGGCAATTTTTCGGTTCTACTCATACAATCTAAACATGTATTAAAGTGCGGAAAATAAACACCGAGATGGACCGTTGGCACCCCCATATCTAACCTATTAGAAAATAAATAACCAAACCCTAACTAGGGTTTACTACTTTTTAACATAATCTGCAGCTGTTCAAAATCTTCGACGATCGGCAAACCAAACGAACTCGGATCGCGACGAAACTTTCCAGATCTTTTCCTCACTCCTTGGGCTTCAATATGGACGGTTGGATCGGAGTTTTGACTTGTCAGGTTTCTCCAGTGAGCCGCCCAACTTGCTGCTGGATCTGACTTTTACAGCAGCACCTCAAAGACTTCCCGAGGCCGATCGGGGATCAAGATAAATCCCGATCGTCCTGAAAATTTTATATCACGTCCAAAACTCCATGATTATCGATCTGACTGGTCGGATATTTGTTTCAAAGGTCCAATACTTTCCAGAAATTCGAGGAAGTCACAGGTAGGGTTTCTGTGAATCCTGCGTTTTTCTGTTACAGCAGCTTCTTTGAAGCAACAAATGGATATGGAGACGGACTCCGATCGACCCCAAATTTTGTGGAATTGTTCATCATCTTCCAGTCTTGATTCTGACCGGAGGGATCGTCGTTTCAACGGCTCGATCAATAGGAAAAACGAAATAACTAAACAGCTACTAAACAGATCTATTTTCTAGAAATTAAAAATTGCAATAAAAATAAATTACATAATTTCCTATACTCATATGAACGAATTTTCATCGTTTATATGAGTTTACAATAGATCTAACGGGTAAACAGTGTCAACCCCCAATCCATCTCTTCAACCACAACAAGCAATCATTATCAATGCATAAAACAATAAATAAAATTTACCTACATGCAATTCCACTCCTTTAAATCGTTTAATTATGATTATGACTATATAAATCGTGGAACCTCTCTCTGATACCACATGAAGGATGCGGTTCTTAGATCTAAACGAATTAGATCTACGCCAAAAATGATGGATCACGATTCATATATCAAAACGCATAATTAAAGGACTTAAACTACTACAAGGGGGTTAAGGTTATATTACCAATAACGGGAAGAGAAGCCTTGATCTTCCGATGTGTTCTCCAAACGGCGGTTGGTGGACACCCTTCTTGATACACGAACCTCCTTGATATGCAACACCAAGAAAAACTCCAAGTTTTTCTTCCTCTAAAACCCTAGACAAGAAAAACAAATTTTTCTCTCTTTTTTCTAAGGTGGTGGTCGAAATTATGCCTTTGCCAATTACCCTTGGAATAACTCTCATTTTATAAGAGAGTAAATCCTTGGTCTCCAAGTTTTAATTAATTAAATAAATAATTAATTAAACAAAATAAAAAGATATTTTCCTTAATGACTAATTGTGACATGTATTGACCAATAGGAAATCAAATAACAAGTCATCCAACCAATCATATAACAAGAATATCTTTTATTTTCCATAACACAAGAAAATTAATTCTTGTGCTAATTAGAGACCTTAGGCGCCACTTTTTAGGGTTTTAAGCCCACATAAAATGTCTTTTATGTGTATTATATTATTTAGCCCAACTAAATAATATCCATGCATATCAATTAATTAGCCCACCCAATTAATTATCAATGAGAGCCTAAATAACAAGATTATTAGTCCGAATTACGAAGCCACATCGGGACCATGGACTCTATAACCATGAGCTCCAATAATTAATTATTCATCGAATGAATAAGTACATTAATTATTAATTCCGGGATTACGCCACCATAAACCCGAAACTGAACTCTACCGATTACAGATGTATACTTATACTCAACCCATAGAGTGAATAAATGTCCATTGATATAATCACTACATACGGATTAACCCTTCATAGATCATCCCATTCTCGAGTGGGAAGTCTCCGTGAACCCGACTCGAATATCTTATCCTTATTTACCATTAACCCCCTGATGATCAATTAGTTCACATATCTGACTAGTGATCAATTAGTCTAATATGAACTCCCGGGATCGATAACTTTCTTAAGGCTAACAAATAAGGGGACTGTCTCTCTACTTCCCGCAGGAAGGAATAGATTCCATGTCTGTGAAAATCGAACTACTCACTCATCCTGGAGATAGTGCCAATGAGAAGTGGCTTGGAACACATATTTAAGTGAACCGTAACAAACACATCAAACACTACCCCGGGACAAGCAAAGACCTCGTGATCACCTCGGGATTAAGGTTGATCCATATATGATCATCTAATGATTTAATAAGATTCCTCGATTACGGAATTATATCGAGAAATTCAAATTAAATCGGTCCAAATCTATATGAATGCCATCATATATAAATGCCCCACGTAGTACCTCTACCGACAAATCCGGATAAGACTATCACACCCTAAGGTGTTACAGGCGCATTATTGGTGTTTTAATCAAGAGACCCTAAACTCGATTAAGTTCACCACGGACTAACAGCTTCAAGCATATCTCCACTAACTCAATCCTCACGTGTAATCCATACACCGAGTTAAGTGGTTACATACTGATATATACTTAGGGTTTGCAGCAGTGTATTACTTTACAAGCACAAAGCAAGTAACTAAGGTGAGATAAATTCTGTCATCCAATATTAAAAACAATTACACAAATTGTCTTTCGGGCACTACACCTAACATCTTCAACACTATTTCTTCTCCTTCCTTCTTGAATGATAATTTGAGGTCAACAAAATCAAAGGACATAGGCCTATACCTCCTCATCCAGTCAACACCTAATACCATATCACAGCCACCCAACTTAATGAGCCTCACATCATGGTGGAATCTGTGACCATTCATTAGCCAGGGAAAATTGGGACAAACTGAATCTCTAATCATCTGATTCCCATCAGCTACAGTGACCAAAATGGGTTTAGCATTTTCTATCACACAATTAAGTTCCTTGGCCAAATTGATATCTAGAAACGTTTGAAAGCTACCGCTGTGGATTAAAATGTAAATGTACCTTTTCTTGAGTTGCCCTTGTATCCTAAGGGTGTTTGCATGTGTCTGACCGGACATGGCATGGGAGGACAACTGGGAGAATTCACAAGGAGATGTATGCATAACTTGCACCGGCTGTTATGCTCCTTCTTCAATAATTTCCCCATAAACTCCATCTTCATCTGTTAGGATAAAATGGAGTTGTTTATTCTTACACTTATGCCCTGGAAAAAACTTCTCATCACAACGGAAACAAAGTCCATTAGCACGTTTGTCTTGTAGCTGAGCAGGGGAAATGGTCCAATGAACGTTGGTGGCTGGTTTAACATCAGTTAAGGCACCAATTGCCTTACTAGGAGCTGGGAGTAACCTTGATTGGGAGCTAGATGTAATGGGTTTAGGCCCCGCATTGGCCCTATTGATGATCGAATTAGCCATAGCTTCCTGAGCTCTTGCGATTTCCAAAGCTTTAATGGCTGTTTTTGGGCTCATAAGACGCACCATGGGTCGAATTTCTGTGTTAAGACCCCCGATAAACCTCTTGACATAATACTCGTCCGGTAGCTCTAGGTTTAATTGTTTCAATAGCCCCTTCAGATCCTCAAATTTGGCCAGGTATTCATCCACTGTCCCTTGCTGATTGAGCTTCTCAAATTCATCCAAAACATCTTCTAATGCTCGATTACAAAATCTTCTGCAAACCTCCTGGCTGAAGTAATGCCAAGAGGCTTGTGGGTAGTCAGTTTTCCAGCCTCCATACCATTTGTTTGCTATGCCTTTGAGGTACAACTCTGCTAATCCAACCTTGTGCTCGTTTGCGGTTTTGTTAATATGGAAGTACCCTTCGCACATCCTAACCCAGTCTCTGGGGTTGGTTCCATCAAAAGGAGGAAAATCGATCTTCGGAGGGCGTGTATCATAAACTTTGTAATCGGATTTGAGATGACTAGATCTGGGTAGTGAAGATGAGGGAGTGGGTAGTAATAGGGCAGATTTGTCCCCGGGTGGAGCTGCAGAATCCTTTTCCTTACTGAGGTTTTGTAGCAGAGAAAGCATGGTGGCCATCTGAGTTCGCATGTCCGCCATTTCGGCTTTAGTTTCATCGCGAAACTGCATTAAAGCGTCATTAATCTTAGCTTGAGCTTTCTGGGTTTCATCTACAGCCTTTGATCGAGTTCCATCCGCCATTTGCAGAATCAACCTTCTCTGATACCACTTGTCACGAACCAAGTTCCAATTACAGTGAAATGCAGACGAAAATTAGGGATTGGGGAGAGGTGATGTACGGGTCAAGTAATAAAATACTCGATACCTAACTAACACACTAGCAAGAGAACTAGGTTCAATCGTAGTATAGCTAGATAGAGTCGAGGTCGATCCCACAGAGACTTGGCACAAACAAAACACAACTCTATTCTACTAGAACTAAATTGAAAGGGCGGTCTACGACCAACTAAACATAGTAAATAAGATAGTGACAACCACAAGACACAGAATACCACAAAGACAAACTAAAAACTACTAAAACAAGGACAATACTGTTGATATTATCTAAACAAAGAATATTAAGAATATTGATTACACTAGTAGCTAATAACTACCCCATGTGAACTAGATTGACAACGAGACAAAACAAACGTTAAAGTTTAATTATTATGACTACGGGAGTCATCCCCTAAGGTAGATTTAGCTCCGATTAGGCCATCTAAATCATTGTGCCTCCATTACATGACTTCGCCTTTTAATGCCTCCATCTCATATAACTTCTGACACAATTACGAAACTAGGGATGCCGGTATAAACCGTAACCTCATCTAAGCAACATTCCTAGGGTAAGGCGTACTTCTTAGATGCCGATTCAATCTAGATCCTAAGTAACAATTACTTTTTAGGTTTCTTGTTAAATTATGAGGACAAATAATTAAGTTGATCAGTTTAATTACTCATTTTAATTCCAAATCGAGAGAATCGACGTAGTCGAAGTCGGTCATAATTCACTCGCTCTAAACTTCACCACCCTCGGTCGATCGAAGGACATGTCTCGGTTGACCGAGTGACATGTCTCGGTGACCGGGGAAAGGATCTGCGTCGGTACAAATTATGATTACTTCTTAACGCTTCTAACCTAAACACATGGGTTCGTAATTAGTCTACATCGCGGAATCAATACAAGAAAACTACTCCATAATAAAATAAATCGATCTACGAATAAAGATTGTATAATTGAAAAGTCATACCTCAAGACGAGAATGACTCCCACTCTTTAATGCGCTCCCTAACCGGAGAATCCGACGACTCCACAATGAACGAACATAAAAAAAAACTAAAACTTAATAAACTCAAGGTATTGTATATATTGTATCTTGTGGGTTGTTGGTGGTTGTGTTCTCAATTTAAGTAGTCGCTTATATAGAGGCTATAGCCGACCTAGGAAGGATCTAGAAGATATACACGCGCTTTTCTTACGGATGAGCTTCGGGTGACCGAATATCAACCCTCGGTCGACCGAATGAAGTGGCTCGGTCGACCGAACCTCTTTTTTGCACATGTTAAATGCGTTTCTCGTCTAACTTGCTCCCCACTGCATTCTTCCGTGCTGATCTGATTTCTCTAACTTATCCCTTGATTAATGCTCCGATTTTCTTCCTTATTATCTCGAGATTCACTGATTGAATGACATTTATCCTCCCGATTTATCATGATCTACAAAATCAGCATTTATCGCACAATAAATTGGTCTTTAATAATAAAACAAATTTAAATACCAAAAATCATATTAATAATCACTTAACATTAAATAATAAATATAAACAAGTGATTCAATATGAAATATATATAATTAACTTCGATTTAAGGTTAGAATTGATGACATAAATATGTATATTTTAACCGTCATCAAGAGGAAATTTGGGAAAAGGGGTAAGATACAGAAAATAAGGGGAGGGAAAAAAGAGAAATTTGAGGGAGAAACAGGTATATCTCATTCCATGAACATCTTGGATCAGCCATTACAACTATATACCATAATTTCCACTAACCAACTTCTAACAAACTCAGGTCTTATGCATACACGCAGCCTGCAACAAGGAAAATAGCAAAAGAACCAAATAACAGACTTTTGACACCTCATTTAAATTATTAAAAGACTCTTCTACCCTTCTAGCCCAAAAGGGAACTTTTCTTCAATACTGGAAACTTCCACCTGCGTATGTGACAGAACATCAATGTAAATCCATCAATTCCTCAAACCCATCAAGCAATTCAACCTCCTCTCTATCCAAAACCTACCAAAAGGCCTTTCTACCACCACCACATCCGCCGCAGTAGACAACCCAATTTCATCACCATCAATTACCCGTACTGCCCTCGCCTTCTTGCAACCCAGCTTTTGCATCTCAACAATTAGCCAAAATCGTAGAAGGAACCGACAAGGGCTCCTCCTTCCCGTCAGAAAATCGTGGCTCTCCCTCCACCATAAGCAAATCGCAGCTCCTCTCCCATCGAAAATCACAACTCCAAGGTCCTGTAGCAGGTGATTCACAACTTTTTTTTTCTTTTCTGAAAAAGGGCCGATTCAAGGGAGAAAGGAGGGTGGGTTTAGCAGGCAATTTTTTGTTTTTTGTTTTGAAAAAGGGCTGATTCAAGGAAGAAATGTGGATGGGAGGATTTATGGTAGGAAGGGATGAGAGGTGTTTATGGGTGGTGGATGGGAAGAAGGAGATGGTGGTGGAGATGAATGGTGTTGGTGGAAGGGATGAAGGAGATGGTGGTTGATTGATTTTTTAATTAGTTAAGGACTTATTTGTATTTTTTAAGAATTGTGTATAAGAAGTAATTGTGTTATTATTTTTGGGGGTCACGGCTTATTCAATCTTTTTGACCAAAGAAATGGCTGATATAGTTGTTTCTTCTAAGAAAATGGTCTAAACAATTTGTTTCTCATATTACTTAAACAATGCATGTGTAAATTTACCCTTGGATTCCCAATTGAAGTCCCAAAATTACCCCTCCATTTAGTTTTATTGAAATAATAAAATAAAAAATAAATAGCCGTTCATCATTAATTAGATTCTTCATTCCCAATTAATTAGATTCTTCATTCCCAATTAGTGCATCGGTTTAACGGCTTCCTCATTCCCAAATTAGCTTGAATTTCAGCTGCCAAATTGAACCGAAGGTTGCTGCGCTGATTCCGTTTTGATGTTGTTCGTGCTTATTGGATTTCCTATTGATGCCGTTCTGATGCTTTCGTGTTGTTAATCTCGTTGTTGTTCGCATTCATCCTTTATAGTTTTTTATTTGGAAGTTCTTCAAAGAAGGTGATTTCTTCATTCGATTTCATGTTTTTCAGTTCTTCATTCGATTTCCATGATTTCTTCATCCGATTTACCAATTTAGGGTTTGTTCTTCATTCGATTTTGTTGTGAAAGTGTTTTTTTTAATAGTTAATAGTTTATTCGATTTTGCTGTGAAATTTCTTCATCCATCTTCATTCGATTTCATGTTTTTCAGTTCTTCATTTGGTTTGTTTTTCATTCGGTTATGTTAATAGTTTGATTTTATTTTTATTTTTTGGAAATGGAAATAATTTGGGGGGAAATGATGAAAGTGACAAATTGATGAAGAACAAATGAATTGTTTTGATGAAATTTACATGATTTTCCAGAATTGGGAGAGAAAAGAAAAAATTTACAGTAGTCCTCCTTCTCGTTCTAAGTATGTATATAGCAATCTTAATTAACAGTTAATCTATTTAACTAACACGGTTAACCTTCCTAACTAACTGTCTACCAGTATTAACTAACTAACTTAATCTAAATTAATTAATCTTGCATCTTCCAACTTTCCTTTCTTCATTACTTGATTTCTCAACAGGAAATGCATTTTAATTGTGTTTTTCGAATCTTACTAAAGCAGGTATGCTTTTTCATATGGGTAAGAAACAATCTGAAGATGTTTCATTTTATGTTTGTTACCCGGCTGTCATTGAAGTGAATGATAATTATTTGTGGTCGTGGAAGTACGTTAAAGGTGAGATAACCCCAGTGACAAGTGTTTTAATCATCTCAAAGTACAGCTCATTTGAAGAATTGTATGAGGAGGTGAAGAAAGAATTGGAAATTGATACAAGTGTGTGTGATTTTGAGATGAAAGTTCTACCCCCTGTTCCTAAAGCTTTTCCAATGAAACTTGATTCCGATAATATGGTGAAAAACTTCTTGACGATGTGTGGTATGAAGCAAGAGTATTTGTTAGTGAGTTTGAAAGAAAAAGCAAAAGTTAATGAAGTGGATGAAAGATATATTGCTGTTCATGTTGATGGCAATGTTGAAGCTCAAGTACCAATTTTTGAAGTGGATGTTGGTAATGATGATGCTATTCATGTTGATGGTAATGTTGATGATCAAGTACCAAATGTTGAAATGGATGTTGGTAAGGATCATGCTGTTCATGTTGATGATCGTGATGTACTTGAAGACACAAATCCGAGCGTTGATGAGTTGATGAATGATATATGTGTGGAAGAAACAAGAAGAAGATCGTTTGTTGAGCTTTTTGGGAGAAGATGTTTTTTTTGAAGCAAATAAGGATAGGTCAAATGAGGATACCTTGAATCCAACGGGACCAATTGCTGAGGATATGAATCGTGGAAGTCAGTTCATTGGTTTATGTCATGTGAGAATTCCTGAAGATTTGGACATTCGTACAAAGGATGTGTTTGGAAGTAAATCTTTGTTGATTTTTAAGGTTGAGATGTTGGCGGTGAAATATCATTTTGAATTTACAACACAAGCTTCCACGAGAGAACTTTATGTGGTTCAATGTGCTGGTAAAGGATGCAAATGGAGGCTTCGAGCATCCCGATTGGCTAATTCTACACGCTTTCAAGTTGGGAAGTATTCGAGTAGGCATACTTGCCCGCCTATGCGTCATTTAAGAGATCATAAACATGCTTCTTACAAGCTAGTTGGCCGACACTATTTGTCGAAGTTTAAAGACGTCGACCGTGTGTACTCTCCGAGGGATATGCGTCATGATTTTCTTGAAGAGTTTGGATATGAAATAAATTATGACAAGACGTTGAAGGCTAGGCGTTATGGGGAATCATTGCTTCGTGGATATCCGAAAACGAGTTATGGGTGTTTACCAAAGTTTTTTCATAGGTTGGAGGTTACAAACCCGGGAACTAAGACAGATATAAAAACAAAAGACGGAAGCGACGAGTTTTTCTATTGTTATATGGCACTTGGTGCAAGTATTAGAGGGTTTGGCATGGGCTGTTGTTGATCTTGAGACCAAAGAATCATGGACATGGTTTTTTGAACATTTGAAAGAAATTACCGGTGACTGTGAAGAATTAGCAATAATTTCAGATCGTGACGATAGAATACAACAAGCATTCAAGAAAGTGTTCAAGAAAGTTGATGTATAACATTTATATGATAAAAATTACGATATATTATATATTTTATCAACTCTTATGTATAAAATATAAGAAATTATAACGATAATCTTATGAAATATTAATAGTTATGAATAAATCTAATTAATATAAAATCTAGTAAAAGTAATAAAAAGTTATAAATTTTGTGCCGGTTTAATAACCGGAGTGTCGTGTCAGATTTACGTGGGTATTTTTGGTATTTTATTGTAGATTTTTAGGTAAACCAAGACCCCGAGTGACGGCACTTTTTGAAGTAAAAACATGTCTTTTGAAGGAAGTAAGAAAGTGCAACGAGACTTAAAATTCAAGTGGATCATCAATTCACAGTAATATTATCGGATTATATTTTCGACGAACAAATGGCCCATCAAAAAGGCATTTTTTGAAGAAGAGTCCTTCATGAAAGTTATAGATCTTTTCAAGAGATTTCCAACGCTTTTTGAATTATGTCATTTGGAGATTCAGAGCTCAAGTTATGATTTTATCAAGTTTCAGATCAAGATGTGAAAAATGCTACCCGGATCAATCCGGATTAACCTCGGATCGATCCGGCCTTTCAGTTAGGAAACATAATGATGTGATTAGCATGTGATTCTACAGAGGATAAGCCGTGGGATAACATTTTTTATTCTCGGATCGATCCGGCTTCACCTCGGATCGATCCGCCTTGAAAAAAAAAACGCCTATAAATACATCTGGCAGGATCTCGCATGCAAAAGAGGTACCAATATATATCTTCTAATCTCTTAAATTAGTAGTAATAATGTATATATTAGTAGGCATTCTGCCATAAATAATGTAGAAGCTGTAGAATCGTTGTAATGCTTGGACGGTTATCGGGAGATCAATGTTGAAGAAGTTGTTGTAATTTCCGGAAGAATACGGCCTCTAAATCAGCAGTTGTAACCTGGTAATATTCTAAAGTTTTATGTTTGTTGTTTTTATGTTTTTCGTTGTAATGTTAGTAGGCTAAATCTATAACTAGCCAAGAAATGTAATTGAAATATTTCGATCTTTTTGGTAAACTGGATGATGACTATAACTAAAATTGACTAAAATTGAATTTGATGAATCTTTTTCTACTTGTAATGTATTGAAAATATTCGTATTGACGTAATTAACCAATATGAATCGCACCATAACCTAATGACGAACTAAACGGTGAAGTTAGGATATGAGAAAATAAAGTAGAAAAACCGGAGGGTAAAAATGGCCGAGTGAAAACGTGACAACGGAATCCTATTTCCTACCCGGGGGTAGAATTGTTTTATCTTTTGACAAGATAAATACTTCTTGAAATTATCTGTACTCGAGATCTAATTACGTTAAATCACCTGTTTAATTAACAGATCTTAAAATACTGGCCGTATGACAAAACGGGAGTGACCCATGATTAAGATGACATTGGGCAGATTGATGAGAGACATATGACAGCCAAATGCGCTTCGTGTGAGAGGAATCTGTTGAGTGAGGAGTGCACCGCTTTCACATATTCAATTGGACCTAATAAAAGGAAGAACGAGCACATCCATTAAACTAAAAGATTGAATAATCCAATTACATATATCTTGGCTAGTTCTATAATAATTATTAGTATTTAATATATAGGAAAAGGTTGTAAAGGACGAGTTTACATCTTATTTGTGGAAAAAGGACAAGAAAGAAATACACTGGTTGTAAAGGACAAAAAGTAATGTCATTCCAATATTACCCTTAATATTTATTTTTCTAATTATAAATGCTGTTTTTTTCCAATTTAATTAATGCGGTTGAGTAACTGCATATTAGATACTGCTTCCGATTTTCATGCCCCATTTTCAGTCCATTTATGCGAATTTAAAAAAGAAAAGGAAAAAAAGGAGCAAATTCCTAATGGGTTACGTCTCTTTTATTCCCAAAGAATTGCACACAATCACCTCCTTCAATACCACTCTTTTTATTTTTGCCCACTCTTTTTATTTTTGCCCATGCTGCGAATTTAAAAAAGAAAAGGAAAAAAAAGGAGAAAATTCCTAATTACGTCTTTTTATCTATTCTACAAGTTTCAGACACTCACGAAACAAACTATAGGCATACACCAAATTCGATTCAAAATACAAGTACGACGTTACGTCTTTACGTTGACACGTAGTAACACATTGGCACAAGAAAAATGCTGAATGCAGTTACACAATCGTGAAATAAAGTTACACCATCGACGAAAATAACATAGTAACAATACGATTAATCAACATTATATGCATCCAACACGTTCGTTCCGTGAACAACATACGACGTAGTAACACCTTTATGCAAACACCCTCAAACATAGTAACACATAATGTACACCCTAAACCATGAACAATAAACCTTAATCAGAAAACCCTACGCCTGAACCCTAAACCCTAAACCTTAAACCCTAAACCTGGTCCCTAAACCCTTAACCCTTAACCCTTAACCCTTAACCCTAAACCCTTAACCCTAACCCTAAACCCTAAACCCTAAACCATAAACTTGAACCCTAACGTAGGATTTAAGGTTCAGGGTTTAGGATTCAGGTTTAGGGTTCATGTTTAGGTTTTAGGGTATATGTTTAGGGTTTAGATTTAGGGTTTAGGGTTCAGGTTTAGGGTTTATGGTTCAAGTTTAGGGTTAAGGGTTTAGGGTTCAGGTTAAAGGTTTAGGGTTTAAGGGTTTAGGGTTTCGGGTTCAGGGTTTAGGGTTTAGGGTTTAGGGTTTAGGGTTTAGGGTTTAGGGTTCAGGGTTCAGGGTTTAGGGTTTAAGGTTTAGGGTTTAGGTTTAGGGTTCATGTTTAGGTTTAGGGTTCAGGGTTCAGGGTTCAGGGTTCAGGTTTAGGGTTCAGGTTTAAGGTTTAACATGTGATAAAAATTGTTATCAAGTCATGATATGTAGTAACATTCAATAGAACGTAAACACACGTACACACAAATGCAATGTAAAAATATTATACTACAATCCACAATGTGTCTACATCGATTCAGTCACATGGGAGATCCAACTCTACTTTCTCAACGAAATCAAATTAGTCACATCCCAAAAATGTAGTAACAGTGCAACATAATGCGGTTACTCTTGATAACGATGTAGTAACAATAATAAAACCTGTAGCACTAGTTGAAGGTAATGTAGTAACAACGCAAAAAAATGAAGTAACATTTTCATGAACATGTAGTAACAATTCAACATACTTAAGTTGCAGTACAAAAATTGTAGTGACAATCCACAAAAATGTAGCCACAATTGACAAAAAATGTGTAATATGAGCAAAAAATTGTAGTAACCATTTTTCCCTAACACGATCCCATTTGTGTACTAACATGTTATTCTCATCGATTAATCGACAACACTAACATAATGATTCAAAATGATGTAGTTACAATCCAAGAAAATGTAGTAATCGTACAAATGCAGATTATCACTTGTTCAAATTAATGTCGTAGCAATTCAAAAATGTATTTACAATGCAAAACATTGTAGTTGCAGTCCCAAAATGGTACTCACAATCCCTACAGAAATAGTAACACTGCAACAACATGTAGCAACATACAAGATAATGTAGAAACACGTACAAAGAATATAGTCATAACAAAAAAACATGGAGTAACAAACATTAGATTAGATTAGTATTAGACATTGTATAATACACGTAGTTACACTCGAAAAAAATTGTTATATTAATAAGCGGTAAATTGATATACATTTGTGTTTGTGCATGAGTTACTACATATGAAGTACTTTGAGTAACATCACATAAGCAATCTCAGGTTATGCGTTCGATTTTCACCAAACGTAGTAAAACAGTGGTGCCTACACATTGGGTAAATTCCATCCATCTGCACTCATCCCACGCCATCCCCATTTCTTGATCATCCTCTCTTTCTTGGCTCTCAATATCTTCATATGTTCATCCTGCATTAAAAATTGGAAATTAAAAACCATCTTTAATATATATATATACATAATGGAATAGAGAAACAAATATTAGATTGATAACACACACCCTTAATTAGTGAACAGCTTTTGGGCAACTCTGTAAGAAGTAAATGGTCAAGGCAATGGAGCACTAGTTCAAAATAATGTAGTAACAAGGCAAAAAAAATGTGGGATTTTTTCTGGACTACCACCACTTTTTGGGTGAATTTGTGGATATACCACCCAAGGCAAAAAATAACAATTTTGGAACGCGATTTTCTTCCATTTTTTTCACAAATGTGCACGATCTTAAGGTACATCCTTCCCCTATTGGGTTCCCCCTTCCCAATTAGGGTTTAGTTTGGTTCCAAAAACACCTAAAACGCGAAAATGGGAGTGGCATATCGACAATGGAGTGGTATGATTTGAAATTGGGCTTGTCAATAGTGGTATATTGACAAAGCTCCCAAAAAATGTAGTAACAATGCAACAAATTGTAGTGGCAGTCCAAAAATTGTAGTGACAATCCAAGAAAATGTAGACACAATTGACAAAAAAGGTGTAACATGTGCAAAAAATAATGTAGTTACAATTCAAATAAATGTTGTAACCGTACAAAAAACAATAGCACTAGTCCAAACTAATGTCGTAACAAGTCACAAAAATGTAGTTACAATGCAAAACATTGTAGTAGCAGTCCCAAAATTGTACTCACAATCCATCCAAAAGTAGTAACAATTCATATGAAAGGTGTAACATGTGATAAAAATTGTTGTAACTATTCTTTCCCAAAACCATTCCATTTGTGTATTAACACGAGATTTTCATCAAGTACATGAGGAACTTTCCATTAGGTAAGTTTGAGATAACAGTTGTAAATTCACACACCGAAAACACTTATATGTAGAAACACACAAGATATTTACGGTCAAATGCAAGAACTCAATGATGGACGTAGTAACACCTGCTCATAATTTTCATCAAGTATCCATTATGTTTACCAAATGATTCATATGAATGAAACTCGCAACTCCACAATCTATTCGAATTACTCGAATTTTTGAGAACTAAATTAAGAATTTTCGCTTTTCCATTCAAATTAACACCCAAATTTCACTTCTTAGAAATCGATCCCCAAAATCGCTTTCTCGATGGCATCACAAAATAAATAATGTAAGAAATTATGAAAATCAAACATTGCTCCATCAATGGTGGTATGAGAATAGAATTTATACTTACTCGGCTGTGATTTTTTTCCGTTAGCCTTTCGCCGTCTCTTCCCGTCAATGGGTATCTTGCTCGCCGGAAAAAATGGTGTTTTGTTTAGAACCGCAACTAAATCAAAGCCAGAGGATCCCTCAGTTTACAGTCTCTTTACTTTCGGTACCAATCCCTCTAGATCAAACGCAGTAACTGATGGTGGAGTTATTGGCCGCTATTTCCGGTGGTAGTTAAGTCTCCATTCAATTCCCGATTCAAAACTCCCCTTCTTTCTAAGAGAAATATGAATGAAAGTCTGTGCATTTATTTAGCCGAAATTGAGGTGAAGAAATAAAAAATATTAACTACATTATCATTAAGGGTATTTTAGCACATCTCTTCTTTTTTTGTCCTTCTCAACCACTGTTTTTATTTTTTGTCCTATTTCATCATTTAGCATCTTATATTGTCCTTTAGGCCCACCACCCTTTAATATATTGGTATCTATATATATATATATATATATATATATATATATATATATATATATATATATATATATATAGTTTATGTATTACTATATATAGTTATGTATTTATATATATTATAATAGTTTAGTTTTAATTTATGTATTTATTTTCTGTTTAGTAATATAGTAGTGACTCGTATGATAAACCAGCGATTTAGATCGAGATAATAATAGATGTTTGGTGTTTAACCACACTTAAAAGAATTACCACGTTTCCCTGAGGATTCGACACCTGACTCACCGTACTAGCACTACAATTTGACCCGGTACACTGCCGGTAAGGATTATAATAGCACTAGAAAACGTTCGTCAGCTTTCTGGCGCCGTTGCCGGGGACACGTCGCTAATTTTTCTTTGTGTCTATGGTTACTACTTATATCAGCTCAAAATTCTCAAGGATAAGTCAACACTCTTCTTTTCACATTTCTTTTTTTTATTTTTTTCGTTGGTACTTACCTTATAAGTAAGTTACCAATTTTTACTATTATTAATTTCGTGTTATTTTCCTTTTTTCGTTAGTTGATGACCAGAAGCGGTAAGGCCCCACTCACTCCTTATAAGCCTGACATAAATACTTACGAAAGGCAGTTAAGAGTAGAGAGTAAACGTGGTCATACTAGTCAGGGAAATCCTGACCACGAATCATCATCAAATCGAGAAACGAGAATGGCCGAAATCAGTGATGAAACACCTGAACAAGGGCTAGAACATGCTCTAGGGCATGGACAACACCCTATTAACCCTAATAATAATCAGAATCCTAATAATAGGGATAATCAGAATCGGAACCAGAATAATCGTAATAACCCACCAAACCCGAGACCTATCTGTGATCAGACCATAAGAAGGAACCAGACTAATAATCCCATTCTTTTTTGCTAATGAAGGAGTGAACAATTTCGAAATTAAATCTCATCTTTTTGGTTTAATTGACGCAAGAGCCCAATTTTTAGGAGAGGATGATGAAGATCCACATCATCATCTCTATCTTTTCGAAGAATTGTGCAATACAGCCAAAAGTCAAGGTGCTCATCGTGAATTAACGAGGATGTCTATGTTTCCTTTTTCTTTAAAAGGACGAGCACGAGATTGGTTTATGTCTCTTCCACATCACTCACTGACTAGTTAGGAGGATATTCAAACCGAATTTTTGAAACAATATTTCACTCCTGGACGAAATTTGGAATTAAAAGTCGAGGTTGCTAACTTTAGACAAGAAACGCTTGGGAATGCCTAGGAGAGATTTAAAAAACTATTAAGAGCTTGTCCCGACCATGGTTATTCCTTACATATGCAAATCCAACTTTTCTCGTCAGTAAATTACTTAAAAGACTCACGTATGGATGTAGATCATGCATGTGGTGGTTCTTTAATGATGAGTGAAGCACAAACAGCTTTACGATGCTATAGAAAATATTTCCAAGAATAACAGAATGTGGGAAACCGGTTCTAGCACCTAAAAGTAGCTTTTGCAGAGAATGTACATCTAATACAGAAGTTCTAGCACATTTGGAGAATTTGAGTAGGAATTTGATGGAATACAATCTTACAAAAACCTAAGTTCGAAAAATAGTACACCCACCGAATACTCAAATCGTGATAATATGTCATTAGGGATTGAAGAACCAACAGGATATTCGAGAGAAGAGGTAAGTTTTCTTCAAGAAAGATAGGAATTTGAACAATGCTTATTCAAACTCGCTTTAATGCTATTAGAAGAGACCACCCAACATTTCGATGGTCCTAAAACCCTAGTAAGCAAGGACAACCGCGATATCCAGCCCATATAGAATTCGCCTAATAATCAAGTTTATCGTGAGATACCTCTAATCGAATTTACAAACATTACCTGATCCTATCCTCAACACACCACTCAAAGTATACCAGTAACTCAAAGTTCAACTCAGCCTGCAGAAGGGATTGAAAAATGGGAGAAACAAATGGAAAATATAATGGGTGTGGTGTGATAAGCGGATTTTCTACGGTCCGGTCGATCAAGTAAAAACTCGAAACCTTAGCAAAATCTACTTTCTAACCGGCAATGGACCGGTCGATTGTAGGATAGTGCTTGAGGAGTCCGAGGTCGAACCCACAGAGATTGGTTTTTGAGTACCACAGCTTGACTTAGCACTCGCCTGAGTCAAACAGATAGGTGTGAAGTTATACTATTGCATAAAAGAAAGATTACACTACTCGAAATTCTAAACAATTAAAAGAAGTATGGCCGAACTACGATCCAACAGATTACTTTACCCTTAAACAGATTAGCCCGGGAGTGTGCCTTATTCTACCTTTCCGTCTAACGATAACTCATAGGACAAACCCGTGATTGAATCTGGACTTGATGACTAGGGCGCCAATCTAGTACACGGGTAGGTGTCGACTACCTTTCAAGTCCAAAATCTCTACGGTCTCAAACCCGCTCCCACACGTCGCGCAACATACATTTATAAGCTACATGTGTGCAACAATGAACAAAGTTGTCAATCTCATTCAAAGCTATTAAAACAATCAAAACAAGTTTCGTGATGTGGATTATCGATTAGAACGTTAAATTACGCACTACACTACCTCCCGGTTCATCGATCTAACGGCGTTTCACCCGCCTTCACATAGTTCAACCATACGAGGAATCTAGCTACTCATAATCGAATCTAAACAACAAACAAGATAGAAAAACATAGCAATAACCATAAAAGAACAAGAGAATAAACTTACTTGATTAAGAAATTAAGAGTACCAAATTCGTGCTCCAAAAGATCGAATTTTGACAATCTAAATGTAACAAATCGAAGTTCTAAGTTAGATAATCAAAGAGAGGATCGAAAGACGATTCTAATGATATATAGCACTAATTCTAACTCTAAGAAACGAAGAAAATCGCCCCAAAAGAGGCCCAAAGTCGCCTAAAACCTCCTCTCTGCTGCTGCTGCGATGTTTGAGGTGTTTATATAGTCCAGGGTACTTGTCCGTATGGATAAAAGGCTATCCGTACGGATAGTTCATCATTTTCCAGTCGTCCGTACGGACAAAATGTGTCATCCGTACGGACAACTCTCTGGTTTTGCCTCCAGATTGCTCTATTTCTGACAGCTCTACAGTAAACACTTCATAACTTCTTCATCCGACCTCTGATTGGGGTGATTCAAAAACCATTAGAAAGATCTTTGAATTATATACAACTTTCATGAAGACACCATGACCAGAAAATGCCTGCATAAGCGGTCAAAATGCTGATGAAGTGAACATATGGTGAGAGCAACAACTATTTCTCTTCCTTTTCTTATTCTTTCTTCTTCCTTGGCTCATTCTTGCACCTTTATCACACTTATCATCATAAATCTTCGCCTTCCGGGTTCTCGAGACACCAATACCCTACAATCTCATGAATGAACAAGACACACAAACGATTCCGGAGGGTAAAAGTGCTCAGAATGAGGTTAATATCAATAAAAAAAATAGTAAACCATCAAAGTGACGGAATTACTCCTTGTGATATAAACTCACGATATTAACTCAAAATAGGGTCTAAACTCACCCGAAACATGCCAGAAATATGATAATCGTGGGCTGAACTGTACAGAAATGTACTGTAAAGTTGGTTCCTATCATGGTGTCTACTCAATCTAAAAATATGGAAACAATGATGACTTCTATAGGTACAGTCACTAAAGATATGAGTACAATAAAAACATCTATGAGTGGCCATGATACCAGAATGAGAACGATAGAAGCCTCATTAAGAAATATGGAAGATCATTTGAGTAGGGAAGGGGAACGTAAAAACAGTAGACCACCAGGAGGATTACCAAGTAACACTGAAAGAAATCCGAGAGAGGTAAATGTTGTAGTTACCAGAAGTAGAAAACTCTGTGGTACTAATGGAGTAGAAAGTTTCGGAAATAATGAAGTAGAAGATGATTTAGATGGTAAGAATGATGAAACTAAAAATGAACATGAATTCACTGATGATGAAGAAGAAATTATAGAAAATTTCTTGAAAGGAAATAGAAGTATGGAACCTGAAAATAAAGGTGAGAAATGGGTAAAATCTCGAGAATTCTGAAAGATCCCATGGATGAAGATTTAAGAAATTTATTCAAGGAACATGTTAGAGTGAATGATACTGAAAACAAGGATGATAAACAGGAAGAGTTGAAAAATTCTGAAGAAGAGATCGATTCAGGGAGCGTTTTAAAGAAAAAATTTCAAGATCATGAGACATGGCAAACAAGTAACACTCCATGATTTAAGGAGAAAGGAAAAGAGAAAATGACTTCGGGATCAAAGGTTATAGATTTAGAATCTTTACCTTACCCACCTAAAGATCAAATTAAAAAAATAAAAACTGATAAGAAGTATGCTCGTATCCTTGATACTTTTCGTCATCTTCATGTTAATATCCCTGTTATCGAAGCTCTAGTTAATATGCCTGCCTATGGAAAGTTTCTGAAAGACATTCTCTCAAACAAGAAAAAGTTAGAAGAATATGAGAATATTTGTCTCAATGAAGAATGTTCTGCAATTTTACAGCATAAATTACCACCTAAAATGAAAGATCCTGGTAGTTTTACAATTCCTTGTGAAATTGGGGGATTTTTGTTTAAAAAAGTACTATGTGATCTTGGAGCAAGTATTAATCTCTTGTCTTATGAAGATTATAAGAAACTAGGCATAGGAAAACTTACGAATACTGAAATGACTCTTCAAATGGCAGATAGATCAGTCAAGTACCCCAAAGGAATTATCGAGGATGTATTGGTTAAGATAGATAAATTCTACTTCCCAGTAGATTTTGTAGTCATGGAAATGGAAGAAGGATATTCAGCGCCACTTAATCTAGGTCGACCATTCCTAGCTACAGGAAGAACATTAATCGATGTCCAAAAAGGAGAATTAATACTAAGAGTTAACGAAGATACAGTTGCTTTCAATATATTCAAAGCTATGAAACATCCATACAGATCACCAGAATCAAGTTCTTTTATAGAGGATATTCATAATGTCTATGATATTCAACTACCAGTTTATAAAGACAGATTAGAAGAATGCCTAGCCTTGTCTATCTATAAAGAGAATAAGAAGGACACTGACATGAAAGAGATAATCATTTATCTAAATAAAGGAAGTTTTAGTCCTAAACCACCATGGCATTAGTATCTGGAATTAGAACTAGAAGGACCAGTTCTAAAACCTTCAGTAGAAGATCCACCCATTAATCTAGAATTGAAACCACTTCCTTTAAATCTTAAGTATGCTTTTCTTGAAACTAATAATCTATTACCGGTTATTATTTCGTCAACCTTAACTGAGCTACAAGAAGACCAATTACTTAGAATATTGAAAAAACATAAGAAAGCATTTGGTTGGACAATAGCTGATATTCAAGGAATTAGCCCTGAGATTTGCGTTCATAAAATTATTCTAAAGGAGGACGCTAAACCTTGTATTCAGCCACAACGCCGCTTCAATCCGAATTTGCAGCTAATTTTTAAGAAAGAGGTTATTAAACAATTAGAAATGGGGATAATCTTTCCTATATCTGATAGTGAATGGGTAAGTCCAACTCAAGTGGTACCAAAGAAAGGAGGTTTCACAGTAAAGGAAAATGATAAAAATGAATGGATTCCGACAAGAGAAATTACCGGATATCGAATGTGCATTGATTTTCGAAAACTTAACGATCATACTAAGAAAGATCATCATCCACTTCCATTCATAGTGCAAATGTTGGAACGCTTAAGTGGACATAAGTATTACTGTTTCTTAGATGGTTATTCAGGATATTTACAAATATTAATTGCAGCAGGAGATAGAGAAAAGACCACTTTCACTTGTCCGTATGGAACCTTCGCTTATAAGAGAATGCCGTTTGGTTTATGTAATGCACCAGCTACATTTCAGAGATGCATGATGGCTATATTTTCTGACATGGTCGAGAAGTTTTTAGAAATTTTTATGGACGACTTTAGTGTATACGGAGATTCCTTCGATGAATGTTTATCGCACTTAGAACGAGTGTTACAACGCTATGAAGATACCAATTTAGTTTTAAACTGGGAAAAATGTCATTTAATGGTTTCAGAAGGGATTGTTCTAGGACATAGAATCTCTGAAGTAGTTATCGAAGTTGATAAAGCTAAAGTCGAGGTAATCGAAAAGTTACCTCCACCAGTTAATTTAAGAACTTTGAGAGGATTTCTTGGACATGCAGGTTTTTATAGGAGATTTATTGCAGATTTCTCGAAAATAGCAAAACCTCTAAGTCATTTGCTTGAAAAGGAAGTACCTTTTAACTTTGATAGTAAATGTATGGAAGCCTTTCAGACCCTAAAAGCGAGGTTAACTCATCGCACTAAAGCTAGTAGCACCCGTGATTGGAGTTTGCCGTTTGAAATTATGTGTGATGCGAGTGATTTAGCTGTAGGAGCAGTTTTTAGGTCAAAGTTATAACAAAGTACTCAAAGCAATTTACTATGCATCTCACAATTAAACGCAACTCAACTTAATTACGCAACTACAGAAAAAGAACTGTTATCGTAATTTTTGCCTTAGATAAGTTTAGATCGTATATCGTTGGATCTAAGGTTATTATCTATACAGACCATTCATCCCTGAAGTACTTACTAAGTAAGAAAGATGCTAAACCACGTCTTCTTAGATGGATTCTCTTACTACAAGAATTTGATATAGAAATTAAAGATAAAAAGGGAAGTGAAAATGTAGTAGCAGATCATCTAAGTAGAATGGAAAATGAAGAAAAGGGAATTGAAATACAAGATTCATTTCCTGATGAACAACTGTTTAGAATCGATACTCCTTCAACCATGCAATTATTAAAGAATAGAATTCCTTCTAAGGAAATGTCACCCTGGTTTGGAGATATCGTTAATTACTTTACATGTGATTATATTCCATCTCATTGGACTTGGCAACAGAAAAAGAAATTCTTTTACGACTTAAAATTTTATTACTGGGAGGAACCAGACCTTTTCCGTAAATGCTCGGATGGGATAATCAGAAAATGTGTGCCTAATAATGAGATTTTAAGTATTTTATCGTTTTGCCATGATCGTGAGGTAGGAGGTCACCATGGAGGATGGAAAACTGCTTTCAAAGTTTTACAATGTGGTTTTTATTGGCCTACACTGTATAGAGATGGATATAAATATGCGAAATCTTGTGAATCATGCCAAAAATGGGGAAATATATCGAAGAAACATGAAATGCCTCTTCAACCGATTTTAGAGTGTGAATTGTTTGATGTTTGGGGTATAGATTTCATGGGACCTTTCCCTATATCTTTTGGAAAAAGATTTATTCTTGTAATGGTAGATTATGTTTCAAAATGGGTAGAAGCTGAAGCTCTTCCAACTAATGATACCAAAGTTGTCATAAGGTTCCTTAAAAGGAATCTATTTACTAGGTATGGCATTCCGAGGGCTATCATTAGTGATAGAGGGTCACACTTTTGCAATAGACCATTCACCAAGATAATCGAAAAATATGGTGTAACACATAAGTTAGGCACACCCTATCATCCGCAGACCAGTGGTCAGGTAGAGGTGTTTAACAGAGAAATTAAAAGAATTATAGAAAAGACAGTGGACTCAAATCGTAAAATCTCAGCGAGAAACTGATGATGCATTATGGGCATACTGAGCGACCTTTAAAACACCAATTGGTTGTTCTCCTACAAACTAGTTTTTGGTAAATCTTGTCATCTCCCAGTTGAATTAGAACACCGGGCCTTTTGGGCTATTAGATTTTTGAATTTCGATCCTAAGGCTGTCGGTGATCACAGATTACTTCAATTAACAGAACTAGAAGAATTTCGTCTTGATGCTTATGAAAACGCCCGAATCTACAAGGAACACACGAAATCTTTTCACGATAAGAGAATTTATAGTCGTGAGTTCCATGTAGGTGATCGAGTGTTATTGTACAATTCACGTTTAAAGTTATTTCCAGGTAAGCTTAAATCAAGATGGACAGGTCCATTTAAAGTAACAAAGGTTTACAAATCTGGAGCTGTTGAACTAACTAATGGAAATACAACATTTATAGCCAATGGCCACAGGGTGAAGCTGTTTGTGGAAAGTGAAGGGATCTCATTGAAAAAGGAAGTAATGTTGCTAATCGATCCTCCGCAAAACTAAAAGCAGGAAAACTAAGTTCAGCTGAATCCCAGGTGCTATCTTTCTTTACTTCACTTTTATATGTTTAAACTAGTTTCGTCTTTTACCGGACAGGCGTAAAAGAACTGGATGCCTTTTTTAGATAGATTAGGAGTTTTATTTTGCTTTTGAAGTTAGGCCTTGATAAAGATGTCGCGTTTATAATAGAAGCTTCAGTTTTTGAGAAAAACAAGCAATTATTAAGAGAGATCAGATTGAAAGAAGTATGTAATGGAAAATCGAGAAGTTCGATAAAGAGAAAGGCAAAGTTTTTAATGCGATGCAGAATCTGTGGAAAAAGTGAGCATAATGGGAAATGTGGAGAAATCACAACCAAATCTCAGGATGAGTGTTTGAATGTTGTTAAGAAGAGAACGATTAGGTGGTTATCCGAAAATCCCGATGAAGATCAAAAAGAAAATTCGAACGCCTCATTTCTCAAGGTTAGGTTGATAGAACGTTATATCAGAACTCTGGAAGATTTAGAAATAGAGGAATTAGGAATCCTATAAGTTTTAAAATATTTATAAAAAATTTTATATAACTTTTGAAAATTTTATATAAAGGATCTTTATGAAATTATTTAAAGTTTTATAAAAAAAAATTATAAAAGGTTTTAATTAAAATTAGTAGAAGTATCACTAAGGTTTTATAAAGATTTTATTAATTTTTATAAAGTTTTTTTAAAATATATATATATATATATATATATATATATATATATATATATATATATATATATATATATATATATATATATATATATATATATATATATATATATTTTTGGTCGGATCGATCCGACATCACCCCGGATCGATCCGGGACCTGAAAAACCTAAAAAGAACGGGTTCTCCCTTTCTTCTTCCTCTTCCAAATTTTTTTCTTCCAACAACCGCCCCCACCCTCTCCCCCACTTGAAATTTTTTCTTCAAAATCATCACTAAAAATCACTCTCACACCACCCCAATCCTTATATTCTTCTCATTTTCCTCTCTTCTCTTCAATCTTTCATTCAAATTTGAAAAAATTTCAAGAAAAGCTTCAACTTTCACTCCGGCGACATTCATCTTTTCCGGCCAACTCTTCAACCTTTTTCGCACTATAAGGTAACAAATTAGTAATGTATTTTGTTAATTTCGTTTTTTATGCAACTTTTAATTTATTTTCAACTGTTTTATTACTCATTTGTGTATTGTTGTTTTGTTTGTTTTGTTTGTTTTGTTGTTTTTAAATTATTGTGTCATTATCGTAGAATGGCCGAATCATCAAAAGCCGCTAAAAAACGTAAGACACATATCCCTACCCAAATCCCGGTCATAGAGACAAGGCCTTTAACAGATGAAGAATTGGCCATTAGTTTTGAAAGAACCGCATCTAAAGCAGCTAGAAATGCCTTAAAGAATAAGTTTGGAAAGTGTCTAGTTGCGATAGAGAGGGGTTTAGATTTCAAGGATTTGGGAGAGGAAGTAAAGGCAATTTTTGAAAGGAGACAGTGGTTGGAGTTAGCCAGTTTAAGAGAAGGTGAAGTTAACACAACCTTGGTTGCTGAGTTTTATTCTCTGTTAGCAACTCATAATGCAACAGAGGACGGTGAGTTAACTTCTGTAACCTTAAGAACCAGGACAGTGCCGTTCAATCCTCACATTATAAATGCTATATATGGTATTCCTGATATACCAGAAGAGGAGGATTATTATACAGTGTGGAATCTTGATGAACCGGCAGATTTTGACCATGTAGTCTTGACAGCCCAAAACGAGTTAGATCCTACAGCTGTTTGGCGTGAAAACAGATTCTCATATGGAAAGTGTATAAGGGATATGAGAGCCATTAAGCGTTTTATCAGTTCGACTCTTTACCCTACTCGTCATTTGACATCTTTTGGTAAGGAGGATCTATGTATTGCATGGGCCATGGTCAATGATATACATGTGGATGTAGGCAAGGTAATGTATAAACGAGCCAAGGAATTTGTAACGACTGCTAAACCAGGCAGTCATATGCCTTTTCTTTGTTTTATTTCTTCTTTGTGTCGGCAAATAGGTGTTCCTGAGCTACCAAATGATAATCTGGTTACAGCTGATGAAACATTGATAGGCCCTAGTTTGCCGGCTCAACCGGCGGGAAGAATAGATTTTATGAACCCCAACCGCCGTCAACCTCAGCCTATTCCACCTGTTTCTCAACCCTCCACTGTTCCTCCATCATCTAGTCAACCACAAACTCAGCTTCCAAACACCATCACTTACGACATGTTTCAATCCTTGTCCTATGATGTTCATCGTGCTAAGGCCAATATGGCTATTTATGCGGAAAGGAATAGGCAGTGGTCTGAAGATTTGAGACAAGGCATGCGTGGTATATATCAGATGAATCTACTTCAGAACCCTGCCTACGCCGAAATGAACATTCCGCAATGCCAATCTGAGCCGTATACCATGCCCGATATAATTCCACCAATGCCACCTCAATCAAATTTCCAACAAATGCCACATTCTTTTGGAAATCAAACTAGTAGTATAGGTGATTTTTCAACAGGTACCACGGCAGCAACATCCAGTTGGGGAGGATTTGGATCATTTGCTCACATGACGACAAGATGGGAAGCACTTTTTCTGATATCACGACAGGGATGAGTTCTATGGGATTCGATGGCTCGGTTAGGATGTCGACGCCTTTTCCAGAACCATTCCATGCATCGACTCATGATCCTGCTAATTCTCAAGCCATGCCGAGTTCGAGCTATGTCGAGATGAGTGATGATGAGGAGTAATTTAAAACATTCTATGATTATTGACACTTAAACAATTTATTTTCGAACAACTAGTTTATGATTTTATTTTCGTTTGAGTTTATTTTCGTGTGATTTTATTTACACACCGTGCAGTAAAGTTTGTCGTTATCAATATTCTATAAAAATAACATAATAAAATAAGAAACCAAAGTTATTGAGCAAAAATATCAAACTAGAAAAAATTCTGGGCAACTTTCACGCTAAAACCAACTCTGTCCGTGAATAGTGGTTCCCGGATCGATCCGACCTGATCCCGGATCGATCCGGCGTGAGTATACCGACCTGACATAGATGTTTAGTTGTTAGGCCGGATCGATCCGGCCCTTTCCCGGTTCGATCCGGGAAGTCCAAAAACGCCAAAACGGAGATTTTTTCTACTTTTGCATGATGGGTAAGTTTCTATAAAAGGAAATAGCCAGCTCTCCTTACCATTGCTCATTCCTTTCTTATTTCTATCTGCATAAGCTTCCTTATCTGTAATAAAATTATGTCTAATCTCTCATCCCCCTCTATAAATAGTTATGAACCACATACTCCTGACAGTGTGGTTCCCGAGAGTCAAGCCTCTTGTTTTCATAACAATTTTCCGAAACGTCTAAATTTTGCTCAATATCCTATTCTGTTGGAGAAAGATTTAAACACGTAGAAGATAGATCAGTGGGGACGAAATCTAATCCGAGGTTGTGGATGGAGAAAGATGATTAGGAATCCCAGAGGTAGAATTAACATTTCGATTGTTCGAGATTTTTATGCATCTCTTTCTGATATAACGACGGTAGCCTCATCTCATCTTATCACTGTTAGGGGTATTGTTATTACCTTTTCTCCAGTCATTATTAATCAAATTTTTTAAATCCCGCCATCTACCTTTGATCCAAACCCACACTTCGAGTTTCTATGGGAACTTGGAAATGCTTATAATGTTGTCAATCGTACTGCCGAAGCATTCCAGTACGTGTTTCCCCTTTTTGATCATGACTATGACTCATCCACTCTGGCTTTACCCCCTCATCTGAGGGCATGGAAACACTTCATTAATTCACGGATCTATCCCACTAGTGACTTTTTGGGGGTTACGGATGACGAGATGTTGCTGTTGTATGCACTCACGGTTGGGGCATATATTGACTGGGGGATATTGATGTACAAGACCGCAATCAATTTTGCGGTAGAGAGGCGTAATAGAGGAAGGCCACTGCCGTTTGCTTGGCTTATATCTCAACTTTGTGTTCATCTGAATCAAGTACCTGAGTTTAATACGGACGAGATTTTTCCATCTCGTGGTTCTCAATTGGGATTACTTCCGGTCGATACTCCCGGATGTTCATCAACGGTTTAATATGTTGTTTAAATGGTCATTTGTTAGAAATCGCCAGTTGTTAGCAAGTGAGATGTTTAAGATGGTAGTTATTTAAGTTAGTAGATTAATATGTTGTTTAATTATTTTTCTTTAGGTTTGTAATAGTCTGTATGATGTTTAATATATATGTTTTTTATTATGTTGGTTCTATTAGTAGAAACATAATAATACACGCAAGTAATATCGCTAAAATAATAACATTCATCTAAAATTTTAATTTTATTTTCGAACCTACTTTTTTATTACTCACTGGACATCGAGACGATGCCACTTCGTAAGTGGGGAGTAGAGTTAGGTTAGTAAATAAAAATTAAAATTTTCATATAAATTTATACTTAATTGCTTAATACTTAGTTTAATTTTCTTGAATAAATTTAAGTAGATAATATATAATTAATATGAATAAAAATAATATAAATTGGTAAGAATAGATTTTAATTAAGTAAAGTAAATTAGATATATTATAATTATATTATATATGTCAGTTTTAGATTTTTATAAGATTTTAAGTATATGTAACTATACATAAATATTATCAAGTAATGTTTTTTTTTGAAATTTAGCAAATATACTTATATTTATAATGAAATGTTAGAATAGTTTTCTTTTCAAAAACGAAATATGAATATGGAATCGGACTAGGATGACGATTTTGGCATAATTTTGATCACTATAGCCAAATAAATTTCACCCGAATAAAATTTCCAATTTTTGTCCCCACCTCAGCCAAATAGAGTGGCCAGACCTCACTCGAAATAGCCAATTGTGATTAAACCAATTATAACCGACCCTTAGCCTATTTTGGTCTACATTTCCTAAAAATCCCACGAGTTTGTACGTACTTATGAAAGGAGATGATGACATAAAAGCTAAGTATCGATGCAAAAGAATGGTATATGCTGAAATTGGAAAAGTTAGATAAGGTATTCGATCTCACCTCATGACGCTTGCAAGATAGTCGATTTTGGCAATGAGTTCGGGTATGTTAGTATTCTATGAAAAAAAAAACAAAAAAAGAGAAAATCTGAAAAAAAGTATCAGAATGTTATTAATCGAGATATTTTTGATAAAAAAATATGAAGGTGTAAGTACGTACGACTTGCTTCTTTCTCTTTTGATTTCCTTTTCTATCCTTTCGATTAACCAACACCCTGAGCCTAAAAACGTTATAAGCCACTTTGCCAACTACTTGACTTAGTCCTTGATTCCAAATATTTCATATAAGTTGAGATAAGAGAATAATTCTAGAATTTTAATTATATTTACTAAGTAGATTATGTAGAATTTCATTTAAATGATATTTGATAAATAATTTATCTAAGTTATATACACTTTTTATCTTGTTAATTTCTAAGAAAGATATAATTAATATATTTATAATATTGAAATGATATTTTACTGACTTGAGATTTAATCTACCAAGTATATCATTTTTATTGTAATTTTTATATATTACCGCTTATTTTGCTCGAGGACGATCAAAGAGCTAAGTGGGGAGTAGTTGATGTTTAACATTTATATGATAAAAATTACGATATATTATATATTTTATCAACTCTTTATATATAAAATATAAGAAATTATAACGATAATCTTATGAAATATTAATAGTTATGAATAAATCTAATTAATATAAAATCTAGTAAAAGTAATAAAAAGTTATAAATTTTGTACCGGTTTAGTAACCGGAGTGTCGTGTCAGATTTACGTGGGTATTTTTGGTATTTTATTGCAGATTTTTAGGTAAACCAAGACCCGGAGTGACGACACTTTTTGAAGTAAAAACATGTCTTTTGAAGGAAGTAAGAAAGTGTCACGAGACTTAAAATTCAAGTGGATCATCAATTCGCAGTAGTATTATCAAATTATATTTTCGACGAACAAATGGCCCATCAAAAAGGCATTTTCTGAAGAAGAGTCCTTCATTAAAGTTATAGATCTTTTCAAGAGCTTTCCAACGCTTTTTGAATTATGTCATTTAGAGATTCAGAGCTCAAGTTATGATTTTATCAAGTTTCATATCAAGATGTGAAAAATGCTACCCGGATCAATCCGGATTAACCTCGGATCGATCCGGCCTTTCAGTTAGGAAACATAATGATGTGATTAACATGTGATTCTGCAGAGGATAAGCCGTGGGAAAACATTTTTTATTCTCGGATCGATCCGGCTTCACCTCGGATCGATCCGGCCTTGAAAAAAACTGCCTATAAATACAGCAGGATCTCAGACAGAAAAGAGGGTACCAATATATATCTTCTAATCTCTTAAATTAGTAGTAATAATGTATATATTAGTAGGCATTCTGCCATAAATAATGTAGAAACTGTAGTATCGTTGTAATGCTTGGACGGTTATCGGGAGATCAATGTTGAAGAAGTTGTTGTAATTTCCGGAAGAACACGGCCTCTAAATCAGCAGTTGTAGCCTGGTAATATTCTAAAGTTTTATGTTTGTTGTTTTTATGTTTTTCGTTGTAATGTTAGTAGGCTAAATCTATAACTAGCCAAGATATGTAATTGAAATATTTCGATCATTTTGGTAAAATGGATGATGACTATAACTAAAATTGACTAAAATTGAATTTGATGAATCTTTTTCTACTTGTAATGTATTGAAAATATTCGTATTGACGTAATTAACCAATATGAATCGCACCATAACCTAATGACGAACTAAACGGTGAAGTTAGGATATGAGAAAAAAAGTAGAAAAACCGGAGGGTAAAAATGGCCGAGTGAAAACGTGACAACGGAATCCTATTTCCTACCCGGGGGTAGAATTGTTTTATCTTTTGACAAGAGAAATACTTTTTGAAATTATCTGTACTCGAGATCTAATTACGTTAAATCACCTGTTTAATTAACAGATCTTAAAATACTGGCCGTATGACAAAACGGGAGTGACCCGTGATTAAGATGACATTGGGCGATTGATGAGACATATAGACATTTAAATGCGCTCGTGTGAGAGGAATCTGTTGAGCCGAGGAGTGCACCGTGTCACATATTCAATTGGACCTAATAAAAGGAAGAACGAGCACATCCATTAAACTAAAAGATTGAATAATCCAATTACATATATCTTGGCTAGTTCTATAATAATTATTAGTATTTAATATATTGGTATCTATATATATATATATATATATATATATATATATATATATATATATATATATATATATATATTTATGTATTACTATATATATTTATGTATTTATATATATTATAATAGTTTAGTTTTAATTTATGCATTTATTTTCATTTTAGTAATATAGTAGTGACTCGTATGATAAACCTGCGATTTAGATCGAGATAATAATAGTTGTTTGGTGTTTAACCACACTTAAAAGAATTACCACGTTTCCCTAAGGATTTGACACCTGACTCACCGTACTAGCACTACAATTTGACCCGGTACACTGCCGGTAAGGATTATAATAGCACTAGAAAACGTCCGTCAAAAGTTCACCATGGATTTTGTATATATCATATCCAGAAGAATCTGCGTAGTAACTTTCCAGGCCGTGGTGTGGCCGGTAAGTTTATTCCACTTGCAAAGGCATATACTGAAGCAACGTTTAATAGGCTTTGGGATGAAGTAGATGCATTGTGTAGTGAAGAAACAAAAGCTTGGCACGTATTTGGTGAAAGAGGATTTCCCGTACTGGGCTCGATGTAAGTTTAATGGTATTCGTTACAATATAATGACAAGTAACAATGCCGAGTCCATAAACAGTTTGTTAATACCTACTCGCAAAAGTTCTATAATTGGTTTGTTAGAACGAATACGGGAGGTGTTATAGAAATGGTTTGCCGATTGAGGTAAAGAATCTAGGGAATGGAAAGAACTTTCATATGTGCTGACTCCTAAAGCGGAAGAATGAATGAAAAAAAGGTACGACCGGGTAAATAAGTACCGCGTTGTAATGAATACTGCTGATGAGTATGATGTTTATAACACGGTTACTATGGCAAACTACGTTGTTGATGTCAATAAATGCACGTGTTCATACCGGAAATTCGATTTGGACAAGTTTCCATGTTATCATGCGGTTGTTGTGATCAAGCACACAGGGGAACACGTTGGGTCCGACTATAGCACTAATTATTTTGGTTGTGATTATTGGATGGAAGCTTATTCTGGTAGTGTGCATCCCTTGGCAAATGATGAAGATTGTGTGTACCCATATAATGTTGCAAACATGAAGGTTTTGGCACCAACGGTGACTAAGAGGCAGCCCGGACGTCCAGGTAATAATGAGAGAATGTTAAGTGCAGGAGATTTTCGTAAAAGGGTTATTCATTGTAGTAAATGCAAGAAGGCTGGCCATAATAAAGCAAGTTGTTCGCTTTATATTGTCAATGATGGCGCTGGAGATGATGTTTAAGTGTAACAGGTTGAAGACTTGTCATTTTTCAAACAGATAGTGCAATGTTTGTTTTTTATGTATGGAAACATGTTGAAGTTAAAGACTTGTTATATAATAGCTCAATCATGTAATCACTCTGGTCGGTTGTGTGTTATCAATCATGTTGATGGCATAGTTTGCTTTATTAATGGACCTGATTGGTTTGATATAAGTCTTGTGAAACCCGTTATTAGAGAAATCAGAAAACTCCCCATCCCCTTGTTTGATCTTGGTGGATTTTTTTGCAATGCACAAGGAATTGGATTTGGATATGATTATCGTAATGCAGCAGAAAACAGGTTCAAGTATGTCATAGCTCCAAGTATGATGCAACAAACAAGAAATTGGTCACATTAAGTACTTACTTAATCTTCAAATTTAAAATTAGTCACATTACATACTTACATATCCTCAAAACAACATTATTCACATTACATACTAATAATCTAAAATCTCTTCCTCCAACCATTCAAGCTGCATATCCCTGATCTCGTCCTCAGAGTCATAATCAGTGTCATAAACCGGCATGTCGAAAGGTCCACTTCCAAAATCTTCAAGACTGTCCATGTATTCCATTACCTCTGCAAATTCTTTAGGATCAATCAATGCTTCATCTACACCCCACAGATTCCATCTTTTAACACTAAGCTCGTACTCTTGTTCGATGACCCTTAATTCCTTTTCCAGTTCATCCCAATCCATGACTCGATCAAACAAATCCACCATCATATCTATTTCGTCCTCATAAACCGACATGTCGAACGGTCCTCTGCTCAAAAACACTAATTAAAACGGCATCTTTCAAAATCGAAATACAGTAATTAAAAGTAAAACATGCTCAAAAACACTAATTACAGATCGATACCCGAGATTTCAAAGTCGGAAAAGGCAACACACAATCGAAAACACTAATTTAATTAAACGATTGAGATTTTTGAATATAAAGGTTTCTCAGTCCAAGAAATGGTGGCTTTGGCCGGCGCACATACAATCGGGTTCTCTCACTGCAACCAATTCAGCTCCGATATCTATAATTACATCACAACCCAACAATGTGACCCGACTTACAACCCGAGATTCGGACAAGCTTTGCAGAAAGCTTGCGCAGATTATGGGAAGAATCCCACTCTAATTGAATGCTCAAAATCGAAAAACAGTAATTAAAGATAAACATGCTCTACTCGAAAACACTATTTAAACGTAAATCTCAATGCAAGCACAAACCTGATTTAGGGTTCTTGGAGGTGAGGTGCGTGCAGGGAGAGAGGAGGCAATGGGAGAGAAGGTGTGCCAATTATGAGGAGTTACCTAAATGGTGTCTTCTTAAACCTAAATGATTTGGAAAAAAATCGATTTTTCCCCAAATTTTTAGCGGGAAAGTTTATTATGGGCGGGGAGGGGGCCGTGTTATTTATATTATTATTTTATTATATATTATTTATATTATTATTTTATTACTATAAACCTACTTTTGGTTCAATTAAGGATACCTATGACCCGTATTGACCCTAAAAGATCGCTTTTCACTGCTCATGACTCGTATGGACTCGTAAGGTACTCTAAACCTACTTTTGGTTCAATTAAGGATACCTTGACCCGTATTGACCCTAAATGATCGCTTTTCACTGCTTATAAATCGTATGGACTCGTAAGGTACTCTAAACCTACTTTTGGTTCAATTAAGGATACCTTGTCCCGTATTGACCCTAAAAGATCGATTTTCACTGCTCATGACTCGTATGGACTCGTAAGGTACTGTAAACCTACTTTTGGTTCAATTAAGGATACCTATGACCCGTATTGACCCTAAATGATCGCTTTTCACTGCTCATGACTCGTATGGACTCGTATGGTATCAGAAACCTACTTTTGGTTCAATTAAGGATACCTATGACCCGTATTGACCCTAAATGATCGCTTTTCACTGCTCATGAATCGTATGGACTCGTAAGGTACTGTAAACCTACTTTTGGTTCAATGAAGGATACCTATGACCCGTATTGACCCTAAATGATCGCTTTTCACTGTTCATGACTCGTATGGACTCGTAAGGTACTCTAAACCTACTTTTGGTTCAATGAAGGATACCTTGACCCGTATTGACCCTAAATGATCGCTTTTCACAGCTCATGACTCGTATGGACTCGTAAGGTACTCTAAACCTACTTTTGGTTCAATTAAGGATACCTTGTCCCGTATTGACCTTAAATGATCGCTTTTCACTGCTCATGAATCGTATGGACTCGTAAGGTACTGTAAACCTACTTTTGGTTCAATTAAGGATACCTATGACCCGTATTGACCCTAAATGATCGCTTTTCATTGCTCATGACTCGTATGGACTCGTAAGGTACTCTAAAACTACTTTTGGTTCAATTAAGGATACTTTGTCCCGTATTGACCCTAAATGATCGCTTTTCACTGCTCATGAATCGTCTGGACTCGTAAGGTACTGTAAACCTACTTTTGGTTCAATTAAGGATACCTATGACCTGTATTGACCCTAAATGATCGCTTTTCACTACTCATGACTCGTATGGACTCGTAAGGTACTCTAAACCTACTTTTGGTTCAAGTAAGGATACCTTGACCCGTATTGACCCTAAATGATCGCTTTTCACTTCTTATGACTCGTAAGGTACTATAAACCTACTTTTGGTTCAATTAAGGATACCTATGACCCGTATTGACCCTAAATGATCGCTTTTCACTGCTCATGACTCGTATGGACTCGTAAGGTACTCTAAACCTACTTTTGGTTCAATTAAGGATATCTATGACCCGTATTGACCATAAATGATCGCTTTTCACTGCTCATGACTCGTATGGACTCGTAAGGTACTGTAAACCTACTTTTGGTTCAATTAAGGATACCTATGACCCGTATTGACCCTAAATGATCGCTTTGTTGAAATAGTGTCCTAAACCCAATCGGGTTGGACTGGATCCGACCGGGTCGGATCATTTCTACTATTTCTTTGTGTTTATACATATATTAAATGGCTTTTCTGTTGTCATATGTATGTTTTTTTAAAAGAACCAATTGTGAATTGTTATATGATAACGTCCTTAGTATTAAACTGTGATAGAGAAACCATGATAGGCGATTATGGTTGATGAGATCTCTAATCACTTTAACATGTTTGATACTTAAATGTCTCTAGGCTGATGTGCTATTAAACAGGACATTGATAGTACAAACAGACTAGCACGTATTAGATGTCTTATGTCTTTAAGGGCAGGGATAGATCTCATCTATCGAAGTGTAGAGACACTTGGACTGTACGTGGACGTGTATTAGAGAATGCGTGATGTTAGGATCGACCCACTTACACGGTTAAGTGTCACACTATGTGGCGGTTGTGTAATTATCCTTTGGACCGGAGTCTTCATGGCATCACGGTGTGGATTGTCATGCTTTGACACTATTGAGGTTTCCCCTAGCCACGGTACGATCATGCGGTAGTGATTGGGTATGATACTGAAGCATGCGGAGTATACATGATTGGTCATCTGGGAATCGCGTATCCTATGATTAGGATCGAATATCCGAAATGGCCTTCTTATAAGGAATGTCTTACTCTCGTGAATCTTTGCAAAGTGGGAGTAAACGAGTTACTTCGAGAGAGCATGATATCCAGATTATAAGATATGGTCGTTGATGTTTTGACACTCGACTAACAACTGTATGGATATTATTACAGTGATAGGATTGTAACTTACACGGTAACTGTTTCACATGAAAGGTCGTAGTCATTGCATTTGACTCTTCCGATGATTGGGGGTCACGGTGTGTTGCTAGACGCTATCCCATGCTCGTTAGGCATGAAGGGCATTTTCGTAATTTGCACTTTGTGTCTACGGCCAACATATTCGGAAGCCTATCGGGTCACACACATAAGAACATCTAGCCGGATTAAAATGTGGTTATGGTTGATAACCAAATAAGGAAAGTTTATCTCACGACTATAAAGGTTATAGTGGTAAATTAATATGGTGGAATTTTTTAATATGAATAAATTAAATACAAGATATTAATAGTATTACATTAATTAAAGAATATTCCGGATGCCAATTTATTGGCTAAGGGTGGCGCAATTTTGGAGTGTATAAGATACACTTGGATTGTGCAATTTAATTAATGGTGTTACCAAATATTAATATTAGATATTGATATATAAATAATACTTGTGCATGCGAGTGTTTGCACTAGTGCAAATTGGTGATTCATGCGCACCATAGTATTTATATATATATGATATATATAGATTTATATGTGTAATATATATATATGTGATATATGCACATGTGTAAATTGATTTATGGTAATATAATAAAGATAGTCAATATTAATATTAGATATTGACAATATCTTGGAAATATTCAATATAAGATATTGACAATATCCTAGATTTATTTAATATGAGATATTGTAATAAATGAGATAAATCAATCAATTATATTTTTCTTATTTTATTGGGAAAAGGTTTTCTTCTCCTCCACACCTAGTAGGGGCGCCACTTCTACTATAAATAAGAGGTGGGTGTCAAGCTCTTTTGTACATCACAATTGCAAGAGCTCATAGTTCTTGTGTAAAATAGAGAGCATCCTATAGAGAGTTGGAGAGAGAGGAAAAGGGCCGGTCTAGCAACCGGAGTTTTCCAATAAGAATCCATGACGGGGATTCCGCGGGCTGCTCGTGTGGACTAGCGGTAGAGGCCGAACACTTGGGCGGCTCTATGCAGAACTACTCTCCTTAGACGGTCAAAGCGTCGATCTTTTAGATCAACCAAGGTAATCACCGTCTCTAGCTTATTTGTTTATTGCTTAAACGAAGTCGATCCTGGTTAAAAGGAAATAAAATTTTAAATTCCGCTGCGTTCCCGCATAGATTTCCTAACACGCTTTTCACTGCTCATGACTCGTATGGACTCGTAAGGTACTCTAAACTTACTTTTGGTTCAATTAAGGATACCTTGACCCGTATTGACCCTAAATGATCGCTTTTCACTGATCATGACTCGTATGGACTAGTAAGGTACTCTAAACCTACATTTGGTTCAATTAAGGATACCTTGTCCCGTATTCACCCTAAATGATCGCTTTTCACTGCTCATGAATCGTATGGACTCGTAAGGTACTGTAAACCTACTTTTGGTTCAATTAAGGATACCTATGACCCGTATTGACCCTAAATGATCGCTTTTCACTGCTCATGACTCGTATGGACTCGTAAGGTACTCTAAACCTACTTTTGGTTCAATTAAGGATACCTTGACCCGTATTGATCCTAAATGATCGCTTTTCACTTCTCATGACTCGTATGGACTCGTAAGGTACTCTAAACCTACTTTTGATTCAATTAAGGATCCCTTGACCCGTATTGACCCTAAATGATCGCTTTTCACTGCTCATGACTCGTATGGACTCGTAAGGTACTCTAAACATACTTTTGGTTCAATTAAGGATACCTTGTCCCGTATTGACCCTAAATGATCGTTTTTCACTGCTCATGAATCGTATGGACTCGTAAGGTACTCTAAACCTACTTTTGGTTCAATTAAGGATACCTTGACCCGTATTGACCCTAAATGATCGCTTTTCACTGCTCATGACTCGTATGGACTCGTAAGGTACTCTAAACCTACTTTTGGTTCAATTAAGGATACCTTGACCCGTATTGACCCTAAATGATCGCTTTTCACTGCTCATGACTCGTATGGACTCATACGGTACTGTAAACCTACTTTTGGTTCAATTAAGGATACCTATGACCCGTATTGACCCTAAATGATCGCTTTTCACTGCTCATGACTCGTATGGACTCGTAAGGTACTCTAAACCAACTTTTGGTTCAGTTAAGGATACCTATGACTCGTATTGACCCTAAATGATCGCTTTTCACTGCTCATGACTCGTATGGACTCGTAAGGTACTCTAAACCTACTTTTGGTTCAATTAAGGATACCTATGACCCGTATTGACCCTAATGGATCGCTTTTTTCCTTTTACTAGATTATATACCAATTATGAAATTATTTAAATAATGTTACTGATTAATACATGATTTTTTTTAACAACAATGGTAATAGTTGGTTGTTGTTGGGTAATACTAATTGGTTGTATTCATTAGTAATGTTTGTGTCCGGTTGTTTTTTAAGAGATGTGTTGGACTTAAAAGACAAGTGAACATACTTAATGGTAAAATATGACATGAAAATAATGTTGTAGTAATAATCGTAATAACACGCAATGTAACATGTACTAACTATTGTAATAATAATGCGTAGTAACATATGTTTTTTTTTAATACCAAAACACCGAAATTAAAAATAAAACGTAAAAACTGCAAACCCTTCATCTTCGCAAACAACTTAGTTTAAAACTCAATAATAATTTCTTCCACATAGTCTCTTAATGGAATGCTATCCTTATCTAGCCCTCCTAAGTGATCTTTTATTCCTCTTGCTATCAGGGGTATCCTCGTTGAATGCATCCATGGCATGAAGTTGTAGTAGATAAGTGTGTGTGCCAGGTTTACTCCAATTTTGTATGCGTCATTGCATAGTCGAATAACTTCGTTCATCTTCACTTTTAGAATGCTGACATTTTCTTTAAGGAATCCGATTTCTCTACCAATTGTGTTTTCCTGTTGTCCAATTGATGTCCATATTTTGTCAAATTCTTCTCGCATTTCATTGCGTATATTGTTGATATCCACCTGTACATTACGATGTGGTCCGAAATGGATTAGGTGATGATGTTGTGACCAAGGATCCTGTCCTCTTCTTGGCATTTTTGGCAGATTTTGCGTAAATTGTTGTTATTTGTTTGTGTTATGTTTTTTTTTGTTGTGTTATGTATTTATAAAATGTTTGTGTCTTTTGATATATTTTGATAGTTAATTCTTTACATCCGTTTGTGGGCTTGTGTCTTTTCATTTTTATTTTGTTTTTAGTAGAACTTTTCATTTTCTTGTGTCTTTTCATTTTTTTTGTGTCTTTTGTTTACAAGAACCTACTTATATTATTTCAAATACGACATTACAAAAAATAATTAACGACATTACAAAAAACCAAAACAAGAATATATATATTATATTTCAAAAACGACATTAAAAAAAATAAACGACATTATAAAAAACCAAAACAACAACTTAAACTTATTCAACAATAATATATTTTATTTCAAAAACAACATTAAAAAAAAAAAAAAAACAAACGACATTACATAAAACAAAAACAACAACATAACCTTATTCAAATAAAATAAGATCTATAGATGAAATGCCATATCATTTTTTTGGAACATCAGTGATGAGCTTGTTAGTAATCTCCTCAAACTCATCAAGCTTTTTGGACATATACTCCATAAGCTTCATCCTTTGTTCATACGTTTCGGTTTCTACCATTATTTCAGAAACTTTCTTCTCTCTTGTATCCACTCGGTTGTCTTGTTATGAAGCTTCTCCTTTGAGATCAACTTTATTGACATCCATGTCAAAAATTACACACAAGAAAAAATAAAAATATACTAGGTTGCATGATAACAAAGGGGCAATGAAATCTTGTATTTATATATAGGGGCAATGGGGGCAGGTGTCGTGTGTGTATATGCATTTAATTTGGACGTTGATTCCTGTGTATATGTACCATCCCAATGCTTCAAGGAAAACAATAAAGGCTGAAAGAATTGATTCCTTCCACCCGCATGCGTCCAATTCTTCTTTTTCACGGAAATGCAGCTTTTTTTCCTTTTTCATACCGCCCCCCATGTGCTCCAATTATGGCTTTTTTTTTTTATTTTTATTTTCTATTTGTTTCCCATATCAATCTCTACACACTAGGATGTACCAAAAAAAAACATAAGGAATATCATACATATTACTTCTTACAATGAATCAATTCTTTATAAAAATAATTTAAAAAAAACAATAAAAAATTATTACATTAAATTGGACGTATTAAACGAGTTCATACAACTGAGTTCATACATAATCAATGAAACTGAGTTCATAAAAAATTATTAAACGAGTTCATAAACAAATATTGTATTTTTAAACTGAGTTCATAAAAAAAAATTATTAACTCAGTTTCATAAAAAAATTATTACATTAAACGAGTTCATACATAATAAATTATTGTTATAAATATTACATAACATAATGCAAATACCCCAATACAACTAAATGTTCGATTCGATCCTTTACATAAATTGTTTAAGCACAAATCAAATAACAAATTTTTTAAGCACAGCCAAATGTTTTAGTTCAACTCAAATCATAAAAGGATAATGAAATGTTTAGTTCAACACACATAATCATCATAACAGAATATAGCCTATGGTTCAAATCGCATAGCCCATAATTCCACAACTAGCTTCTTTCTCCACTCCGTTATGTGATCAAGACGAAGAGATCGCACATCCTGTCTCCCTATCAAGAACTCTATCCATTTCAAGGCAAATATGCCACAATCAACCCTACAAAATAGCAAATTCAGATAGACTAATAAAATAAGGTAATTCGTGTCTCTACAAATCGTCTATATCTAATAATTGAGAAATCCAGCTTACCCATTTGTTTGGACAGGCAGTCCTTTCACTCTTTTGTAACTGAACTTCTCTTCACTGAACTTCTCTTCACTGTAGTTTTCACAACCATCTACCATATCCTTCAAGATGTGAGGAATTACGACAATAAGTGGCTCCAACAAATGTCCCAAAGTTCCCATTCTGATATGGCTTGGAGCGTTATCATACACACTTATCTTCCTCTCCGCTATATCGATCCTCAACGAAAACCAATGGCTAGAATAAACAACTAGAGCATAAAAATAGCGGCAACCAATCCATGGTTTGCCTGCACTTGGAATTGTTCCCTTCACATAGTTTTCAATAGTTTTTTGTGAACCTTTCTTTCCATTATGCAACATTTTTACATGATGTAAAAAATACGAATCAAGCACACAAGCATCTTTTTCAAATAAATCCGGGTAAGAATTCATTCGTCTCCGGACCTCGCACATAGCACTATCCATAATCTACATCCCACAAATAAGCACGATTTAGTTAAAATTCAATTACAAACAACCAAATACAAAATATAACTACGCTTTACAAAAAAACTAGGGGTTAGCTTAAATTCAAACATCAACATGTAAGGAACACATAAAAAACTAGGATTTACTTCAAATTCAAGCACCAACAAAGAAAGAAAACATAAAAATGAGGGTTTATTTCAAATTCAAACACCATTTTTCAGTAAAGAGCACATAAAAACTAGGGTTTTCCTTAAAAAAAAACACTAGAGTTTATGTAATATATAAAATTGGGTTAAGTGTGGATTTACTTCAAATTCAAACACCAACAAACAAACAACACATAAAAACGTGGGTTTATTTCAAATTCAAACACCAACAAAAAAAGAGCACATAAAAACTAGGGTTTTCCTTCAAAAAAAAAACTAGGGTTTATGTTTTTCTAAAAAAGCCTAGGGTTTATGTAATATATAAATTTGGGTTCAGTGTAGGATTCACTACTACAAAATTGGACATAGGTCACACTTAAGATATGAAAACAATCACAGTTTCAATAAAACTGAGACAACGAAAATATATATATCACACTTACAGCTTTCTATCACGCTTATTGAAAAACTGAGATAAGTTATATTAATCAATCTCATTTTTAAAGTGTGACTTAATTGATATGATTTTTATGTCACAGTTATTGATAAACCGAGATAAATTATATCAATTAATCTCATTATTAAACTGTGACTGAATTGATAAGATATTTACATCACGGTTTCTAAAAAACGAGATAAATTATATATATCAATCTCACATCTAAAACAAAGGATGTAATTGATATGATATTTTTATCACGCTTATTGAAAAACGAGATAAATTATACCAAACTATCACACTTTTAATCTGTGACTAAATTGGTATGATATTTTTTGTCACGGTTATTGAGAAAGCGAGATAAATTATATCAATTACTCTCATTTTTAAACCGTGGATCGAATTCATGATATTTTTTGTCACAATTATAGAAAAAGTGAGACAAATTATTTCCACTAATAAGAAAAGAGATATAGATCACACTTATCTAAAGATAAGGATCACACTTTTAAAAGAACCGAGATAAGTAAAATGTATATATATCACACTTAAATTTTTTTATCACAGTTATTAGGTGTGAAAAAAAAGGATGATCACACTTTTTAGGTGTGATTGAAATAATAATAGATCTCGGCTTTTAAGTGTGATAACAACTACTAAAATAAATCACAGTTTTTAAATGTGTTGAAATTATAATCGATCTCGGTTTTTAAGTGTGATAACAACTATAATAGATCACGATTTTTAAGTGTGATAACAACTAAAATAAATCACGCTTTTAAATGTGTTGAATTATAATAGATCTCGGTTTTAAGTGTGATAACAACTAAAATAGATCATAGTTTTTATTATCACGGTTTTTAAGAAAACTCGAGACAAGAACATCAATCAATCACGGTTTTTAATTGTGATTAAAAATATGATATTTTATAATCATATCTTAGATTAGTGTGGTTGAAAATGATAATATAGTGGGCATCACCCAAAGGGTAATTAGTGTGGTTCCTTAATCCGAGTATCCGGTTCGAGTCCCAGTGGCAACAAAAGATATGTGTGCGTATATTTCGTTTTGAAAAAAAGAATGATCACACTTTTTAGGTGTGATTGAAATTATAATATATCTCGGTTTTTAAGAGTGATAACAACTACTAAAATAGATCACGCTTTTAAATGTGTTGAAATTATAATAGATCTCGGTTTTTAAGTGTGATAAAAACTATAATAGATCACGCTTTTAAGTGTGATAACAACTAAAATAGATCACGCTTTTTAAATGTGTTGAAATTATAGTAGATCTCGGTTTTTAAGTGTGATAACAACTAAAATATATCACGATTTTTATTATCACGGTTTTAGGAAAAATGAGACAAAAAATCAATCAATCACGCTTTTTGACGTGATTAAAATAATATGGTATTTTATAATGAGATTTTAGTTTAGTGTGGTCGAAAATTAGAAGAAAGAAAACATCGGTCTAGTGGTAATAAGTGTGGCTCGTTAATCCGGAGTATCCGGTTCGAGTCCCAACAAAGACAAAAATATGTCTCCTTATATATTGTTTTGAAAAAAAAACACTTTTTTGTTGGTGTGATTTAAATTATAATAGATCACGGTTTTAAGTGTGATAACAACTAAAATAGATCACGCTTTTTAAATGTGTTTTAATTGTAATAGATCTCTGTTTTTAAGTGTGATAACAACTATAATAGATCACGGTTTTTAACTATGATAACTACTATAATAGATCACGCTTTTAAATGTGATGAAATTATAATAGATTACGGTTTTTAAGTGTGATACCAACTATAATAGATCACGGGTTTTAAGTGTGATAATTATTATAATAGATCACGATTTGTAATCGTGATTGAGTTAAAAATACTTTATGTCACACCTCAATATGCCACACTTTGGAAGCCGTGACTAATGTAAATATATCACACTTAAAAACCGTGATCTTTATGCTTTTTTGTAGTAGTGATTTACTTCAAATTCAAACACCAACAAAGAAAGAACACATAAAAACGAGGGTTTATTTTAAATTCAAACACCAACAAAAAAGAGCACATAAAAACTAGGGTTTATGTTTTTCTAAAAAAACCTAGGGTTTATGTAATATATAAAATTGGGTTCAGTGTAGGGTTTAGAACTTACATTGCTACCAATGAGTCCTCCATCAACAACACATTTCAAAGCTTTTAAACTAATCTCTGAATCAACCATTGTCACTACAGCACTGTATAGATAAACGATTTCACAACATATAAACTTATTATGAATAAATTGTTTCAGCTATATATATAATAGGGGATACCTTTCATCGGCTTCATCCACCCATTTGTCGTAGCTCTCCAACAAATAAGGATCCAATTCTCGATACGGATCATAAGCTACATAATTCAATTTCTTTTTTTTTTCAAGGGGGAATAGTTGGTTCCGGAGAAATAGGTGGTGAAAATCGCACCGCACCCGTGCGTCCAATTCTTACAGCCAATTCTAACATGAAAAGTTAACCACAAATCCATTATTAAAGTCTATTCATTAATTACTATGTAATTAAAAACGATGATGAACTTTTAATAATATACCTGGCTTTGTCGTCTTTTCACTACTTCCACTTATCTCATCAGCTATAGGATTGGTGACATTATTTGCTTTCTCACGGATATATTCTTCCATCTTATCAAACTTCTTATGCAAATCCTCCACAATCTTTTGCAAACAATCAACCTTGTTCTCCAACGTCTTTTGCAACGAATCAAACTTCTGTCTCGTTTTTTGAACTGATGTCAATGTATATTGCAGCTTCTTCATTCTTAACTGCATTAACATGAAATTGATTACCCTACTACTGATAACAATTAATTGACTAACAGAACAACTACTAAAACTCTAAACCCAAAAGAACAACTGCTGATAACAATTACATGAATAAATAAAATCCGATTAATTGACAACAAGAACAACAACTAATAACAAAATCCCATTTTAGTACCAAAATCGGTTTTCAAAATCCCAATTTTTTTGCAACAACCCTAATTATAAACAAAAGCTTTCAAAGTCCAATATTATTAACAAAATCTGATTTAAAGGTAACAATCGAGACATGCAATTAATTAATTTCAAACCTGAATGATTGATTCACAAATCAATTACAAAAAATCAAATGCAAACCCAATGCACAACACTCGACTTTAATCATCTTTCTTACGACGCGTATGACCCGATGCAATCAAATGGAAAGCCTCTAATTCGACAGTCCACACATGCAATTGCTTACCGGTCGATCTTCAACGCTGTTACACCGTTCGATTGCTGATTTTCCCAAAACACTGATTTTCCCCCAACGACAGATGAGATTGCTGAGACACCGACCCCAAAACAATGATTTTCCCCCAACGATTGATGAGATTGGTCAAACGATGATCGATTCCTTGCTCAATAAAGCCTATCCCCTAGATTCACGTCTCTTGTATTCTTCATTATCGGCGGTGCGGCGGTGTGGCGGTGAGGGAGTTGGGGAGTTTGCAGGTGAGGGAGAGTAAAGTGTTGCTGAGTAAAGTGGAGTAAATGGGTGTTTGACGAAACGAGAAAAATTATGAAATAATTCATTAAGTTAAGTGTGTTGCAACGGTTCCCGAAGAAAAATTATCCGTCTTCGTCGTTTAAGGACCAAAACGACGACGTTATAATAGGGGTAGAAGGGTAATTACAGCCGACGCCTATTTTTTCCATTTCCTTTTTTCATTAAATATTAATGAACAAGAATATGATTATATTGAATGATTCTTTTTCAAAAGAGATTATATTTGCCATTGACCCTTATTTTTGTGGTGCTTGAAGTAGAAAATAATAAAAATATTGTTGTGGTGACAAAAATGGATAATGATAGATCTACTCCCTCAAGTCTACACCATTTTTACTCCCAACATAATCTTGTGGTTGTGATTTTTTCAATTTTTTTAAATTTCTTTTACAAATGAAAAACATGTGGTGAGATGATGATGGTGTAAAAATGGTGTAGACTTAAGGGAGTAGCTCTATCACTCCCCGACAAAAATAATAAATCGGGATGCTAGAAGAGAAAAGGTGTCAAGAGTAGAAAGGTACGTACCTTTAAAACCTCCTTAAAATAGAATAAATGTTGTCTAATTGTGAATTTGTGACCAAGAACCGTTTTTTTTTTTTAAACAGAAGTTCCATACTATCACAACTCGCCATATGCATGAGAAAGACAGCTTTAAAATCACCCAGAAATTTGCACCTCCTTCTAAATAGAAATCCCTCTTGTAACAAGTATATCCGCTTCATTTCAACCCGAATTCTTCATGTTTCTGACCAGCTAGATGGAGAAAAAACGGTACACCAAACGCTCATTCATCTACTTAAAGAGCCCAGTCATTTTGATTCAATCGACACTCTCAGGGTTCTCCATGGCCTCACCCTTACAATTGGTCCATACTTTAATCAACACATGTTTTTGTTTAATAATATCATGTTTAGATATGTGTCTTTGGGTGAAGTTTTTCTTGCTCGGAAAGTGTTCGACAAAATGGTTCATAGAAATGTTGTGTCTTATAATACTATGATTAAAGCCTATTGTTGTAATGGGTTTTTAGAGGAGGGTTGGAGATTGTTTTCTGAGATGAGATATTGTGGATTGAAGCTGACCGAGTTTACGGTATGCGGGGTTCTGTCTTGTGGTTCGACGAGTGTTGTTCAAGGCTTTCAATTGATGGGGTTGATTGTTAAAAGTGGGGTTTTGTATAATAGTGCTTTTGTTGGAACTGCAATGTTGGGTATATTAGGGACACATGGGTGCTTGGATGAAGGGGTTTGTGTCTTTGAAGACATGCCTGTTAAGAACTTGGTGACGTATAATTGTATGATATCGATGTTTGGACAGTTTGGTTTCGTTAAAGATTCTGTTTTACTTTTACTTGATCTCATATGGAGTGGTATTGAATTATCTGGATCCACGTTCGTCGGGTTTTTGTCTGGGCTTAGAGAAGAACAGTACTTGGGGTTTGGTGAACAAATACATGGTTTTGTGAAGAAGCATGGATTTGACTCCTTAACATCAGTATCCAACTCATTGATGAATATGTATTTCAAATGTGGTAACGACATACGACTGGCGGAGAAAATGTTTCAGGAGATTCCTTTTGCAGATATTGTGTCATGGAATGCCATTATTGGATCAACAGCAAAAGGCAATATGCAAGAAAAAGTGTTTTCCCTCTTGTTGAGAATGAGTCAAGAAGGATTTTTTCCGAATGAGACCACATTTTTAAGTGTTCTTAGCTCCTTGAATCCGAATATGTCCTCGTATGGACAATATATCCATGCTAAAATACTCAAGCTTTCATTGGAATCTGATACATTTCTTGGTAGTGCTTTGGTGGATTTCTATGCTAAATCTGACAACATGGAAGATGCTCATCTTTGTTTTCACGATATATCCGAGAAGAACATAGTTTCTTGGAACTCATTAATATCTGGTTTTGCTGATAAAGACCCTTGTGTTTCCCTTTTGCTACTACAAAAAATGATCCACTCGGGCTGTCAACCGAATGAATATACCTTTTCTGCTGTTGTCAATTCATGCCCTGTTCTGGAAGTTCAGCAGCTTCATTCTTTAATAACAAAGATGGGCTACCTTCATAATAACTATGTTTCAAGCTCTATTATCTCCGCGTATGCCAGAAACGGTCATATATCTTCTGCGTTGACTTTTGCAGACACACACGATACTCCGCTCCATGTTGTCCCATCTAATGTCATTGCGGGAATATACAACAGAACTGGTCAATACGAGAAGACTCAAGATTTATACTCTACTCTCGAGGATCCTGATAACGTGTCCTGGAACATATTAATTGCTGCTTGTTCACGAAATGGTGACTACAAAGAAGCGTTTGAACTTTTTGCTCATATGCTAAGATATGAAATAATCCCTGATAATTACACTTATGTAAGCCTCTTCAGTATTTGCACCAAGATTTGCAATCTTGCTTTAGGCAGCTCTCTTCATGATCGTCTAATCAAGACCGATTTCAACTGTTGTGATGTGTTTGTTCGCAATATAATGATAGATATGTATGGCAAATGCGGAAGCCTCGAGAGTTCACTCAAGATCTTTTATGAAATGCCATTAAAGAACGCTATTTCGTGGACTGCAATCATATCATCCCTTGGTTTGCATGGTTATGCGTATGAAGCGTTGGAGCATTTCAAAATGATGGAAATGGAGGGATTTAGTCCAAACAAAGTTACTTTCATCACGGTTATTTCAGCTTGCAGGCATGTCGGGTTAGTAGATGAAGGGATGGAATTATTCGAACAAATGAAATGGAAATATGGAATCGAACCTGAACGGGATCATTATCGTGTAACCGTTGACTTACTGGCTAGAAATGGTCTTGTGAAAGAAGCTGAAAAACTTATTGATTCGATGCCGTTTCCAGCAGATTCTACTATTTGGAGAAGCTTGATTGGAGGATATAGTAGAATAAGCAAAAGCAAATTGCATGATCTCGTCAGTGCAATTTAACTACTTTTTTTTGGTAGAGAGTAGAAATGTGCATTAGCGCCTTAATTTGCTTGCTTGTGGATTATATGGAAATATTGAAGATTAAATTGAAGCCTTTTCAATGGCTTGCTGCTTTCAGGCTTTTTTAACATATGGTTTTGCAAATTGCTGATGAATTTTCCCAGACACAACCTGACGTGTCTGTATGCAGAGTTACCCTAATGAATTTTTTTTTCTTTTTTCCTACTTGTATTTAAGTTTTTTGTTACATATACCTGAGGTCTAATATGGGGTGATAACATGGGTCTCCATTAGAATATTAATATGAAACAACTCAGCAAACAGAGGAATCACATACTACTTATATTACCCCCAAACACAAATTTATTCTTCATTCTGAATCTCATAAATTGGCATTGACAAAGCAGCACCAAAAAGAACAAGTTCAGTAAATCTACAACACAAAGCAAACTAAATTCAAACTGAAATTATTAAAAGTTTTTAAAACACATAATCCAAATGCAGACTGCATTCTTTTAATAGCCACCACGGAGACGAAGAACAAGATGGAGGGTTGATTCCTTTTGGATATTATAATCAGCCAAAGTCCTCCCATCTTCCAACTGCTTACCAGCAAATATCAGCCTCTGCTGATCAGGTGGGATCCCTTCTTTATCTTGGATTTTCGCCTTCACGTTATCAATCGTATCCGAACTTTCAACTTCCAACGTGATTGTCTTCCCTGTTAACGTCTTCACGAATATCTGCATTCCTCCTCTTAACCTCAACACCAAATGAAGTGTTGACTCTTTCTGGATGTTGTAATCTGCAAGTGTTCGTCCGTCTTCGAGCTGCTTACCTGCAAAGATCAGTCTTTGTTGATCAGGTGGGATCCCTTCTTTGTCTTGGATTTTTGCTTTCACGTTATCGATTGTATCCGAGCTCTCCACCTCAAGTGTGATGGTCTTGCCAGTAAGAGTCTTGACGAAAATCTGCATACCGCCTCTCAAACGAAGAACCAAATGTAAAGTTGATTCTTTTTGGATGTTGTAATCTGCTAAGGTGCGACCATCTTCGAGTTGTTTACCGGCAAAGATCAATCGCTGCTGGTCTGGTGGGATCCCTTCCTTGTCCTGAATCTTGGCCTTAACATTGTCAATAGTGTCCGAACTCTCCACCTAAAGAGTAATGGTTTTGCCCGTAAGAGTCTTGACGAAGATCTGCATACCACCACGGAGCCGAAGAACTAAGTGGAGGGTGGACTCCTTCTGGATATTGTAATCAGCTAGGGTACGGCCGTCCTCAAGCTGTTTACCCGCAAAGATCAATCGCTGCTGGTCTGGTGGGATCCCCTCCTTGTCCTGGATCTTGGCCTTAACGTTGTCAATAGTGTCTGAACTCTCCACTTCGAGGGTGATGGTCTTGCCGGTAAGGGTCTTAACAAAAATCTGCATACCCCCACGGAGACGAAGGACCAAGTGGAGGGTGGACTCCTTCTGGATATTGTAATCAGCTAGGGTACGGCCGTCCTCTAGCTGTTTTCCAGCGAAGATCAATCGTTGCTGGTCTGGGGGAATCCCCTCCTTGTCCTGAATCTTGGCCTTAACATTATCAATGGTGTCCGAACTCTCCACCTCGAGAGTAATTGTCTTGCCAGTAAGAGTCTTAACAAAGATTTGCATCTGTTCATAGACAAAAAAAAAAAAAAAAAGCATAAAAGAATCAGGTGCAGATTTTTTAAAGGCTTAAAAAGACTTTGAACAACAAACATAGGCCAAAAAGAATTTCTAAATCTGCTAAAAAATCAAGCATAATTATTGAATTACACTTGAAGAATATGAAATAACAAATAATTTTGATTTCAAAGCCAAATTCCCTAAGAGATACACACCAATCAATTATATGTGGCAGAGCAAAGACACAAATGCTAATACTTATGTATCTAATAAATTTCTAAACAAAAACCATGTAAAAATGATATTGTTGAAGTTAATTCTTATTTCAAATGATTTTCAATCAGCTAGAAATCAACAAGAAATCAGATAAAAATTTGATCATGTTCAAACCAAAAAAAAAAAAACATCCAGACCGTAACAATAAATCAGCTCAATTGTGAACCTTATTGAATCCACAAATTTCAATTAGATCTATGAAACACAAAAAGAGATCAAAACAAATCATCCGATGCTCATCAACATAGATCAAGAAGAAAACCAAAGCCAATAACTACAAAATCAATGGAATTATAACAAGATCTGAACAGAAAGTTAATATCAAGGATCGTATCTTCTTCCAGATAGCTAACATATACTTCTTACAACAACGACAGATCAAAACCAATACGAACAACAAATCAAAACCATATCAAAGAATAGATTAAACCAGATAGATTCAGTTAAGAAATAAACATCATCCAACTAAACGAAACAGCAGAAAAAAAGCAAGAAACAAACAGGAAGAAAGGATTCAAATTAGACATACCTTCAGATTGGAGATGAATTAAAGATTTGAGATGAGAGAAAACTGCTTATTGCTACAATAACAAGAAAATATCGCAAGAAATGTGAAATCGTATGGGAGAACCTAAACGCAGGGGGTGTTGTTTTATATCCACGATAGGCCGACCTAATGCGAAAGGGTAACCAATTACGTCACGCCAGTTGCTTCGGAAGCCGTGTGGTGCACTCTGTTTTTCTTTAGATAAATGATAATGCAAAGTTATAGGATTAAGTTAAGTTATCTCGATTTTTTTTTTCCACAAAAAAACCGAAATTTTATTACATCCCAAAGATAGTTCCAAAAAAAACTAGCCATTGCTAGACTATATAGGTGGTCAAATTCCGACAACAACACAGTCAAAAGCCGTACTACAACGCAGTCAAAAAACCGCACCACAAACCGGCCTAAAACCGGACTAACTAACCAACACAAACCGAGAATACAATACAATAAAGCCAAGTAATAAATTGAGGTGCTGAGCGAAATAGAAAAATTCTCCATAAGGATGAGGCGCTCAGAACACATGAATCCTCAAGGGCAATCTATTACCCGACAAAACACAGAAACAAACTACACAACAAAAGAAAAGCAAACTGATACATAGAACTATAATTTACATTAGATTTTCCTCCAAATCAAAGCTGGAAGCTCATCCACGAGCACCACCACCGCTAACTAGTTACTCCACCCATGCGCCACCACTAGAATAGAAAGAGCCCATAAGAAAACCTTTCCTCTCCACCCAGAAAATAACCGACATGAGGAAATAATTAAAGGCTGATTGGAAATAACAATCAAACGCCGGTGACACCAAGCATAATCCGAGGGCCTCACTCCAGATCCAAACAGGAAAGCCATAGATCTAGCCGCTCTCACCACATACAAGCACACAACTTGCAGAGAAATGTGAGGAGGGACTAAGCTTCCAGATGTGATGGAACTAAAGTGTAACGCCCCGCTCCCAGATACCGAGTCCTTATCCGGAAACGAAACGCTCGGCACATATAATATCAAATAAATTCAATATTATATGTAAGCATCTACTACGTCGTATCGAGTTAGGAAAACGGAAGCTAAAAAGACTCAGCAAAACCATCATAATTGCTACTAAGAATACAAACTCAACATACTAAAGATAGAAATGTAACATCTATTGCATCGGAAGAAACCAAACGAAAACAAACAACGTACGAAATCCTCTAAAAGAATGTACTAAAGAAATTACAAGAAATTTCCCAAAGACAACAAGTCTAAAGTATAATAATAAAAACAGAAAATAAGCGCTTCAACGTCGGCGTCCTCAAACGTCGTCATCAAAGTCCTCCTCGTGCTCCGGATCTACCTGTTCATCTTCTCTCCCCCAAACACATAGAAAAACAATGCATTTGGGGTAAGTACAAAGTACTCAATAAGAGGTAGAAGCTACAAACTAAGGTTTATAAGCAAGTTTTATGATTAAATAAATTCTCTTTCTAAGACCGACTCAATCTAGGGTTCATTCCATGTCCATCAACATGTCATGACTATACGCTTCTAGCTTAGTTTATCTTTGTTATATCAGCAATCAAGGGCACTATGCATGGTGCTACTCACCACGAAGTAACTGGGTGCAACATATTGGTGGTTCACACCAATAACCACGGAAGCTTATTCTGGTAGACTCCGATAGCATACACGTTCGGCGAAGTCCCTCCATACGTAGGGTCTCAGGCTTACGGGGTTAAGGTCCTTCGTACATAGGGCCTCAAAAACTTACAGATTTATTCACTTTCCGAACGCCCACACATCGCGATATAGACTTGTGCCTTACCAAGAATGGATTGATGTTTAATCTTTTAGCTACACAAGTACGTTTATTATTGATTGTTAGCTAGCCACCTAAGTGTTTTCAAGTAAGCTCCCTCACATCTCTTACTCTCTTACTTAGACCCTTAGACACGGACAAGGCCTAGCAATTACACAGAAATTGATGAACCCTAGTTCATCAAAGCACAAGCCCTTTCATGCCCTTCCGACGGATCCGAACTTCAACTCTCTTTAAAAGTACATCCGGTGCCGAAACTAAACGAATCGAAAGCTCAATCGAAGCTTGTTCATGCTTATTTAATGTTATAAGATCAAAGAACAACATTTAAGACTCATACCATAGCTTAAAATCAACTTACTCATCAAAAAGGAGGTCCAGTGCGCCCACACTGGGTTCAGTGCGCATGCACTGAGCCTCTGTATGTAAAAACTCGAATTATGCTCGCCCAAAGGCATATGCACTGGCCTCTTGCGCACGCACCAAAGACTCAATGTAAAAATTCACGTTCAGCCTTCCAGTGGCATCCATGACTGGCTTGCGTGTGCCCGCACTGTGCGCAACTTCCAAAACTCGCTTTTGACCCCTAATCGATTCCTAATCGTTCTCAAACTTGTTCAACATCATAATACTTAGAAAAATGTTTAAAAACACAGCTCTTATCTATCATAACAACTGAAGATCCTTAGGCAATACGAAGGTACGATTCCTAGCATAATAATCATCTCAAACCTTAAAAAGGAACCTAATAAACCATAATTAACTTGTAGGAAGATCCTCTTACCTTCTAGCAGGCTAATCCAAGTCCAATTCTCAGAAAAACTACAGCAAAACGATCCTTCCTTCACATAAAACCTATGTGATCAATCCAAACTTAGGTTAGATTCGATCGCACGCTTCAAAACATACAAAACTACGAATCCTGAGTTTGAATCCATCAAACTGAGTCACGAACACAACTAGGACTCGAATTTAATACCTTAACAAAGTCCCAACTTTCTGGAGTTGAAACGACGCCCTCTTCACGACGATTCCGATGCTCTACTCTGATCTGGAAACCGTTAAGATCCGACTTAGAAATCCGAAAGAAATCTTTTAGCCCTAAATTTTGCTCTTTGCTGCCTCTCACGTCACGGTAGAAGAAATTTTCTTCCTTTCTTTTGGTTATGAGAACTAATATGATTTATCTTCCTTAAATAGCCATTTAATTAATTCCATTAATTAAATAACTAAATCCTTTAATAAGATCTTTTATTTACCCTTATATATATATATATATATATATATATATATATATATATATATATATATATATAAAGGATTAAATCAGATAAATCATAATATTAATTCCATTTTTCACAAAAGACACGTTGACCTCTTTCAAAAATCGGGATATTACACAAAGACTTCAACCGCTTCAAAATTGGAAAAGAAGCCACCGAGATCTCGATGAAGTAGTTCCAAACAAGTTCGGTCAAAAGCAGAATAACCCATTGGCAAAGCCATTGGCAGTTTGAGTTTATTAACATTTGTAGACTAAGTTATCTCGATTATTGGAAAAAAATTGGGTGATCGTATAAAAGATTTGCGTCCGAATCAAATGTTTACTAATCTAATGAGGGAATCATTTAAAACAAATGATGGACGATACTTCAAAAACAAGAATCTCGCACTTCCACGTAAAAATACATATCACTCTTTACACGAGATAGTCTTCCAAACAAGAATAAGTGATAGCCCTATATTTCCAGGTCGACATTTTTCCACGATTATTTGAGGCATCGGCTTTTTAAATTCGACGTGATCGAGAACCGAGACCACGAGGATGGCCCATCTCGATACCGAAGTCGGAAAGTTCGGGTGCGGACAAAGTCCACTCTATACACGCAGCCCATTATCCATGTGGTTACTTGCATGTGGGTAAAACCCATATAAGCTAGTAAAAGCCCAAAGGGCTAATATCAGATTTTACCCAAACCGACATGGTTTAGGTTAGGGTAATGAACTCCCTATAAATATACACTTCCGGGAACTACGTGTGACTTGATTCCTGAAACACAACAGATATCGTAGGCAACCCGAGAGAGACACTCAGCTCGATCTAAAATCACCCCAAAATCATCCTTGATTCGATCATCCCTAGATTAAATTGACCCGAAATTATACATGACAAAATCCAGCATCGTCATTGGCGCTAGAATGAGGGTCTTCTATCGGTGATGGATCAAGGAGGTGGTTCGTGATCAAGTTAATGGCAAAAACATGTCAAAAACGCAGTCTGATCGGTGGTTGATTGCCGGAAATTGAACCATTGAAACAAGAATTCAACCGTTCAGATTGACGAATATGTAGGGACGAACAAACCCTCAAAATTTCGTGCTGATCGGGGTCCGTTTACATGCCAGATCGTCGCCGGAAAGATGCTGATGTATCACCAAAAACACAGCACCCCCAAAAACGCAGTCAGATCGACGGATTATTTCTAGAGTTTCAACCGGTGGAACAAAATTTCCACCATTCAGATCCAAGGATTAGGAGGGACGAACAAGCCCTCCAAATTTCATGCCGATCGGAGTTGTTTTGAGTGCCCGATCGTCGCAAAGAAGTTGTTCGCCAGTATTATAGAAACGCAATGAACCCTACCCTAATATGCAGTTCCAAGTCGGCTGAATATTCCCGACAATTGAACCGTTGGAACAAGATTTCCACCAGTCAGATTCAAGAATTATGAGGACCGAACAAGCCCTCAAAATTTGAGGCCATTCGGAGTTCGTTTGATTTCCGATTGTGAGAAGGAAGTTGTTCGCAGGGCACCAAAAAGCGGCAGGATTCGGACAACAAATCGCCAGATCGGGCGGCTTATTCCCGGAGATTGAGGCGTCGAAAAACAATTCCACCGGTCACATCGAAGAAAAGTGAGGAAGAACGATCCTCCAAATTTCTTGCCGATCGGAGTCCGCTTTGAGGTCTGATTGCCACCGAAAGACACTCATGTGGCGCCCAAGAAAGCTGCGAATCATCTACCGTATCTAGCTATCCACGAAGCGAGTTCTCAAGCTCCAAGGATCGAGCCGAGCTCGTTAGCTCTCCAGGTTCTTACAATCGTTATTTGAAATTCTTATACACTTTGTAAGCCTTTATTATATATGCAATGTTTTTATCACAATCACATTGCACCACAACGACTTTCGAGATATCGAGCACCGCATTCGAGCTCTACGGACTCGCCCCGCCCTAAGACCGAGCTTGGTTCGGCATCATATTCTATAAGACCGAGGTCGGCTCGGCGCCATATTCTATAAGACCGAGGTCGGCTCAAGGCGCCATATTCTATAAGACCGAGGTCGGCTCGGCATCACATTTGGAGCTCACCGATGGGCAAATCTTTAATAAGTCCGAGCTCGACTCGGCATCATATTTGAGCTCACCGATGGGCAAATCTTTAATAAGTCCGAGTTCGACTCGCATCTTATCTTCGAGCTATACTATTTTGGAACTCACCCTACCGAATCAAGCGGGGTCAAGCTATCTTATTTTTGAACTCACCCTACCGAATCAAGCGGGTCGAGCTATCTTATTTTGGAACTCTCCTAGCCGAGCTTGGCGAAACGAGCCTTTATATTTCGGGAACTCTCCCCATGCCGGGATCGACCTATCTTATTTGCAGTTTTTACATTCATAGTTATTTGTAATAAGTCGACACGACAATTGGTTTTGATGCATTTTATTTGAGAGGTTTTCTTTTCAGATTATGCCTTGCTTACAAGTCCATGTGATTAAAAGATAAAAGAGGCAAAAGTCAACCACAACAACTAATCCTCGACATTATGGAGTTAGAATAAAATAGTGAATAAAGCCAAGTCAATGACAGTGCTTATATCACTCCCAACCAGCCAATAAGCCACGATGCGAGGCGGTTTGGAAGATCCCATGATGGATACCTTATTCGACCAGTTCATAAGCACCACGAAGTGCGACAGTCGAATAAAGAGTTATTTAATTCGACCAGTTCATAAGCCTGACGAGGCACGACAGTCGAATCTAGCTCCGACCAAATAGCCAAGTCAAGCCCATGAGGCAAGATAACGCTATGTCGACTTCATATTCAAGTGTACCATAAGTCATGCACTCATACTACACTTCGAGGGATTATGGAATTAAGTCCAAAGGACTACACCCTATAAAACAACGTCGCAAGGGAATTAAGTTCAAAGGACTACACCCTAGGCAAATATTCAACAACACAAACAACATTCAAAGGAAGAGTCAGAATTCATAATTCAAAATTCAAAAGTCCGCAAGTCGGATCCCTCAGTACAACCAAAATCAAAATAAGCCTAGTGGGCGAAAAATGCAAAGGCAAAAAGACGGTTCGTAGAGTCGGGCCAAATGTCCCAGCTAAGAGCCAAACGAGCCCAAGAGGCAAACAAGGCCAAAGCAAAGGACGGTTCGCATAGTCGGGCCAAATGTCCCAGTCGAAAGCCGAACGAGCCTAAGAGGCGAAAAAGGCCGAGACAAAGGACGGTTCACATAGTCTGGCCAAACGTCCCAGTCAAGAGCCAAACGAGCCTGAGGGGCGAAAAAGGCCAAAGCAAAGGGACAGTTTGCATAGTCGGACTAAAACGCTCAGCCAAAGGCCAAACGAGCTCATGAGGCAAAAAAGGCCAAGGCAAAGGCACGGTTCGCAAAGTCGGGCCAAAACATCCGCGCGCGCCGACCGCCCATAGCAAAAATAGTCCAAAGGACAAAAATGCCAAGGCAAACGGGTCGATCTAAGCTTAAACACACAAATGCAATAAGAACCAAAGTTCATAATACACTTGGGGCAACATAGACATCGACACGCTAAAAATAAAGCAAAAGCAAAACAGACCCAAGGCTCGAAAGCTGAAACGCATCGATGTGGAAAAGAGGATAAAAGAGAAAAGGAAACAAAATACTACAAAAACTGAAGCAAAATAAAGCTAGGCATCGAGTTCGGATCATTTCCAAATCTCTCGGTAGTCATGTGTCATGAGTCATGAACGACAAAGAAACACCACGACACCGAGATCCGGAGCGACAGTTACGTATTATCAGTCTTTTTAGACATTAATTACTAGGACATCGTAGCCGGAAATGTATATCGACAGCCGAAAGGGCATCGATTTCGACAAACGAAAGGAGGCAGCCAGGGGCATCTCTTCTACTACGCAACAACAAAGAAAAGTCCAAAAAATGCTAAGGCATGGAAGACAAGTTACATATGATCGACAAACAGAACTACTGAAAGTATAACGAAGATGATGAATCCGTATTATACTTCGGGAGCTTATAACAACGAGTCGACATTGAATACTCATGAAAAAGCGAGCAAAGAAATGGGAATCGACATGCGACAAATGGCAAAAACCTAGTCACGAAGACCAGTTATAACAAGGCAATGTTCAGAAGGTCGAATATAAATTCTGAAGAACAACGGCTAGGAAGTAGCATCGGGAGTCGGCTCGATGATGACAGCGGGCAGTGTGGTATCGGCGGCTTGCGCAGAAGTCGAGGGACCATATTTCAGAGCCAGAGATTCCCCTCGGTTGAACTCCTCGTTATATTGGTCGTATAGCTTCTCCGCCTCGGGCTCATAGAATGGTGGCGCAGCAAGTTTACTTACATCAAACCCTGGATAGACATTCAAAGCGTGATTCACCGCCATAATGTAACCATCCATCATCGCCATACGCATCATCACAGTCAGATCATCATCGAGCTCAGTCGACTTGCGGAACCCGATGACCGCATCTTTTCTGGCCGCCTTGACCTGTGAGGGAACTCGATCAAGCTCGACCTGCAGCGCATTCCTCTCCTTCCGAGTCTGCTTAACTTCAGCCAGAGAGGAATTGAGCTCCATCTGCATCCTCTTGAAATCCACCGACAGGTCTGCACTGCAGACAGCGAGAGTCCGCAGGTCGGACAACGTGCCCAATAAAATACAAATATGATCCAAACCTAAGGTTCTCATGATATTTGGGGAGCGAGAATCGACATATGTACATCGACACGGGAGAAGCCGATGTGCGAATAAGGCCGAGAGGCGCAATAAAGAAAGATAGTCTATATCAAAGACAAAAGAAAAGAAGGATTAAATCGATTCTTCGTGAGAAGTCAACTTCAACCGAGATAGGTCCAAGTTGGACATCTCATCATTCCTTCGACAACTACGGCATCAAAGTCGATGTCAACTTAGCCACACATTATAAGTCCAAGGGACAAAAATGCTAAGGCAAAAAAATCGCAAAAGCAGACATGGAAAATCCGTATGTCGGACTCCACGGGAAGTATGTCCGCAGGGCAGGTTTAAATTCCGATCATTGGACGACAGTGGCCGAGATACACCTTTGATGAGATCGGACTGACCTCAAGAGCTCGAGATAGATCTCTGGGGCTTATGACGATACCGAATATCGCACATCCACGTGGCGTCACGAGATAGTCCTCCCAAACAAAGAATAAGTGATAGCCCAGGGTCGAATTACGATTTGAGGCATTAACGACCGACGTGATCGAGAACCGAGACAATAGGGCCCATCTCGATACCGAAGTCGGAAAGTTCGAGTGCGGACAAAGTCCACTCTGCAGACACGCAGCCCATTATCCATGTGGTTACTTTCTGCATAAGTGGGTAAAGCCCATATAAGCTAGTAAAGCCCAAAGGGCTAATATCAGATTTTACCCAAACCGACATGGTTTAGGGTTAGGGTAATGAACTCCTATAAATATACACTTCCAGAACTACGTGTGACTTGATTCCTTAACACAACAGATATCGTAGGCAACCCGAGAGAGACTCTCTCAGGCTCGGTCTAAAATCACCCCAAAATCATCCTTGATTCGATCATCCCTAGATTAAATTGACCCGAAATTATACATGACAAAATCCAGCATCGTCAGTGATACTTCTCGAGTCCATTCGAGAAAGAAAAAAGTTTAAATTATTTGAGATCGGCTCGATTGAGTATTAATTATGCTTGATTATGTTTCAAGCACTCTTGATCAGCTCGAGAAAATGTTAAACCTTAAAGTTTTGAGTTCGGCTCGTAAAATATACCAAATAATATATGCTTTAATTATAATATAATAATGTTTGACAAAACTCGTGAACATGAATTTCTGGTCGAGTTTTCAAATGGTCGCTCGTTAACTTTGATGAACTAATCAAGTTCGGCTCGAGTTCAGTTAAATCATATTCAACCGAGTTATTTCACAATTCCGAGCATACGTCGAGCTATTCATGAGGTGTTTAATGGAGAAATCTTTTTCACTTTTTGTTCCTCCTGTTACTTATATATGTCAACATTAATTCTTTGAATGTTAGGCTGTGTATAGATTTTTCTAAGAGGTTTCCCTTTCTCATGAGCTGAAGTTTGGCAAATTATCGTGAAAATTTAATTTACGCTCGAGTTCAATCAAATCATATTTTATTTTATGTTCGTAGCATTTGCTATTAGCATTTAGTTGAGTTAATTCTCTTTTCATCATTAAGTTTCTTTTTTAGACGAGGTATATATATATTATATATACCCGTGTCATATGAAACAATTGGACGAGTGTGACATGTATGCATGCTTGGTTTTTAACAAATGTCACTTAGGATTTTGATCATAATGGTATCTCTTTTTTTTTTTTTCCTTCCCTTACTATACCTGATTATTGCAATGAGAAGGTTAGAGCTAGGGTTCGATATTTTTTTTTTTGTTGGTGACGACACTTTTTTTTCACCTCATTAACTGGTGAAAAATGCATCTCGAAAAGATGAGAAGAGAGATAAGAAGAAGAAGAAGAAAAGAAGATATTAACGAGTATTGCGAATTTGATGGAGAATCCGATGGTGATTTGTTTGAAATTGTCTTGGACAATGTGGAAAAACCACCGTATAGCTCTTAAGTGGTGTTGTTATGGTAGGACTTGAAACGAAACCACTGATTTATATATAATCAGTTTCGCCAATTATCAATGGTTTAACATGGTGTGATGCATTTTAGTGTATCTATCTGTTGGAAAAGTTGATCGTGTGTGTGAGTGATTTACGGAATATATATGTAATTAATGGAAGCAATTACGGAAAATAAAAACATAAAATAAATAACACGGAAAGAAAATTCGCTTTTAATAAGTAGATCTAATAAAAAACATATTACAAGACATATATGACTCAAACGATTAAAAAAAAATTGCAATGTATAAATAAAGGACTGAGATTAAACCGACGCGAGTATGTTATTCTTTCCTTAAGACATATTGCTCCCAGATTGTGCTTTCATTGTAGTAAATAACCGCCTTCCAAGATACAACAACTTACGTTTGATTTAGAGGCACTTCAAAAATCCGAGCTCCCTGTGAACTTACAGAGTGCTCCGACTTCTCTTCGACTCAAAAACTAGATCTATACACAAGAAAAAACTGAATGCTCTAACCTTTATCCATGAGGTTTTTATATATAGTGGAGAGAATGAGCCGATTCTCGATTCGATTGGTGAAACACATCATCAAAGTCGGCTAATTTTTCCTTCGAAAAGTAATGGACAACGCACACATTGGAGATTAAGGCCAACTTAATCCTCCCGATTATTGGTCGGATGATGCATCTTTGAATTCGATTAGTTGGATGACTCAATCACACAAATTCTTGAATTCGATCGGTTGGATGACACAAACACATGCCAAAAATAAAATTAATTATTTTGGTTAATTTCATAAAAAAAAATTGTCCAAAAAATTGATAGCAACTCCCAAACCGATCTCGAGCTCAAGCATGAGTCTACCGGCAGCGCACGCGCGTGTGGAATTATGTAAGTCCTCCCCCTGCACAAAAGTGCTTTGCCCCTTGGGGCACATCCATAAGAGTCACACAAGCTCTTAAATATGGAACTTCCCATTTTTCCGATGTGGGAGAGATTGAGTTTATCACACTTTCAATTCCTCCCACACACATGTTTTACATCAACTTTACGTATTAATTTCTCATTCACTATATATCCGAATCGAGCGATTCCAAAACCAAGCATCATCTACTCCGTGCGTAGCATTTTTAGACGTAATAAGCTTTCGGTATATCTCACCGGAAAGTATCCGAAATTTACACTGAAATTGACTATTTCAACACATATTCTAAGCCACCATTCTATGGGTTTGGCTTATATCTACAACACTACCATCAACTATCATCAATTAAACACATGCATCAAGCTTCTTAATCAAGGTACATGGATGTTTCACATTGTGAAAATTAGTAGTGTAATACCGGTTTGTTAATTTTATTGAGAATCTTATAACATAAAATTGTAGAAGCATATTGTAGGCATGATAAACACATAAGAACGAACAATTTATTCACATAAAATTAGTGCTACACATTGAACGAAAAATGCATAAAACAGATAGTAAAACGAAAACTTATTCGTAGACTGAGGCGCGTAGAACGCTGTCCTTAAGACATTAATGTCCCGATTATGTGCACACGGATATGGCAACATGTCTCCCAAGATACAACAGTCTTTACCTCTTCTAGTTCTGCACTTCAATGTGAAGAGGGCGGCGAACTGATCCGGCCTTGAATATCTCGGACTTTATGCCAATGTTTATGCAAGAAAATTGGGTTTGTGTGTTTGCAGAATTTCGAAAAATAATACAGAAAAATCGGTGTTAGTTTCATTCAATGCATTGGATTATATAGGTAGAGAAATGTTGTTAGGAAGAGAACGTATCCCTTCAGAATTTTGGTTGCAGAGGGAAGTTATTTATGTTCATTAAGAGAAATTCGAAGAGGCATCTTTATGTTCATGCATTTACGAGTTGAACAGATTCATTAATCTGTTGCATTGCTTTCTTCAGAACTGTTTAGAATTTTTCCTGTTGGGCAGGCCCAAAAAGATTAGTACGAGCCAAGCCCAAGAACGAATTGAATCGAACCGAGCCGGCCGGACGGCGGCGGCGGCACACGTGTGGGATTCTGAATCAATAAGCATCTACGTCCTCCCTCTTTCATAAAATTCTCTTACCCCTTGGGGGTTACCTCTAAGTGCCACACTCCCCCTTAAGTAGTGATTTCACTTGAGTCATACTTCCAATGTGGGACAAATGAATACACATTATTCATTAACACTCCACACATTTTACTCTATTTTTAGGCATTAATTTCTCATTCACCGGATATCGGAATCAAGTGATTCAAAAGCCTAACATCAACTACTATCTTAGTGGTTTCCAAAACTCGTATTTAGCTCCTAGAAATTGATTCCGTAACTCATCGAAATCCAGTCTGAAATTGATTGTTAATCACTTACACTTAAACCCATTTCGGAGCTAAAGCAATCAGAAAGTTCCAACAATCCCCACATGAATGAAAATTAATGCATATGATATGCAAACTCAGTAGAGATATCAAACGGAGTTCTATTGTATCGAGCGAGGTGGTTTCTTCGCCTTGAACCTTCTCTAGTAGAATATCATCGGACATACTCAGCTAAGCAGTGAACTAGGCATTGAACTTCTCAGGATTTGGTGCATGCCTAGACAATGATACCCTCACAATAGACCCCCTGACCTTCTCAAAGTTCTCATGGTTGTGTCCATTTTGGCCCTGGAACACATTGGTTTCAGAAAGAGTGTTAGAGAATTCAGCCCTCAAATTCTAAGCGGATCTGCAAGTTTCTCCTTCGACTTTATTCAATCGAGGAAATCAAACCATTAGAGATCAATTCTTAAATGATATTGTGTCTACGATGTATTAATCGTGACTTACCATTTTTCATATTACTGTGTGCTTGTTCTATCACTTAACAACTATTGCATGCTAATAACAGTGATAGGCTTTAAGCCACACGCAATATCTTTTCAAGGAATTCAGAATTAATTCAATTCCTTTCCATTTCTTGCTTTTCGGTACATCACTTTATTTAGGTAAATTTCCTTTACCATTCACCCCCCACATTTCCAAGAATATGATGAAGTTTAAGTCAAGAGGATATTCTTCCCCTATAGGTTTTGGGTAAACCTCAAGTTAATCATCATCATTTCGCAACATTAATTGATTAAGGTAAGTGTAGTTCAAATGATGAATGTTGTTGGTAACAAAACAAAATTCATTAAACTTTGAATCACAATTTTCCACCTTGATCACCACAAATTGATTAACTTATTATTTTGAGTTAAGCGTCTCAACAAATGCATAAACAACTTCATCTATACATCTGAAATGTACATCACAAAACCGAAAGCAAATCTATAACTAATATGAATATAACAACAGAATATGTACATATATTCATAATAATAATATTGTTATTAGAATCATCAAGGTGCTTACATAAGCACCCACATACTAATTTATACAAATATTAAACATCCATAATAATAATGTATAAATTAAATTGTTTAGTACAAACCATAACTTGAATTGTAAATTCAACAAAAGAAGTTCATTCACCAAGTTCATGCAATCATTACGCGGACACATTCAATTCATCCATAGTCTCTGTGACTATTTATGCCACGTTTGCTTGTTCAACTTTCCGAGGCTTTCGGCATTCATTCCTGCGGTGTCCTTGTTTCCCTGAATTAAAGCATTTACCATTGAATTGCTTTGCCTCTTGATTGCCCTTTGAACTTTCTCCCTTGAACTTTCTTTTCTGGCCCTTGCCACTGTTTGCATCGGAACTGGACTCCACCAAATTTGCCTTGGATTGTCCAAATTGCCCTCCCTTGTCAAGTTGCCGGTTGTTCTCTTCAACCCTTAGTTTCACCACCAATGTTCGTCGTTATCTTCTTATTTTTGTGCTTCAAATAATTCTTGAAATCTCTCCACGAAGGTGGAAGTTTCCCAATTATTGCAGCGACTTGGAATGGTTCATTAATAACCAAACCTTCCTCGTGACACTCGGAGATAATTATTTGCAACTCTTCAATTTGGCTAACAAAAGTTTTGGATTCCACCTTCTTGTATTCCATAAACCTATCAACAATGTACTTCCTTTTCCCAACATCTTCTGTTTTGTATTTCATTTCAAGTGCCTACCACAACTCTTTAGCACTTTTACTCATACAATAAACAGTATATAACGTATTGTCAAGACAATTAAGGATATAGTTCTTGCATATAACATCAGAATGATTCCATGCATCCATTGTTGTAACGGAAGTCTAATAGTATTCACCCTCTTGTATCTCAGGAGGATCTTCAGTCAACCATTTTGCTAAGCTTAATGTTGTCAAATAAAATAGCATTTTCTGATGCCATCGCTTGAAGTTACGCCCGTTGAACTTCTCTCGGGTTTTTCGTGGTGAGACGAATTTGTTCCTTACAACAAAGAAGTTGTACACACGACATAGGAGTTGTTGAATCCAATGTTCCTTCCATTTATGTTCATAAACAGAAGATCAACAATCAAAGTTGCAAAACATACTCTTTAATGCACACTTATTCCGATAATGGTATACTGCAGTTTTAAAAAAATCACGAGCACTTTAAACAAATTGTATGAACATATTTGTAATCTACAACACCAAATAAACAAATTTCATTCATTAACTTTTTGGAAACGAGCGAGTAATTACAAAGTAATTTGGCTTTGAAGACAACACAATTAGTCGTGCCAATTTGGAACGCTGCCAATTTGACTGAGGCGTGTGGAACGCTGTCATTAAGGCATTATTGTTCCGACTATGTGCACACGGATATGACAACATGTCTCCCAAGATACAACGGTCTTTACCTCTTCTAGTTCTGCACTTGAATATGAAGAGGGCGGCGAACTGATCCGGCGTTGAATATCTCTGACTTTATGCCAATGTTTATGCAAGAAAATTGGGTTTGCGTGTTTGCAGAATTTCGAAAAATAATGCAGAAAAATATGTGTTAGTTTCATTCAATGCATTGGGATTTTATAGGTAGAGAAAGGTTGTTAGGAAGAGAAGTATCCCTTCATTATTTCGGTTGCAGAGGGAAGTTATTTATGTTCATTAACAGAAATTTGAAGAGGCATCTTTATGTTCATGCATTTTCGAGTTGAACGGATTCATTAATATGTTGCATTGCTTTGTTCAGAACTGTTTAGAATTTTTCTTGTTGGGCTGGCCCAAAAAGATTAATATCGAGCCAAGCCCAAGCCTGAACCAAGCCAGACGGTGGCGGTGTGCGTGTGGGGTTCTTAATCAACAAGCATCTACGTTCTCCCTTCTTCACAAAATTCTCTTTGCGCCTACCTCCTCTAAGTGCCACACTCCTCCCAAGTAGTGATTTCACTTGAGTCGTATCTTCCAATGTGGGACAAATGAATACACGTTATTCATTAACACTCCACACATTTTACTCTACCTTTAGGCGTTAATTTTTCATTCACCCGATATCGGAATCGAGTAATTCAAAAGCCTAACATCAACTACTATCTTAGTAGTTTCCAAAACTGTTTTTAGCTCCCGAAAATTCATTTCGTAACTCATCGAAATCCATGCCTGAAGTTGATTATTCGTCATTTACACTTAAACACATTTCAGAGCTAAAGCACCATAAAGTTCCAACAGTTTCTATGTTTTGATCATCAACACCGGAGGTGTTGAAGATCACCGGTTGAATCGCCCCTGTATATGTGTTTATTTCCAACACTAATCGACGAGCAAGATATTTATGCTTGGCTTTGGATCTTACATGGTTGATGAAATTTAGTTCTTAGGTGTTGCTCTATTTTGCTACGTTATTAGCACAATGTTGTACTCTGACCTTGGCCTTTCCCATCGATAATAAAGAAGATCAAAATTTTTATTATAAAAGACAATATTGACGGTCTATTTAAATAGGAAAAATAAATAACATGAAACTAAAGTTGACCGGTCAAAGGGATAGATATAACGACTCCAACATGGAGACTAGAGAGTGTAATTTCAGGCCTGCACTCTAGAGCAAGTCAGGCGTTAAATGAAATTCTTCTCTTATCATACATCGGTCCAAATTCTTAGAGCGTCGTCATCGTTTGGTTTAAAAGGGCTAACCCAAGTTGATAAGACATTATGTCTCACACTTATATGGGGTGAGCATTCTATTATTTTTCCTATGTGGGACTTTACATTCTCCTCTCTTACAAGAGACTCCGTCGCTCGCCAGACGGCCAAGATTGTTCCCGATCGTCCTCTACCAAAGATAACTAGAGGCCATCATTTCACCGTCTTCAGATGCGATCGCAACGCATAATTCCGTCGATGATAATTTCTATTTACCATATGATATAATCTTGATATCTACCACTTTAAGCTAACATGCTAAAAGAGAAACCAATTCTTGAATAAAACTTATAATTTATTGATTTTTTTTTTTTTTGAGATGCAATTTATTTATTTTAACTCACAAATAAGTACATGAAAACATAAGTATTTAATAACTATGAATCCACTTTATACAACAGTTTTCACAAAGTGATCTTAAGTCGAGTGTGTTTGCGAGCTTAAGAGTCTAGCACTAGAATGCTAGCTTGAGATTGACTCATTTTTTGGTCGATCAGTATTTGAGTTGAGTCTATTTCGATCTTGATATCAATCCGAACTATTCGAGAAAAAATCAAAATTGTTAAAGATTAAACGCTTACCGTTATACTAAAATCAATTGGTGTCAATAAATGTGCTACTCTATTTTCTTATCATTTAAGAGTGTGAGCAATCTGTCCCAACACCCCCTCAAGTGTTCGCAATCTGTCCAACACTTGCACTTTTTTTTTCAAGAGTGTGGGCAATCTGTCCCAACACTTGCACAATTTTTTTTTAAATAATGTTCCAACCAGGGTTCGATCTCGTGACCTCTGGCTCTGATACCATGTTAAAGATGAAACGCTTATCATTCTATTAAAATCAATTGGTGTCAGTAAGGGAATACTTTATTTGTTGTGGGCATTCTGTCCCAACAAAAATAAACTTGAACCGTCTGATTTATTTACTCCCCAACATGTAAGGTCTTAATCATTTTATATAATAATATCATTGAAGTAAAAATTAATAAAATAAATCATTATCCTATAGCAAATTACCTGTAAAGTCCTACATCGGTAAAATAAGAGAATGCTCACCCCCATATAAGTGTGAGACATAAAGGTCTTGTCAATTCGTGTTAGCCCTTTTAGACCAAGCGAGGACGGCGGTCTAAGCAGTTGACCGGACTATTTATGACTCATTTAGTGCTACTGACAGAGTGCAGGGCGTTACTGAAATAGTATTCAGAGCCGACTATCGACGGAACTATGCATTGCATCGTATAAGAAGACGGTGTAAGGATGGCCTCTAGTTACCTCCGGTAGGACGATCCGAGAAACGATCTCGACCGTCTGGCGAGGACGCCACCCCTTATAAAAAAGGGGAAATGTAAGTCCCACATCGGTAAAATAAGAGAATGCTCACCCCTATATAAGTGTGAGGCATATAAAGTCTTGTCAATTCGTGTTAGCCCTTTTAGACCAGCGAGACAGCGGTCCCAAGCAGATTGACTTGGACTATTTACGACTATTTAAGCGCTACTGCGCCTGGCCTGTGCAGGGCGTTACATTACCAGTAGAGGATCTTAATCATATTAATTTCTTGTTCCTCTTCAATTAAAAGTCTGTCCTATTGTCCTTGCCTCTGTTCTACTTGTCTGTACCAGCCAAAGACTATTGAAAACGAGTAGAAATAGGATCCAGAGTTTGAGATTTAATAAACTCAATTTTCAAGAAAATGACATAAAATAATCCAAATTTTTTCTAGTGTTTTAGGATTTGGTTAAGATAAGTTGAAAATAAGATCTAAGAGAAACCAACGGCATTGATTTGTTGAGTCTTTGTACTAGTTTGGCTTTACCTTTTTTTTTCCACCAAAACGTATGAGAAAGTGTATTATTATTCAACTCTTTTGAGATTACCTTTAGCCGGAGAAGTAGTCATGAATGTTCAAGATTGGTACAAGTCACATTTGGAGTCTTTTTCGGTCGGAGTAATGATACGGGCATAACCGTTGTGTCACAACGAGTGACACAACGGTCATCTGCACCGTTGATCATTATTGTTCACATCAAGATAAATTTAGACTACGGGTCTGGTAACGTTAAATTAGCCATAAATTATCCGGTCTACTACTTAGACCATCGTCTTCGTTTGGTCTAAAAGGGCTAACCCAAATTGACAAGATTTTTATGTCTCACACTTAGCGTTAAGTGAGCCATAAATGATTCGGTCAACTACTTAGACCGTTGTCCTCGCTTGGTCTAAAAGGTCTAACCCGAGTTGACAAGACATTTATGTCTCACACTTATAATAAGGTCATGTGCTTCTCCAACATCCATTGTGGGGTATCACATTTTCCCCCTATAAGCAACCGGCATCCTCGCCAGGATTTTGTCACAGACTCATTCCTACCAGAGGACTCTAAAGGTGCCCGGCACTTAGTTCCGTCTAGTAGTCGTCTTCGATACCAAATCAGAATGCCCCCGAGATCCCACTTTGGTAGCGCTAAGTGAGTCATAAATGATCCGGTCAACGTCTATGCTTGGTCTAAAAGGGCTAACCCGAGTTGATAAGATATTTATGTCTCACATTTATAGAAGGTCATGTGCTTCTCCCACATCCAATGTGGGATATCACAAAGGTTCAACAAGAACCAAGCTAGGATTGTCACGACTATTCCTGAAATTTACGGATTAGCAACAACAACCATTTGATGAAGTGTTTAAGAAGAAACCAAGAATCTTGCACAAGAAAAACGAAGGGATTCACAGCGGAAGCTCTGATACCATATTGAATTTAAAGAAAACTTCAATGAAATTGCAGGAAAAATGCAGAAAGCTAAAAGATAAAGATGAAGATGTTCTTCATCTAATTCGAATTGAAGGAGAGGCGGGAAAACTAACTAACATTGATTTCACTAAATTGGTTGTTACAACTTACAAGATACAATTAAACTCTCTAATTGACTAATGAGATTGCTAATTGCTATTTATAAGAGGTGAGGAGGTGTAAGTCGGTTGTAACCGCTCTAACTGTTTCTCACATCAAGGTGTTCAACGAAATGCTAACATGAGCAAGAAAAACCATCTTCAATCTTGATGCATTGGCTTCAACATCCATTACAATATATTTCATTTTAGTAGACTTATACCGGAAGCAAACCTTACATGTTTGTTTTGGCTAAGATTCATATAAAAAAATAAAAGGGAGCATTTAAAGGCACCACATGTAATCTACTTGGGCACCCAAATTAAGGGGCACCACACTTTCACATACTAATCTACTTTAGGCACCACAATGATTTTTTACATCTACTCATTACATCATACTATAATTACAAAATTGCCATTTATACTTAAGGCACCACACATGGAAATCAAAATTTCACTCTTATCAAAATAATTACAATACAACCCATTAACTTTTGATTTTTATGAATTCACCACATTTTTTCCCTCCAAATCAATTTTACCATGATCGTTCCTCTTCCAACGCCCAAAGTTTTTTTATCCTCACCAGGATTCTTCATCTCTTCATCATCTTCATCACATCACCAGATCTAAACAAACTAAACCAAATGGAGTCCTTGCGCCATATTTATTCTCAATTCTTGCAGCATAACATTAAGAAATAACCACGCCGTATTGATTAGGGTTAGGGTTTGTGGATTTTTGGAGCAGAATTATGGAAGCCGTTACTGAATAAGCTGAATATTTCCTCTGATAACCAAAGGAGGAATCGTGTTCAAGTCTCCAATACCAAGAAGACCCTCTTCTTTTATGTCAATCTCGCAACAATAAGAGGAGGTTGAACTGTCTGCTCTCGGAATGGCAATTGCTACCGTTGTTATTGTTGCTGAAATTCTGAAGAACAATGGATTAGTTGTTGAAAAAAAGATCAGAACACTGACTATGGACATGAGGGACATGAGGGATGAACATGGAGCACGAATGATAAATTTGTTGAGCTAATGGCCGCTGAAGCAGAAGAAAGGTAATTTGCAGAAAATGAGGAGCATAACTAGATCCAACTTTGATAATTATTTATTTTGAATTTTGTATGCCATTGTAGATATTTTTAGGGACTAATTCATAAATAAAAGAATTTGACAATAGTCAAAATACCTTGGAAATAATATATTTGGTTCTCTTAAGAAGTGTGGTATATTGAGTAAGATTATCATTTTAAAATATATTATGTGGTGCCAAAGGTAATCACTTAATTTTAAAAGAGTTGTGGTGCCCCGAGTAAAAATAGTGTTGTGCCTTTAAATGCACCCAAAATAAAAATGCATAGTTAAAACGAAGAAGTATTGTGTGTATGTGTTGTATGTATATACATGGGCATCCATTTCTAAATTTAGGCTTGGTAAAAAAAAAATAAAAAATTAGGCATTTCTAAAAAAATGCATGTTCAATCAATCTGTAACTATGCTTTGACAATGTTAAACATCAATAATTGAAGATTAGTGTTTTCTCTCTTTGGGGAAAAATGAGAATCTTCATCCTCATCCTCTTATCATTATAATTCTTGAAACAATCTTGAGATAAACTAAATTTGTGTTACTAATTCTTCTAGTTGTTGTTAAAGAAATGAAGATGAGAGAATTTTTTGGGCCTGAGAGTTGAGACAACGGAGAGGCAGGGGGAGGCAGTCGCATGAACGAAAAAATATATTTTAGGATTGGAGTTTTTACGAAGTTGTTTATTTGGAACTTAAAATTCAAAGTGTCGACTATGTCTTTAAAAAACAAACAAAAAAAAATAAGTGTCAAAAAACTTTAGAAAACAAACAAAAAAATGCATTTAGAGGGGCTCGAACCCTAGTCATTTGTCAAATCATAGTCCTTTTTTTTTCCACTTAAACGAAAGTTTTTTTTAATCTACGGGGGTGAGGGATCGAACCCGGATCATCCCACTCGAGAGCCCGGATAGACCTAGTGGCAACCACTAGGGTATGGGAGTATGGGACCTTGCCCGTCAAATCATAGTCTAGTGCTCACCATTAAGGTAAAGTATAAAATATATATGGTATTGGGTAAAAATACGAAATATATATTCTATTGGGTAAAAATTTGACGGGTCTTTAAATTAATCGATTTTGCAAGGGCTGTGGGTCATGGCTAGCGTTATTTGAGGGTGACTCCTAATATATATATATATATATATATATATATATATATATATATATATATATATATATATATATACTACATCCGTTTAAAATATAAATCATCCTACAATTTTAGCTTTGTTTGAAAATATAAATCATTCTACATTACTGAATTCAATATTTAAAACTCTTTTTCTCTATCTTACTCTAATTTATTATCAATCCAACTGCTTTTCATTACTTAACAACTATTGCATTAATGATAGTCATGGAGCATTTTAAACATTAATCATTAAATTTATAACATTCAACCACTTTCTTAATCTATGTAAAAATACATAGAATGACTTATATATTGAAACAGAGGTAGTAGTTGTTTTTGGTAATTCAAGTTGTTATTAGTACGGGTGGACTTACTTTAACTCTACAAAACTTACCACTCCCTTCGTTTTTATATATATGTCGCAGAGAGAAGATTCACATAAATTAAGAAAGTTGTTAATATGTCTCAAATATATTGTTGGAAATATATTTTTTTTATTGGGGATGTAAATACTTTGTTGGTAAATGTGTTTTTAATATTGGAAATGTAATTTTTGTATTGGAGATGTAAATGTTTTATTGGTAAAGGAGGAAAAAGTAATAAATGATGCATTGAAAATATACAACGACAGATAAATTAAAAAAGAACAAATTCTAAAATGTGACAGATAAAAAAAAACGAAGGGAGTAATTCATTAAAGTTTGTCCCCACTTGTGCGGAAATTCACTCCCATTAAGGTCAAATGCAAATGAAAGATTTTATAACGGTCGTATAAAAGTCGTATCAAATTACTATATAATTTTGAGTCTTTCATTTTACCCACTTTTAATATAATACATTTTATATCGTATGAGAGGTTAGAAATAAAAGTTATGATATTTCTTAACTGATCAACTTTTCTAACGATTGTATTATAAAATTTGTCAAATACATAAAAAGACTTCATTATATTATTACTATTACATCCGTTAGAAAAATAAATATAAAAAAATCGAGTTTTACTCAAATTAAAAAAATACATGAATGCCACGAATATCAATGAAAAAAAATCGAAATACATTTCCCTTAATGGTGTAATATTTATAAATAAAGAAATGCTGTTCAATAGATAATAAATCAATGATAAAATAAAGAAAAATGTAATAAATACTAGAAAAAATTGGTGATAAGTTTTTTTTTTTTCCTATAAAGGCTGATTATATTAGAGTCTTTCCCGCTAATGTCTCGACCTGAAATTCGAGTAAATTTCACAATCTGTAACGTTTGGCCCTGACCCGAGAATACTGTAAAATCGTCTCGAATCAAGAAGTATCGCTGGGTGTGCTATCGTCATAAATGCGAAAGTTGAAACGTTAAAAATGCCCAGCTATTACAAATCCCGATCCATAAATAATACACAATCAAAGCATCTATGTGCCTATATATATCACCACGATGTTATTAAAACCGCATAAGTTTCACACTTCAACATAAATATTACAAACTTGTACTAGCATACTTTCTAGTTACATGGTAACTTTAATATACATCATATCATATTACTATTATTTGTGGATATCTATAACTTTGTCATTAGGGATGATGAAGGTTACCCTGAACTCATGGAAGAGGATATAGTTACCGCATTTAGCTTTCATTGTTTCGGTGTGGCGGATCGCACCTTGAAAATGCAAGTTCGAATCCTGCCAGCCGCAGTGTGGGAGAATGCCTTGAATTCAGGGTGACTCTTTGTGGGACCCGGGTCCTGGCCCTCCCACCTAAGGTGTCGTTGAGTTACCACGATTAACCTCCTCACCATTCTGTTGGGTCAGGGTAGAGGGGCCTTGTGGGCGAGGGATATCGCCTTTTGCACCTTGGATATAGTAAATATTGAAGATACCCGGCTCCAAGAATAGTCTATTGAGATGGGGTAGTAGGATCAAGGTCCACTTTCAACCTTGTTCCTTTGACGCTACTAAAGCTAATCATCTGTAAGATGGTAAGAGTGAGCTATGAAACTCAATAATAAAACATTATAATCAAAGGGAACCATATCACTTATTAAGACTGTGATACAAAATGAAACGCACAAGTACAAATAATAGCATAAAAATAACAACTGAAAATATTATTATTCATACTTGATCACATAAGAGGCGGTAATAAAACAAGTAAACTTACGTTAAATTCATTTACCAATCTTTCTATCATATCTTTTATGTCATATATGTGTTGGTTAATGAGTATAATGCCACATTTATTTTCTCCCAATGTAGAGGGTCTAAAAGCTTTACTTTATGATAGACCGGAAATCTCCACTACTTTATCATGTGGACGGGGCCTAACCGGCTCCAACTTTCTCTTCTTATTTTTTCATGGGAGCAGGGCCTGATGTGGAGGACCCTCGAGTGTTCTGCGTCTTTTTCAATGTCTAATACTTAACCATGAACCTTATATTTATGTACTTTCACATTGCTTTCTCTCTTCATTAGGTGACCACTTTTCACCTTACATTACGTTTACTTTTACACATTCACGATCTCATTAACATTTACATAAAAAAAAAAGTGCATTAATCATACCAATAACATTTCAAGTTGTTCATATATCACATGCTTTTCATATTCAATACTTTCTTGTCATTCTTATTTATATAAACATCCAACAACAGCCTTAGAACATGATCTCTAAACATTTAAGCACATGAATTCCAAATATAACATAGGTTCCACAACATAAACATATAAATTTATCTACATGATCATGACTAGTATTCATACAAAGCCATTTTGTACTTATTTGTTTCTAACTATTTCACATTCAGCTCCAGCCCTATTAACTAGCATGATTTTTAACTGTTATAATCTTGTCCATACATACAAAATTTACAGATTTGAAGTCATTACAACCTAATTCACACAACAAGTCATAATTCACCAATTTAAGAACATGAATCACATTTGACTTGAAATGAACACCAAGCATCTTATAAGAATGATATCTACACCAAAATAACATGTTTTCCCAGCTGAATATATATACTGCATAAACATGGCTAACACAACTGATTTCTACCAAAAACACACATTCTTGAAGTTGCACAAAAACATCATAAAAACCTAGAATTGATTCATACATGTTCTAGAATGCTTAAAATTCAATGTTGATGGCCCGACCTGGCGCTGATCGAGTCTATGGGTTTCCACCACTGGCCAGTGACCATAAGGCATATACAGACTCCGAATGTGATTTTTATGCATTCTTGCATGCATCATATGTCTAGAATCTTCCTAGATCATGTACAAAATGTATTTGCAGCAACATGTATTCACATAAAATGCCAAAAGATTTGATGAAATGAAGTCCTTAATTACTTGGATTATTAAGGACATGTCATTCAAGGTTCTCCTCCTCAATCGAGAAGTATTCTTCTCCTACAACCAGTGGCGGATCTAGTAAGGGGTAAAGGGGGTCTATGGACCCCGCTAAAAATAAAAATACTCTACATTTTACCTATAGAAAATATTTCGGACCCCGTGAAAAAAATTATTTAGTGTGTTAAAGACCTCGCTGAAAAAACATTCTAGCTCCGGCACTGCCTACAACATTTCATTTTAATTGAGCCTCGATATATCTTAGGGACATACAAGAAGAAACCCTAGTTTCTAAAGATTGAGAGTACTTAATTAGAACTTAAAAAAACAAGATGAAAACTTACTTTGATCTTGAATAGGTTGAGAAGGGATGTTTATTTGCAGGAAATGCAGATACATTGCTTTAGTATTTCTGAGGGAAAGAGAGGAGAAATTGTGTGTATGTTACAAGCATGGTAAAATGAAGAAAAATGCACACAAGGCTTGGTTTTATGGATGTAGGAAGTTGGGGAACTGACCGGCAACCACCTAGGAGGTTGTAGAAAGAAGGGGTGTAACATATAATATCTTTATTTTTTTTAAATATGTTAGAAACTAATTGCAATTAGCTTGCATTTTTAGGCCTCCCTCATCAACCTCATACTTTATTAATAATTTAAAAAGTCTTATATTATAAGAAAATAATAAATAGTAAAAACAAAAGCTTTATTTACGAGCACAAATTTTAGTATGGTCCAGGACCAAATCCTACTTGGTGTGCCCAACCAATAGGAATTCAACTTCCACCAATGGAATCCTACCTGTAAAACTTTCCACCAACGTCATCTTCTGAAAATCGCCGACTTGGTGGTCCAAAAACTTGCACCTGGACCACCATAAAATTACTGATTTACGAGACCAAGGTAGCACTTTAAAGTTTCTACAAGCTTAAACTTATTGTCTTTAAACAAAATTTAACCATTACATATATTAACTTCACAAAAATTATTTTATTGTGTTATAAATTATAACTATGTCTCTTTTTGATGAAACATAATTAAATTTTTATGTACTGTTTCATTTTCAAATTGTGTTTAAAGTTTTTTTCAATATCATGACAGAATAATACATTCCAATTTGTTGTTTTCATAAGAACAAATCTATTATTCTACACTATATCCTTATTTTCCCAAATACTATATTAACATATTTATATTTCCTTCAAAAAAAAAAAAAACATATTTATATTAGTAATTTATATTAGTAATTCAAGTTGTTTATGTGTGTCCTATTAGCCTTTGGGTTTTAGATCCGGCATTGTAATTGAATAATAAGAGTCTTGATATTCTTTTGGAAGAAAAAAAGCATAGCAAAAACAAAAACAAAAACTTGAATGGAAATGAGTTAAGAAAGCTCCATTTTGCAAATTTCATATGCAACACAACAACAAGAGAGGGGTCATATACAAGCCAACCTCCCAGTTTGCTTTTTTCTACCATTTCATTTCTGTTTCCTACCTTCAAATAGATTCCTTCAAACTTACATATTGGCTAAAAATTAATTTTTTATTTTTATTTTTTCAATTGGGATTGTATAGATACACAGAGTCTTTGATAAAAGTCCCATCTTTAATCTTTATACTTGTCCTTCATCTTTCTGGGCACTGAAAATTTTCAAACTTTGTGGGTAATTTTTAGTTAATATTTTGTTCATAATTATGGGTTCATACCCAAGAAAATTTTACAAAGAGGTTGAATAGTATTAATTTTGACTTTTTTTTTTGAAAAAAACAAAGAATTTACTTTTTCTTTCCTTGGGAATTCAGGAAGGTGCTTCTTTTTGTTCTTTGTTCTGAATTTCGTTAGTTTAGTGAATTTTTTTTTTCTTGAATTCAAGAGACGAAAAGAATTTAAACGAGATGGGAAAGCAAGGACCTTGCTGTCACTGTGGTGTTACAAGTGAGTCCACACCCTCCCCACCCCACCCACCTCCCACCTCCCCTGTTATTACATATTATGAAGAAGAAGATGGGTTGTTTTCTGATTGTTTGAAATGCTTTAGGTGTATATTTCTGATGTTTTGATCATTCATTTAAATACCAAAATGTTGGTCTATTTCATCTTCTTATTGTTTGGGAAAATTCCTGTAAGAAATCTGGTAATGAAAATTTGTTTTACAGTGTTTGTTCTATTTGAATTGCATCAGCTCAATGATTTTCTATGTAGTTGCTCTCTTATCGTTGTGATCATCCCGTTTTTCTTCGGTGTATATGGACTACCATTTGACTATATTCAACAATGACCTGTGAAATTGCAGCTTATAGAGCATAGTTATATTTTGGCAATTGGTGTTATATGTCCATTGTTTTACATGATCTAGTGATCGGATATCGATGTAAAAACAACAAAACATATTCGTCTTTTTACACACATCTGACGGTCTGAGTCGAATAAAGAGTTTTTTTTTTTTTTTTAACCTAAGATTGTCTGCAGTCGTTTATAGTTCTTAACTGTTATCTGCTCATTTGTTGTAAATCAATCGCAATGTAGTGTTCCCATGGATTTTTGCTCTGTAGAATGCTTTGTCTATTAACGCGTAATGAACTTTTACTCGACCTCTTTGTAGTACATTGCCCATCTTGAACAATGTATGCAACCATAATGGATCATCTTCGTGTAGTTTGTTGTGTACATTCTTTGTGATTCGTCGAGGTCAGTAGTTTTATTGTCATTTTGACTATATGGTGGCTAGTGTTCAAATGCCATGAAAACCGGGGCATTGGTTTTAAAAAGAAAGTATACGATTAATATGAACACCTTTTGTTCGATTATACGTATTGATTGCTGCTCCCTTTGATGCTTTAGGCACCCCTCTATGGAGAAACGGGCCTCCAGATAAACCGGTGTTGTGTAATGCGTGTGGATCAAGATGGAGAACAAAAGGGACTCTTGCAAACTATACCCCATTGCATTTACGGTCTGAACCCGATGAATTTGAGGATCGTAAAACCTCAAGGGTGAGAAAGATATATATGAAGAAGAACGAGACGAAGGTTCTTCGTAAACGCAAGCTAAACCTTGATGATGATGATGATGATGTAGCAGTATTTGGTTCTGATCGTAACCTCGGTTTCTGCAAAAGTTTCGATGAAGGTGGAAGCAACCGGTCAAGTTCCGGCTCTGCCATTTCTAATTCTGATAGTTGTGCTCTATTTGGTGGCACTGATGCTAGTGATCTCACAGGTATGGGATTCATAGGAAAATAAACCCGAAATTCATGAAATCTCGTGAACTTTTAAGTTCGTATAACATTCATTTGATTCTTTTAGGTCCATCACAAAGCACGGTATGGGATACAATGGTACCGTCGAAAAGAGAAACGTGTATATCTCGTCCTAGATCATCACCGGTTGAGAAACTAACCAAAGATCTATACAACATCTTAAAAGAACAACAGGCGGCTTCATGCATGTCCGGTACTATTACTGAAGACGACGTGCTACTCGAGACTAATCAGCCTACGGTCTCTGTTGAAATAGGCCATGGAAGTGTTCTCATTAGGCATCCTAGCTCGATAGCTCGAGAAGATGAATCAGAAGCTAGTTCTTTATCTGTTGAGAACAAGATCCATCCCGTAAATGAAGCATATTCTCGGTTGAAAACGTTACCTGTATATAACGATAACACAGTTGTCAATATACCTAGTCCCGGGATTGAAATGATCAAGAAGATGCCGCCTAGTCAGTGTAGTACACAACCAGATCAAGCTAAAAGGTACTTACTTACTTACTTACTTACTTACATCTCAAGAAACGAGCGGTATTCTAATTCGTACTAGTTCTCATTCATTTGGTAAAGTATTAATAAAAACCCGAATTTTCAGGGAACTTCTGGAGAAGCTGCAAATGTTGGGACATCATAATTCACCGCTTCGCTATGTAGGCTTGAAAGTAAGATGCTCCTTGATGTCTACATATGCATATACATATAGATATACATATACATATCTATATATGTATATATACATATACACATACACATATACGCTGCGTTTGTTCATGTGAAAGCTATAGGATTCTTGGTATGCCGGGTTATTTTCTTGAGAAATTCATTCTTGAAAAAATAGATGGAACTCTTGTTAAGGGCTGAAACGGAAATCTCTAGTTATTATACGATTGCATAAGACGTGGTCTATCTTTTTTTGCGTGATGCAGGATGTCGTGAACTTTGACGTGTTCTCGAGTTGCTTGTCAAGTGATGAACAACTTCAAATGCATAAATATTTACCTTCTGTTGATACTTCTAGACTTTCAGAGAGGTTGGTTTGTTATTTTATGTTCTAATTAGGATGCAAACACGACATTATCTCGACGGACTCTTTATTTTACTGGATTCAAACACCAAAATCTCTATTTTTCGGGTGAAATGTATCGAATTTTTACTACGATAATTTGAATAGAGATTTTGTATTTTGTAATATACCCTTAAGAGCCATTTAAAACTTATACACTATTTTCAAGGAGTTAATTTTCAAAGAAATTGATGATAAGCAAATCTTTCCTTTTTGTATGCAGTATCAAAAGCATGTTTGAGAGCCCACAATTTAAAGAGACTCTGACCAGCTTCCAGAAGCTTCTTGGAGAGGTGTTTTAGACAATTCACTTTCCGGGTAACTACAGAAGATTGTAGGAAGCTGCAAAGGTTGCTCTTATGCAGTTTGGTTAAATCAAAATGGGTAGAACAATATAGTACACTCAAGGTATACGTGACCTCGTCGTAGTAGCCATATGTTCAGTATTTTCTCTGTTTCTCTCTGTTCCTCTCTGTTCTTGAAGTTTTAAGGCCTAAACCAATCTCTAATCTGAAATGTAGGGTCCTAAATCTGAAGGCAGTACCCCTGTGTCAAAAGGTACATTAGGGTATAACGACGTCACGACTTGCCATTCGGTAAACATGAAGAAATTACGCGATGAACCATGCCAAAAGTTTCAAGGTTTGTTCCTTTTCTTCATGTATCTTTTTTCGTGTAATGATTCTTGGTGTGGTGCCCTAGTAAAGTCACCGTGGTGCTACTAAAGGTGCCCCTAAAATGGTTAAACCCTAACCACAGGGGTCTCCATGTCCTACGAGATGAGTGGAGATGTTAATCAGGTAACCTAGTGACTCAGAGTCATGGGCTTGCTATTTTACCAAACAACTGAAAGAAGTCGCCCCTATACGGGGTTCGATCCTTCATACTGCAGCTCCGGGTTCAGTTGCCCTTTTAAGACACCCATGCCCTTTATCATTAGGCCATCTCCTAGGGACACTACTAAAGGTGCCCCTAAACTATATGCTTTACTTGTAATGCACAATATAGAGAATTTCTTTGTGATTCGTTTTATTGTCGATAGAGATTTTGTAAAACAGAGAAAAACCCAGGATTAAGCGTGTAGAATTCTACATAATTTATTAAGAGACACGAATGCAAGTGCTCTGACGTATATCCCGTAAAAATTCTTTTTTTTTTTTTTACAGGGGCAAAGAGTATACCCAAAAGTCCAAAAAGACCTATGGTGAAGACTAACTATACAACTAGGGAAGAACCTATGGAGAATGAAGGTTCAGGTTTCAGTCCAAGAAACCTTTTTTCTGCTCCTCCCGATAACAGCGCCATAGTTTTGAGCTCGTTTCAATCTGCAGATGGCGGTTCTTCTGATCAAGATCTGCTACTAGATATACCCTCGTATAGCTCATTCCCACAGGCGGAACTTTTGTATCCAACGGCTAGTTTTTCTACTCAAGCAAGCACTAGTAATAATAACCCGGTATTATACCCTCGTCTTTTACGTCCCTGACAAACCGGGAGCCTTCGGATCATCATCGTCTGTTACAACGTATTTTTGTGGGTGCCACGTGTAGTGATCGTACGGTCGAGACTGAGACTGGATTTTTGTTCCTTTTGTTAAAAAAAAAACTCAATATATATGACTTGTATAGATATATAACTTTAACAGATGATGAAACACAGAACTCCCTATTCATACATATAATTATATTATATGCAACTTTTGTCACCCAATTGGAGATGAATTTTTGAGGATTTATATTTTTTTCTCTTTTTATTTTCTTCATTTTTACTTTTTTTTTTTTGTCCAGAGTTTTATATGTCGTATATATCGCGTATAGATTATCATATGTGGAGCAATAAGCTTAGCTTCAGAATTATTAAAGGGAAGAAAAGTTAAATCTTTATATTCTTCGCGGATTAAATAAGTACATCAAACTAAATCAAAATCCTGGAGCAAATTTTTTTTTTTTTTTTGAGTGAATTTTTTTTTTTTTTATCTTTAGCTTTAATTTGTTTTCATCATCCGCACATTATTTTATGCGGAGAAAATATATTATCTTTAATGTACCCTGTCATTGTAAATAATGTAAATATGCAAAGAGCATTTGAAGAAACATATCGATTAATACACAAACTTATTTTAAGACATCCAAAAAAAAAAAATTACAAAATAAGAATATTGAGATGTCAATTAATACACAAACTTATTTTAAGACATTATAAAAAAAAACTCTCATTTTAATACATTAAGAAATATTTTTTAAAAAATAGGAGGGAGTATATATGGGTATTACCGTTTTCCCAATAGTTTGGCGGCAGTTGCTATATCTTTATATATATATAGTTCTAAAAAAATTTAAAAAAAAACTAAATATCTGCCACGTTTGGATTTACTTTGAATATCCGGCTAAGCAATTGAATCTTTCTGCTCTTCCAAAAGAGGAGTTATGGCATCGATTATTATCACTCAGGTGATGTTATTTACTGTATGTATTGAATCTTTATGCTCTACGTTTTATTTTGTTGAAAATTGCTGTCATTTATTTTTCAAGTGAGACATTATTTTAACTTTGGAATCTGTGATTTTTCAAGTCTGTAATTGACGGATATTAACTATGGAATCTGAAGGAGGGTTTTGATTTTGAATAATGTAATAGCAGTCAATTATGCTTTGGACCTATGTAAAATATTTAGGAAGATTGAAGCAAAAGGACAGAAAATATTACAAAATAAATAAATAAGACACACTCATTTTTTTAGTTATAAAAATGACAAACAATTTCAGACGGACAAAATTACCCTTTTTTTTTTAAAGACACGCGCATATTTTCCTACCGCTTCAGCTTCAGGTCAGGTTTTGTTTTTTTTTTTTTTTTTTTTTTTCAAACATCCGTAACTTTTGATTTATAACTCCGATCATCGAAATTTTTTCACCAAAATTCATATTTTTTGCTCTTTAATTTGATCCCAAATACGATACCCTTCGACGTAAATTTTGAAAGCCGAAAAATATTTGCATTAACCGGCGCGTTTTTTATAAATGACCGTAACCTTTGATTTAGAACACCGATCATCAAAATTGTTTCACCAAAGTTCTTTTTTTTTTTCCTTCATTTTGAGACCTCATTTGATATCATTTCGACGTAGTATTTGAAAGCCGAATTTAATCGCAGCATTTACACTAACACACGATGTCGATAAATAGTATATGTATCGATAAACATTATCGATGTCGATGATTGATGTCGAGGCTCATTTAAGGATTAATTCAAGTGATCGTTTGAGGCACACATATAAGGCTCATTTAAGGCTTAATTCAAGGGACACAATATCATATCCTGCTCATATAAGGCTCATATAAGGCATACAATATCACTAACAAAGATCATATAAGGCATACTGATGTCGATGTCGATGTCGATGCAACATGTCGATCGGCTCATTTAAGGCTTAATTCAAGTGACTAATTCAAGGCACACATATGTCACAAATTCAGCCAAGTATCTCAATATATAGCATTAAAATCAGCCGTATAAACTCACAATTCGCTCAATCACAAAGCATCTCGGTGCATCAATTTTCATTTCGAAACTTGATTCGTTTATCAATCATATAAGCATGCTTGAATCATAACAAGAAATCAAAGACAGGAAATCTGAAAATTGTAAACAATCACCCCATCAACTAGTATTGGGATAAGCATTTCATCTCCACAACATATATGCAGCAAAACCAGAATCCATAACAATTTAATAAAAATAGTCATTTCCAATTGACTCCAACAGGAACACAAACTCATAAACTAATAAAGCTAAAAACTTTCAAAGAAATTGCAACAAAACAAACCAGAGATTAAACAATCTCACCTATTCATTTGGATTCAAGAACAAAGAACAACTCATCATTACTACTCTGATCGATTCGCGTATCGTTCAGCCTTATCATATATTCCTAATTATTCCAAAACAAAGACTCCATGGTTGATGATGACGAAGTCATGTGGTTCTGAGGGTCAGAGATAGAATGACTAGAAGGATCTTGTGCATTGAAACATCTAAATGGTAAATTAGAAGGCAAAACTAGATTATTGCATTTACACTAACACGATGTCGATAAACAATATCGATGTCGATGCATGATGATCGGCTAATTTAAGCCTTATTTCAAGTGACTACTTCAAGGCACACATATCTGGCTCATATAAGGCTCATTTAAGGCTTAATTCAAGGGACACAATATCATATCTGGCTCATATGAGGCATACAATATCACTAACAGTATCATATAAGGCACACAATATCAGACTCATATAAGGCTCATTTACGGCTCAATACCAAGTACAAAGCCAACTCAATGAAACTACTCTGTCAATCTCTTTAGAGTACATGATACCACCATAAGCTCAGGCCCAAACCACTTGGAATTTGAAAATATCACAAGAGAATAAAGCATTGCACCATACCCATATAAGAAATGAACACAAGAAAGAAAATGCATTGATAAAGGTTGCATTTTATAATTCTCATGCTAATTTAGAACCAAAATTAGCACATTTCATGATTTCCACTCAGTAGGGCAGGCAGGCAAACATCAACAGGAAACATTCAAGAAAACAAATCAATGTTCTCAAAAACTTGTGAGTTCAATTACAAACCTGTACAAGTCATATACACTCATAAGCAAGATGATTCATGAAAAAGGAAAATATTGTCACAATCAATATCCTTATGATGGATCCTTGATTTACTGTTTTACTAAATTGCATCATATTTTAAGTTCTTTGACCAATAAAATCCAGAGGAATCTTTAAATTCAGATCCTATCTATAAACTGATTTATGTTCCTGAACCCCAAATATGAGTTATAGTATCAACTACCAACATCAAATTTTCCAGGAAAGTGGATCCTCGGCTTTTGCTCCCCAGCATGAACTCTGCTTTTGTCGACGTGGAGTGATCGACACCGCCCAAAAGCGTGTGCTCTCTCTACTGCTTCTGGATCGAGCGGCCCCGATCCTTCCACGTCCTCAAAGCTGGGCTCCTCGACGCCGAGGATCTGAATCCATTTTCCAGACACCTAGATGAGCCTAAAAGATTGAGATAACCTGTAGCTGAAATCTCTTTCTCTCTCTGTTTTCTCACCTTGCCGCCGCCGTCGCCGTCGTCGTCGTCATCACCAGTTTTTCTTTCGATTCCATTTCCTCAAGCACAAAACAAACCGTTAATCTCGGTTTACTCCCCGTTCGTAAGCTTTTTGAAACTAGCTTAAATGACGGAAAAACATGATCTTAATTTCAGCTTCAATTGTCGGCAATTGCTCCAACTCAGGCCGAACAAGCATGAGCTCTTCATCAATTTCTTGCAACTTAGAGCTAAGCCCATCCCGATCAGCCGTCATTTTCTGTATATCAGTCTTCACTTTAGCGAGCTCAACAATTTGTGAAACCTGAAGGGAGTGTGTTTAAGGATATTGCACAAGGGCTTGTTGCTGCTTATAAAAAGAGGAAGCTTAAACTTCCGGCTGCCGGCAATAATGGAGAATTTGATCGGGAAATGTTTTATGATCCGCCGGTGATCGGAGTTCGGAAACTTCCTCTTACTAATCAATTCAGGTAATATTTTTACTTATGATCCCTCAACATTAATATTATTAGCATGACTTTCTAATAGATATGAACAATGCGAATGCAGATTCTTGAATAAAGCAACCATAATATTAGAAGGTGAAGTAAAACCAGGTGGAACTCGAGTAGCAGAATGGAGTCTAAGCAGAATTCAAAGAATCAGGACATGAATATATATGCATCTCCAAAAGCAAAAGCAATGGATTGGCCAAATGATATCCGATTAAAAAGGGAAAAGTGAAAGTGTTCTAACCGGTGGAGCCACAGTGGTAAAGGCCAGAACCTTCAACAAACAGGAAGCTGCGAAGCACATCTTCTCGATCCACACCACAAACTCTCAGGTAAGAAGCGGAGAAGAACAGGTTCATGAGAAACGGAGAGAAGCGAAGAGATGACACCAGCGGCGGCAAATCGGCGTAAGAAGAGAGAGCCATTGAAAAGAGGAAGTCGATCAATCGGATTTTGTTCGGGAAGGGAAGAAAATGGAACGGTAGTTTCAGGTGTGCGTTTGACAGTTGTATCAAGTAGGGGTATATTCGTCCGGTGGAATTTATTTGTCTTTAATTCAACTAAAAAATTGAAGCTGAATTAGCATTTAATTACCCAAATATTTATTGATATCTCATTACTTTCACAAAAAGATTTATTACTACCTCCGTCCCAAAATAAGTGTCCACATTTGAAAAAACTATGTCCCATAAAAAAAGTCATTCTTTCAATATCAATCGATCATTTAATGATTTTTTTCCAACTATACCCTTCTCTTAAAATTACTCATTGTTGACATTTTATAATCCCTAAGCAATAATTTAATGCTAGTACTAGTAGTAGTACTACTACTTACGGCTCAACCTCCACCAAAAATGGAAAAAAATAAAATGAATGTGAAAAGTCTGAAGAAAAAAATTAAAATCCATGTGAAAAGTCTTCATCGTAATAAATAAATGTTGATTTCGATCTGCATACATTAACCAAGTAAACTCATTAATAAGGGTATATCGTCCATTTACTATAAAAAAAAAAGCACATTAATTGAGTTTCTTAATCTGCGTGTCCCATAAAAAGTGGACACTTTTTATGGGACGGAAGTAGTATTATCTTATTATCAGGATATCGTTTTATTCGGTTAGAAAAGACAAGTTAGACAGGATTTATGGCGGTACCGATGAGGAAATCAATTGGTATCTTGTAAGTGATCACAACATTTAGGACTAGGCTTTTTGCTTTTCATTGTGTTCTTGTCGTTTGAGTTTTGTAGTTCATGGAGACAGAAAGACGGGTCTCTAGTGTCAATATGGAACGGGAGGATTTTAAAGAAGCTCTTATGACGGATCATTTTGCCCAACTAAGAGGTTTCCCTCATTGAGATAAAGTACATGAAGAAGAGCTACCATTTTATATGTATCAGGGTTGGGAAAGTGATCCAAGCCAGGCATTGCATCAACAACAACTTCTCCGGGATGGAAGACATGGCCTTGGAGGTTCTTATCCTTATTCATGTGAAAATCACAATCGAGGTGTCATGGGTTTTGAAGCACAACCTTATTATCCATACAACCCGTACATACCATCATACAACCATGAATGGGAAAATCCTTCAAATTTTCAAAGTCAATATCCATGGCAAAGCCCACTTCCAAAGCCAAATACCTCAACACCCCAATTTTCAAGAACAATTGTGTTTCCAAGGCCAACCCTCACACTCTCAACAAGCCCAAGTGCTATCACAAGAAAAACTGAGCTGGGAACTTGCTATTGAGAGAATGAAGAGAGCCATAGAAGAATCTTCCAAAAAGAGCCAAGAAGGTATTCATATCGAGGATCAATCTCAATGGAAACCGTCAATGGAACAAGCCTCTTTTTCTCAACAAGATTCGGTGCCACTACAAGTAAAACCGGATTGGGTGCTTGCTATTGAGAGGTTGAAAAAGACTGTTGAGGAAGCTTCCAAAAAGAGCCATGAGGAGAACTTAGCAAGACTTGAAGAGCCTTTACGAATCTTGGAAACTCAAGTTGGTATATCGTTGGAGATAAAGATGGTTGAGAAGAGTGGTGAAAATGAGGAAAGATTATGTGTTCCACAATCTCATCCCGAGGTGATCACCCCACAAGAAGGTAGTGAGGAAGGTACAATAGCCATTGACCATATTCTTGTTATGCCTTCTTCTTTGGACCTTATTGTTGATCTTGTGGTAGTTGATCATGCTGGTTTTGTTGTTGATGATTCATTGAGTACCCCATTGCATGCTTCCCCAAAACTTTCCATTCATGGTGACTTGGGGATGAATGAATTCTTTCATTGCACTACTTTACTTTTGGCCAACCCATCTTGGAAAGGGTTGAGTGATATGGATTTAACTTTGTACCTTAAGCTTTCACTCAATTCCTTCGATTTATGCAACAAAAAAAAGGCACAAAGGTTGGCCCTATCTTGGTATAATTACCCTTAGCATTGTTGTGGATAAAAAGAAGTCGAACTAAGGACTCTAAACTTAGAATGATATAATTAGATTTGCTTTGCTTTCAATAAAAGTGGTGAAAGTTTTTTTTTTTAATTGTCATGTTCTTGAGGCTTTTGAGCAAAAGATGTGCAATTTTTTTTCTTTCACGCCACTCATTATTTGTGTAGTCGAGCCAACGACATAAAACAAAAGCGCTTCCGTAGGCAACCCGTATTTTCCTTTCTTGAGGTTTTTTTAGTTAGACTAGTTTTTAAAAAAAATTGATTTCCCGAATCCCGCTTACCGTTTTGAATCTTTGTCACTTCCTATTGTTAAGTTGGTGCTTTTGTTCATATTGAGGTTGTCTTTGTGGCTTGGAGCATTATTATTTTGGATGGGATAGTTTGGTATATATATATATATATATATATATATATATATATATATATATATATATATATATATATATATATATATAACTTTTGCTAAGCTACAAATAGGGTGCACTCTCTATCTTGTAGTTTGTTTTTCGTGGTAGTTCCTTGTCTTTGTAGCACATGTGATCTTGGACCCTTCAAAAAGTGAGGAAACCATGTCTTTACTGCTTACGATTGAGCTAATCTTGTGCCTTATTCCGGGTTCAGCCTGCTGGCTTTGTGGGTTAGAATGAAGATGTTTATCTCTCTCAGCCTGCTAGCTTTGTGGACTCGGCTCGTCCGCATCATGTATGTCAACTTTGTAAAGCCATCTATGGTTTAAAACAAGCCCCTCGGGCTTGGTATGATGAACATAAGGGTTTTCTATTATCGTGCCATTTCAAAAATTCTCAGGCTGATGCGTCCCTTTTGGTCTACGCACTATTTTGTATGTTTTAGTATATCTTCCGTTAATGCTCAGTCAGGTCAGCCTCTGGATGATCCTTCTCACTGTCGCATGGTTGTCGCAGTCTTCAGTATCTCACATTACTCGTCCTGACATTGCCTTTGTTGTCAACAAATTATCTCAGATTATGCATTGTCCGACTGATGTTCATTGGGCCCATGTAAAACGACTACTGCGTTATTTAGCCGGGACCGTTGCATATGGCATTCAATTGCATCACCACTCGCCTCTCACTCTTCGCGCATTTTCTGATGCCGATGGGGTGACAATAAGGACGACTACTCTTAACTTCCACGAGTGCCTATGTAATTTATCTTGGTCGGAATGCCATTTCATGGAGTTCGAAGAAACAAACGACCATTGCTCGCTCCTCCACAGAAGCCGAGTACATATCTGTTGCTGCTACCACTGCTGAACTTAACTGGGTTACCTTCCTTTTACGTGATCTTGGCCTACCCAGCTCTCAGCCTCCGGTTATTTACTGTGACAATCTCGGAACAACTCAATTTTGCTCCAATCATGTCTTTCATTCTCGTATGAAGCATGTTGCAATTGATTACCACTTTATTCGCAATCAAGTTCAGCAAGGCACTCTTCAAATTGCACATGTCGATGCTCAGGATCAACTTGATGACTGCCTCACCAAGTCTCTTCCCTCTGTCCAACGCTTCAACATCAACGCATACAATTTAGGCCTCCTCGTTCGCCAACTCGAGAGGTGGTAATATTGTGTGTATATAAAATATAAAATGTATTATTTGTAATATTGTAAAATTAATTACCGTACGTTTCTAGAGTGGCTGGCCTATTCATACCAATGTAACCTATTCATTCCATGTGTGAATAATATACTATATATATATATATATATATATATGAAGAGAGTTTGAGAAAGTAAATTATACTTGAGTAAACTTCAACTTGATTATTCATATTGAAAGAATGAGTATAAATAGATACAAGGGAGGCTTCTAGCTAGTAAAGTAAAAGTAACTAGAGCCGGTTAGAAATAAATGCTAGAGTCGGCTATGACTATGCTATTACATAATAAGACAAAAAATAGTTACTTTATGACTTTAGGACATATTAATTGTTTATTTAATACAATTAATATGTCTCTTTGATTTCATAAATAACATGTTACACTCTAACGAGTTAGAGGTACAACAATGTAATATTAACTATATTTCCACACCCCCTCAAATCGGGTTGTATATGTTAATACAAACCAAGTTTGCTACTCAATCTCTTTGAACATAAGCGGTGGAATTGCCTTTGTGAGAATATCGACATTTTGATCTGCTTTGAAGGAACATCTTGAAGTTGAATGATCTTGGCATCAATCTTCTCTTTAAGGAAATGTCTCACAATATCAACATGTTTGGTTTTATCATGATGAATCGGATCCTCTGCCATGCATAAGGCTGAATTATTGTCACAAAGCAGAGTGTGATAGGTTCTTTGAGGAGAGGCTGCCAAGTTCGATCCAGACCCTTTTATCCATAGAGCTTCACAAATACCCAAAACTAGTGCCTGAGTTCAAACAAGATCGCTTCTAGAGAGATAGTAAGGTGCTTTCTTGCTCCTCCAGGTGACAAGATTGCCCCATACATAAAAACAAGATGCTCTGTAGTAGACCTTTCCGTCTATGTGACAAACCAATTTCAATCAAGATCGGTGTAAACCTTGATAGATCTATCGCCAGACATGGTGAAATGTAAGCCTTGGCCAGGAGTGGACTTCAGGTACCTCGAGATCCTGCTCTCACAAGATTCCAATGTTGCTCGAGGGCAATGCATGAGAATCAAGCTAACTGATCGACTCCATATGCAATATCGAGTCTTGTATGGGACGATAAATGAGTTTCCCTACAAGTCTTTGATATTGATCCTTCCCCGACAAAGAATGTCACCATGTAGCGAGGTATTCTTACTTGGGTCTACTAGGATACAAAGAGTTTGCATCCCAAAGATACCGCTTTCCTTCAAAGAGTCCATCACATATTTCCTTTGAGAGATAGATATACCACTGTTTGTTTCTTGCAATCTCCATACCAATGAAGTATTTAAGATAGCCCAAGTCCTTGACTTGAAAAACCTTTGCCAGTAGAGTCTTCAAATTCTGGATCTCAGTAGAGTCATCACCAGTGAGGATGATATCATCCACATATACAATAAGAATAGATCTTTTAAATTTGGTGTCCTTGATAAACATGGTGTGATCAGAGTTGCATTGATGATATCCAGCAGCTTTAACCACAGTAGTGAGTTTCCCAAACCAGGCTCTTGGGGATTGCTTTAGGCCATATAGAGATTTCCTCAATTTGCAAACCTTTCCTTGAGTGTTAGGATTGGTAAAACCAGGAGGTACATTCATGTAAACTTCCTCGATGAAGGTCACCATTGAGGAAGGCATTTTTGATATCTAATTGGTGAAGGGCCACCAAGTTGGACAAAGAAGAGATATCAGATTTCGACAGATGTTTAGTTTTGCCACTGGTGCAAAAGTTTCTTTGTAGTCAATGCCATAAGTTTGAGTGAAACCCTTGCAACTAGTCCGGCCTTATACTTGTCAATTGTACCATCAGCATTGTATTTGATGGTAAATAACCACTTGCAGCTGATTGTCTTCTTGCCTTTGGGAGAGAAGTTAGATCCCAAGTATGATTATCCGGGAGGCGCGCTTTGATGCAGACCGATACCGCCTTCCACTTATCATGTTGAGAGAGCTTCTGTATATTCTTAGGAATAGAGTGAGAATCCAAGTCCTGTGTAAACATGGCAAATCAGGTGATAACGATCATAAGATAGATAATTATGAATAGAATGATCAAGATGAGTGCAAGATCTCTTTCCTTCCTGATAGCAATAGGCCTATCATCAATGTCGCAGAGTCTTTGAGAGAGGCTGTGAGTTCTTTGAGTGTCGGCCAGAGCTCTGGGTCACAGAGGCTCTAGGTCGATGAACTCGTTCGGGAGGTTCTTGAGGGTCGATGAAGCTTTTGAGGTCGAGGTGTCTTGAGGTTCGATCTCTTGAGAATCGATGGGTTCTTTGAGGTTAAGATTTTGCTTGAGGAAAGGATTTAGGTCAATTTCAATCGTGTTTCCATCGTTGATCGCCTTAGTGGACTTGTTTGTAGTAGGAGTCCTTTCAAAGAATTTTACATCCATAGAATTGTAAAATCTCTTTTCGAGGAGAGAGTAACACTTGTAACCTTTCTCGCCCTTTGCATATCCTAGGAAAATGCACTTGTGAGCTTTGGGATCAAGTTTGCTTTTGTGTTGGGCATGGATATAAACAAACACAAGACAACCAAAGATTTTAGGAGGTAATTGGGAAATAAGATGAGGCGGGAGTGTGTGGTCGAAAGGGTTTGGATAGGAGTTTTGAAGCCTAACACTCTACTCTGGGAAGTCTGTTGATTAAGTATGTGGCGATTAATATAGCTTCACCCCACATATACTTTGGAACATGTGTGGTGAACATGATTGATCTAGCCATCTCTAGAAGGTGCTGTTCTTTCTCTCAAAGAACCCCATTTTGTTGAGGTGTTTCCACACAACTACTTGATATGGACAATTCCCTTTATCCATCAAGAAATTACGAGGTTAGACTCATAGTATTCAAGTGCATTATCGGTCTTTAAGATCTAGATCTTAGTGTCAAATTGAGTAGAGATCATGTTGTAAAATTCACGAAAACTGCTTACAGGAAATATGGTTAATATTACATTGTTGTACCTCTAACTCGTTAGAGTGTAACATGTTATTTATGTGAATAAAGAGACATATTAATTGTATTAAATAAACAATTAATATGTCCTAAAGTCATAAAGTAACTATTTTTGTCTTATTATGTAATAGCATAGTCATAGCCGACTTTAGCATTTATTTCTAGCCGGCTCTAGTTACTTTTACTTTACTAGCTGAAGCCTCCTTGTATCTATTTATACTCATTATTTCAATATGAATAAACAAGTTGAAGTTTACTCAAGTATAATTTACTTTCTCAAACTCTCTTCATGGTATCAGAGACTTAAACTCCTGAATCCGTTGCAAATTCTCAGCACCCTGTGAATCAAAGAATGTCTTCATTATCTGAAGCTTCCTCACCTCATTGAGTCCCAATTGCCTCGTGAGACCGGGTCACCGACTCTTCTTCTTACACAAATCATAGACTTGATGGCAACAACTACTTGCTATGGTCAAGGTCTATGAAAATGTACATCTCTGGACAAGGTAAGATGGGATACTGTCCGGCTCTAAACTCTGCCCTCTTGAAGATGACCCAGATTTGAAGCATGGGATACTACTAATAATCAAGTCATGACCATTCTCACAAGATCAATAATAAAAGAGATTAGTGAGAACTTTATGATGTATGATACTGCAAAGGAGATGCAGGATAATGCCAGGGATCTTTACTCCAAGAAAGACAATACATCATCGAAGTGTATGAGCTTGAAGCACAGATTCAAAACTGCAGACAAGGAGATATGTATGTAACTCAATACTTCAACCAACTGTCTAGGGCATGGCAACACTTAGATATGTTGGAAACTCACCCCTGGAATGATGTCAATGATGCTGCACTTTATAAGGACATTATTGAGAAAAAGAGAGTATTCAAGTTTCTTCTTGGATCGAATCCTACTCTTGATGATGTTAGAGGAAGAATTCTTTCCACAAAACCTCTCCCCAATCTCAAATCCATGTTTGCTTGAAGTCAAACATGAGGAAAGCAGGAGAAAAGTGATCTTCTTTGAACTCCCCCTGCGACAACCTGTTTTGAAAGTGCTACCTGTTGTGTCGGGAAGCTGCTGAGGTTCTTGAGGCTCGGGAAGCTCACTTGATCGAATCGAAAGTTGTTCTCATGAGCACCGCAAAGCGCACAAATCACACCAAGGACACTTGCTGGAAGCTACATGGCATGCCTAAATCCTCCAAGCCTACCAGGGAAAGTCAGGGCAGGCATGTCAATGAAGAGGAGAATGATAACAAGTTGAATGCTCAGTTTGCTGCATTCAAAGCTTTCCTCACTCAACAAAAAGAAGGTAGTCCCTCTACTGACTCAGCTACTCAGTCTAGTGCAGGTAAATTCTACTCTTCTATTAGTAATGAAACATGGATTGTTGATTCTGGGGCCTCCTCTCATATGACTGGCAATAAAAACCTCATAACTCACCTTGTTCCATGTCATCAACCTCATAAAATTAAGACTGCTGATGGATCTATCTCTCATGCAAAAGGTTTTGGAAATGTTAAACTCACTAATAAGATATGCCTAAAGGATGTCCTATTTGTTCCAAAATTAGACTGCAACCTCATATCTGTCAGTAAACTTGCAAAAGATTTAAATTGGACTGTTGTGTTTAATAAGAATCAGTGCACTTTCCAGGACCCTTCTTCACAGGAAGTGATTGGGAGGGCTAAACCCTGCTCAGGATTGTATGTGGTCAACCCTGCTGAAGACAGAAGACTGAAGACTGAATCTGCCTCAGCAGCCTGCACTCAAACCTTAGACAATATCATGTTATGGCATTATAGACTAGGACATCCAAGTTTTGGTTATTTAAAGTCTGTAATTCCTGAATTATTCAAAGGATGTAATGTCAATGATCTTCAATGTGATATTTGTCAATTTGCAAAACTTACCAAATCTGTGTATACCAAACTACCTTATTTGCCTTCCACACCCTTCACTTTAATTCATAGTGATGTATGGGGACCTTCAAGAGTAAAAAGTATAACAGGGAAAAGGTGGTTTGTCACTTTCATTGATGATCATACCAGAAACACATGGCTGTTTTTAATGAAGGATAAATCTGAAGTTGGAACAGTTTTTCAGGAATTTTACAACATGATCTCTACTCAATTTGACACTAAGATCAAGATCTTAAAGACTGATAATGCACTTGAATACTATGAGTCTAACCTCAGTAATTTCTTGATGGATAAGGGAATTGTCCATATCAGTAGTTGTGTGGAAACACCTCAACAAAATGGGGTTGCTGAGAGAAAGAACAGGCACCTTCTAGAGATGGCTAGATCAATCATGTTCACCACACATGTTCCAAAGTATATGTGGGGTGAAGCTATATTAACTGCCACATACTTAATCAACAGACTTCCCAGTAGAGTGTTAGGCTTCAAAACTCCTATCCAAACCTTTCGACCACACACTCTCGCCCTCATCTTATTTCCCAATTACCTCCTAAAATCTTTGGTTGTACTGTGTTTGTTTATATCCATGCCCAACACAGAAGCAAACTTGATCCCAAAGCTCACAAGTGCATTTTCCTAGGATATGCAAAGGACATGAAAGGTTACAAGTGTTACTCTCCTTCTGAAAAGAGATTTTACAATTCTATGGATGTAAAATTCTTTGAAAGGACTCCCTACTACAACAAAGTCCACTGAGGCGATCAACGATGGAAACTCGATTGAAATTGACCTAAATCCTTTCCTCAAGCCAAAATCTTAACCCTCAAAGAACCTCATCGATTCTCAAGAGATGAACCTTAGCACCCTCGACCTCTCGGCGATCTCATCGACCTCAAGAACCCTCCTGAACCAGTAGTCTCATCGACCTGCAGCCTGCTTGACCCGAGCTGCCGACACTCAAAGAACCTCACGACCTCTCGGCTGACTGGCGACATTGATGATAGGCCTATTGCTATCGTGGAAGGGAAAGAGATTTTGCACTCTTGATCATTCTATTCATAATTATCTATCTTATGATCGATTATCACCGTGCATTTGCCATGTTTACACAGACTTGGATTCTCACTCTATTCCTAAGAATATACAGAAGCTCTCCAACATGATAAGTGGAAGGCGGTTGTCTGCATCGAAATGATCGCCTCCGGATAATCATACTTGGGATCTAACTTCTCCCCCCAAAGGCAAGAAGACGGTCAGCTGCAAGTGGTTATTTACCATCAAATACAATGCTGATGGTACAATTGACAAGTATAAGGCCAGACTAGTTGCAAGGGGTTTCACTCAAACTTATGGCATTGACTACAAAGAAACTTTTGCACCAGTGGCAAAACTAAACACTGTCAGAATACTGATATCTCTTGCTGTCCAACTTGACTGGCCCCTTCACCAATTAGATATCAAAAATGCCTTCCTCAATGGTGACCTTACTGAGGAAGTTTACATGAATGTACCTCCTGGTTTTACCAATCCTAACACTCAAGGAAAGGTTTGCAAATTGAGGAAATCTCTATATGGCCTAAAGCAATCCCCAAGAGCCTGGTTTGGGAAACTCACTACTGTGGTTAAAGCTGCTGGATATCATCAATGCAACTCTGATCACACCATGTTTATCAAGGACACCAGCCAGAAAAGATCTATTCTTATTGTATATGTGGATGATATCATCCTCACTGGTGATGACTCTACTGAGATCCAGAATTTGAAGACTCTCTCTTGGCAAGGTTTTTCAAGTCAAGGACTTGGGCTATCTTAAATACTTCATTGGTATGGAGATTGCAAGAAACAACCAGGTATATCTCTATCTCTCAAAGGAAATATGTGATGGACTGCTTTGAAGGAAAGCGGTATCTTTGGGATGCAAACCTCTTTGTATCCCTAGTAGACCCCAAAGAATACCTGCTACATGGTGACATTCTTTGTCGGGAAGGATCAATATCAAAGACTTGTAGGAAACTCATTTATCATCCCATACAAGACTGATATTGCATATGGAGTCGATCTGGTTAGCTTGATTCATGCATTGCCCTCTTGAGCAACATTGGAATGCTTTGTGAGCAGGATCTTGAGGTACCAAAGTCCACTCGGCCAAGGCTTACATTTCACCATGTCTGGCGATAGATCTATCAAGGTTTACACCGATGTTGATTGGGCCGGTCATCACATCACATAGACAGAAAGGTCTACTACAGCTCATGTTTTATGTATGGGGCAATCTTGTCACCTGGAGGAGCAAGAAACATGCCTACTATCTCTGAAGCGATCTTGAAGTTCGAACTCGTGGCACTAGTTTTGGGTATTTGTGAAGCTCTATGGATAAAAAGGTCTGGATCGAACTTCAGCAGACCTCATCGACAACTATCACACTCTGCTTTGTGACAATAATTCACCTTTATGCATGGCGAGAGGATCCAGATTCATCATGATAAAACCAAACATGTTGATATTGTGAGACATTTCCTTAAAGAAAAGATTGATGCCAAGATCATTCAACTTGATGTTGTTCCTTCAGAGATCAAAATGCGATATTCTCACAAAGGCAATTCCACCGCTTATGTTCAGCAGACTGAGTAGCAAACTTGGCTGTATTAACATATGCAACCCAGTTTGAGGGGGGGTGTGGAAATATGGTTAATATTACATTGTTGTACCTCTAACTCGTTAGAGTGTAACATGTTATTTATGTGTCAAAGAGATATATTAATTGTATTAAATAAACAATTAATATGTCCTAAAGTCATAAAGTAACTATTTTTTGTCTTATTATGTAATAGCATAGTCATAGCCGACTCCAGTTAATTTTACTTTACTAGCTAGAAGCCTCCCTTGTATCTATTTATACTCATTCTTTCAATATGAATAAACAAGTTGAAGTTTACTCAAGTATAATTTACTTTCTCAAACTCTCTTCATGTTCCAACTTCAGATTTATCCTTCATTAAAAACAGCCATGTGTTTCTGGTATGATCATCAATGAAAGTGACAAACCACCTTTTCCCTGTTATACTTTTTACTCTTGAAGGTCCCCATACATCACTATGAATTAAAGTGAAGGGTGTGGAAGGCAAATAAGGTAGTTTGGTATACACAGATTTGGTAAGTTTTGCAAATTGACAAATATCACATTGAAGATCATTGACATTACATCCTTTGAATAATTCAGGAATTACAGACTTTAAATAACCAAAACTTGGATGTCATAGTCTATAATGCCATAACATGATATTGTCTAAGGTTTGAGTGCAGTCTTGAGGCGATTCGATCTTGATCTTCATCATCTTGGCAGGTTGACCACATACAATCTGAAAGGGGGTTTAGCCCTCCCAATCACTTCCTGTGAAGAAGGGTCCTGGAAAGTGCACTGATTCTTATTAAACACAACAGTCCAATTTAAATCTTTTGCAAGTTTACTAGTCAGATATGAGATTGCAGTCTAATTTTGGAACAAATAGGACATCCTTTAGGCATATCTTATTAGTGAGTTTAACATTTCCAAAACCTTTTGCATGAGAGATAGATCCATCAGCAGTCTTAATTTTATGAGGTTGATGACATGGAACAAGGTGAGTTATGAGGTTTTTATTGCCAGTCATATGAGAGAGGCCCTAATCACAATCCATGTTTCATTACTAATAGAAGAGTAGAATTTACCTGCACTAGACTGAGTAGCTGAGTCAGTAGAGGGACTACCTTCTTTTTGTTGAGTGAGGAAAGCTTTGAATGTAGCAAACTTAGCATTCAACTTGTTATCATTCTCCTCTTCATTGACATGCACCGCCTCGACTTTCCTCTGGTAGGCTTGGAGGATTTAGGCATGCCATGTAGCTTCCAAAGCAAGTGTCCTTGGTGTGATTTGTGCGTTCGGTGCTCACGAGAACAACTTTCCGATTCGATCGGTAGGCTTCCCGACGATCCTCAAGAACCTCGGAGCTTCCGACGATCAAGCCAGGTCGTCGGCGAGGAGTTCAAAGAAAGATCACTTTCTCTCTCTGCTTTCCTCATGTTTGACTTCAAGAAACATGGATTTGAGATTGGGGAGAGGTTTTGTGGCAAGAATTCTTCCTCTAACATCATCAAGAGTAGGATTCGATCCAGTAAGAAACTTGAATACTCTCTTTTCTCAATAATGTCCTTATAAAGTGCAAAGATCCTTGACATCATTCCAGGGGAGTTTCCAACATATCTAAGTGTTGCCATGCCCTGTGACAGGTTGGTTGAAGTATTGAGTTACGAGACATATCTCCTTGTCTGCAGCTTTTGAATCAGTGCTTCAAGCTCATACACTTCGATGTATTGTCTTTCTTGGAGTAAAGATCCCTGGCATTATCCCGATCTCCTTTGCAGATTATCATACATCATAAAGTTCTCACTAATCTCTTTTGTCATTGATCTTGTGAGAATGGTCATGACTTGATTATTAGTAGTATCCCATGCTTCAAATCCTGGGTCATCTTGGCAGGGCGGGCTTAGAGCCGACGGTATCCCATCTTACCTTGTCCAGAGATGTACATTTTCATAGACCTTGACCACGCAAGTAGTTGTTGCCATCAAGTCTATGATTTGTGTAAGAAGAAGAAAGTCAAGACCCCAGTCTGTTGAGGCGGTGGGACTCAACTGAGGTGAGGAAGCTTGAGATAATGAAGACATTCTTTGATTCAAAGTCTTGAGAAATTTGCAATGGATTCAGGGAGTTTAAGGCTCTGCTACCATGAAGAGAGTTTGAGAAAGTAAATTATACTTGAGTAAACTTCAACTTGTTTATTCATATTGAAAGAATGAGTATAAATAGATACAAGGAGGCTTCAGCTAGTAAAGTAAAAATAACTGTGAGCCGGCTAGAAATAAATGCTAGTAGTCGGCTATGACTATGCTATTACATAATAAGACAAAAATAGTTACTTTATGACTTTAGGACATATTAATTGTTTATTTAATACAATTAATATGTCTCTTTGACACATAAATAACATGTTACACTCTAACGAGTTAGAGGTACAACAATGTAATATTAACCATATTTCCACAATATATATATATATATATATATATATATATATATATATATATATATATATAGTGCAAATTAGTTATAAGGCCAGTCGTTAGAGAATTAATGATCATTTAGGACACTCAAAAATCTTATTTAGTTATAAGGACATTCTAATTTTAAGAAGGAAACTTATTTAGTTATAAGGACATTCTAATTTCAAGTGGATAAAGAAGAAAAAGGAAGGAAGGAAGGGGAAAAAAAAGAAAAAAAAAGCTGAAGCGTTGGAGGAAAAAAAAAGATGAAGCGCTGGAAGAAAAAAAAGCGCTGGTGACATTGATTTTTTTTAAGATGCAGTGACATTGATGACTTATGCAGTGACATTGATTTACGAGCGGTGACATTGATGTCCGATCACGATGACATTGATGAATGATGTAGGGACATTAAGCTAAACATTCAAGATCGTGTTAAAGAATTGAGGGATTCCACAATGAATCCAATTATCAGGAGGGCACAAACAACGTGTGGCCATTACAAGAGTCATAGTGAAGAGTCTTTGTAGTTTCACCAAACTTGTACTTCTATCCATATTAAAAGCTCCACATTTGGAGAAATGCAAAACAAGAGCAGAGCTGACTGATGCAGTTGTTAGGTTTTATGCAGTGACATTGACGACTTATGCAGTGACATTGATGTATGATGTAGGGACATTGACGACTTTTGCAGTGACATTGATGTCTGAAGCAGTGACATTGATGACTTATGCAGTGACATTGATGTCTGAAGCAGTGACATTGATGACTGTATTTACAATTAGATAACTGATGCAATGATATTGATGTCACCGCATATACAACTTGATACACACATTTGATAACTTTGTAAAGTAACTTTATTTCTTTTTTATCTTTAAATATTTGATTGATGTTGGTTTATTTGATTAGTGTTGGTTTAAATTTTCGATAACTTTGTAAAATAACTGTATTTCTTTTGTTTTTTTGGTTTAAATGCATATTTTTACAACCAAAGGTATACATAATTTGTTACAATAACACGTCACTGCATAAATCGTTACAATAACACGTCACTGCATAATTCGATACAATAAGACGTCACTGCATAGATCGCTACAATAAGAAGTCATCGCGCGTAAATCGCTACAATGAGACGTCATTGCATAAATCGCTACAATGAGATGTCACTGATCAAGGTTGCCAATGGATCGCGGTGGTCAATACTTCATGGTAGCCAATGAATCGCGGCGGTGAATGCATCGGGGTGGTTAATGGATCCCGGTGGCCAATGCATCCGGGTAGGTGGTCAATGCATGACGGTGATCAATACGTCACGTCGATTTTTATGAAGAAAAAAATTGATTTTATGAAATTTATTCGGAAAAATATCAAATTTGATTTTAGAATAAAGAAGACGAAAAAAATATGAATTTTAGTGAAAAAATTATGATGATCCGAGTTTTAGATCAAATATATAGCGTTTTTGAATATGGTGAATTAAAAATAAAAATAAAAATAAAAATAAAAAAACTGTGTTTTTTCCCCTTTGCGCTTTTTTTTATATATTTTCCCTTTTCTTTTTTTTTTTTCTTCTTCTTTATCCACTAAATTAGAATGTCCTTATAACTAAATAAGATTTGGAGTGTCATTCTATTACACCTAATAAGTTGAAAATCATCCTTTTAAATAATTGGTATATATATATATATATATATATATATATATATATATATATATATATATATATATATACTATTCCGATAGTTTTGGATAATGCACAAGATATTTTTGGACAACAAAGTTGTTTCCTTTGTGCTTTTGTTGATGTATGATTATGTTTTTTTTTATTTTATGAAAGTGTTTTTTTCTTCTTTCTTGCAACGGTTTTTTCTTTGTGCGATGGTGATAATTCTTGAGGTTTCCTTCTTTTACTATAATTCCTTAATCTATTTAATGGATACGCCGCTCTCCCCCCATCCTGATTAGGTTGAGGAAGATTAGCAATTGTGCATTTTTCGATTCAAATTACCAGGGCAAAATATTCTTTTTCGATAGATTCTCTTTGTGAACAGGAGTAATCTTCTGAGGAGTAATTACCCTCTCCTCCGTCCCAATTAAGTTGGGGAAGATCATCAATTGTGCATTTTTTGATACAAATTACCAGGGACAGAAATATTCTTATCCGAAAGATTCTTCTTGTGAACAAGAGTACAGGAGTAATCTACTGAGGAGTAAATCTTCTGAGAAGTAATCTTCTATTACGCTCCTTTACAGGGAGGCTTCTCTATCACCTGAGGAGATCTTATTCATATTTTTAACGCTTTTACATGGAGGCTTCTCTATCACCATGAGTAATCTGCTTATCCATATTTTTTGACGCTCGTTGCTTATTCATATTTTTTTTAGCTCGTTTACGGGAGGTTCTTTATCACGATGGGTAGACAGGGGCGGCTCCATGTAGGAGAAAAAGGGTCACCTGACCCGCTAAAAAAAATATTACAGTGGAATTTTTTTTATATATATACATTTTATAGGGTGGAAGTAAGTTTATGATTTGTTTTGTTTTTGTTGATGTATGATTATGTTTTTTGCGAAAGTTTTTTTTTCTTGCAAATCTTTGTGCTTTGATTTTGTTGATGTAGAAGATGGGGAGATATGATAATTTTCTTTTATGCTTTGTTTTTGTTGATGCAGAAGATGGTGATAATTTTCCTTTATGCTCTGTTTTTGTTGTTGCAGAAGATGATGAGATGGTGATAATGGATTTGGTGAGATGGTGATAGTGCTCTGTTTTTGTTGTTGTAAAAGATGGTGAGATGGTGATAGGTGAGATGGAGATAATAACGTTTATTTCGGATCGATAGACGGGAAGGAGAATTAGATTTATTTCACATCGAAATTGTCATTTGAAGTTGAATATAAGCGGTAAGTGTTCTCGTCGCAGTAGCTTCAAATGTTAGACTAATTTTACCTTCAAATGCAAGATAATGTGTTTATATATAATATATTGAATTACAAAGGTATAAACACCTTGTAAAAGGATAAATCAAGGTGTACGATCGAGATGAATTCAAAATAAACGATAAAATATTCTATATTATTACAAGCAAAAAAATAGATGAAGGATTTTGGTGACAATATTTAATGGGCCTTTAAGGGCATCCATTAAATCTACATAAGCATGTACAACAACAATATTTTATAAATAGATATGTATTAGATGTCTTTAAGAATGATGATAGTTTTAGTGGATGTCCTTAAAAGCCTTCTATTTCATGCGCATTCTTTTTTATTATTAGTTAACTTTATATTGTCTATCCTAAGATGAAAATATTTTCATTTGGAGGAAGAAATTAAAATGTTCGTCTCGTTCGAAAGAACTAATGAAACAAAATATATGCCTAACTAAATTAAACCGACACATGCAAGGATTCTAAATTAAACCATTTGAATTGAATTAGTGAATAATATGTATATTAACAAGTTGCATAATTGCATTACATTACCTTAAAACTCGTGGTATTCATGCAGGGTGGCCTCACATGTGAAGCGGAGAGGCAGTAAAGTCTTAAAGCTCTCAACTAGTGCAGGAGAGGCCAACGATACATGTTTCGTTAAAAGAAAAAAAAAATCCGTGTAGATTCAATATGATCTAACCTAATATAATATGTTTTTTTATTTTATTTTATAAAGGCCCAAATTTTTTTTTTACTCCAATCAACAAAGGTCACAATAAAAAAAATTACTTGGCCCAAAAAAATTAGACATACAAACAAGTTTTATTAATTTTTTGTTTGGAAGACTATAGAAATTAAAAAACCTACTTTGTGTTGGAAAATTTTGATGAATAAGAATTTGACAGACTTAGAAAAAACTCCAAGGCACGTAAGAACGTTATCTTTAAAGAGATGTTTCGTTCCACGCAGATTGTCACTTAGGGATTCAAACGAAAATCTCTCTCAGGATACAATGGAGGAATTCAAACAAATGACTTGTTTGAATCAAACCGAGGACACTCAATATTTGTTACGATGATCAGTAAACTATCCGAATTTCGATTGCATACTTGTGCCTTTTATAGTGAAGATAATTTATAAACGAATGGAGGTATTCCTTGCAAAATGGTAGAATCATGTCGATTCGGCCTAAAACATGCAACTCTTGAATTTTACGAGTTGCATCCATTCGTAGATTCATGAATCAGTTCACGAACTGATGCATGGATTCGGAAAAAATGCACGAATCTCGTTCATGAGCTGATGCATGTATCCGTTTAGGTCAAACCCCGTTTCGTTGCGACAAAATTAATTCGTATGGGAACTCGTATGCAAACGATAACCAAAGTATTTATTTATGAAAAAATATCTATCACTTTATAGGCATGTTTTGATGCTATCAATAAATTGAATTTTGTATTTACGGATATTGAAAACACGATAAGTATGTTTTTCAAAAAAGAAAAACTTCAACTAAAAGGCCTTCGGAAACTTGGCCTTAAGCTTAAAAAATGCCAGAGCCGGCCCTGTATTCATGACCAATTGCCCGACTAATTCGAAGTCCGACCTACATGATGTCTACATGGTCTAACTCTTATTTAATGGTAATTATGTGAAACAAAACTCTTCAACATCACGTTTTTCATTTGTTACATCTAAATGGTAAATTAAGTGATTGTTTCATGTTGACAGGTTTAGGTGGAAATGTGGAATTGTAGTACCATCAAAATATAATAATAAAATTATTTTAATAAAGGTCAATGCTTATCACTTTTGAGGGCTGTATCTTCATAGACTAGTGGTACAATCCTTCTTTAGTTTCCTTTTTATCTCTTTTGGGTGGTGGGGTGGGGGTGCATCTTCTACTTAGTCTAGTCTAATCTATCTTTTATTTTATTTTATTTTTTTTGCATTATTAATGACATCAAAATCGATCTATTCGGATATCATATTTCATGTAAATTTCAACTTTACAGAGTTCGTAATCTGTTTTCAAACCTTACGGAGTCAAATTTTATGCATGAATAGACTCTGGAAAGATCGAATTTATTAAAGGCCCTAACAATTAGATTATTTGTGGTGTCAATAACATCATGTCATATTTATTTTTATGTGCAAAAATTGTTTTGATAAAAACATGATACATATGGAAAACAGAATAAAAACATTTTTAGTGCCATACGTTTCACGGTTTTTGGAGTACGAAGATGAGAAGTAAAAATGCAAAGATGGACGTATCAATCTCCACCATGATGTTGAATTTCAACAAAAAAAAACAATAATTTGCCTGAAGCAATACTCCAAATCCAGAATTATTGAAGTGTAAATAAACAGGGGTTGTATTGGCACCCAGTTTTTACGTCCGCAAGTAATTTTGCAGTTTCATGAAAAATAAAACCCCTCCCGGAGGGAATCCGGGCTTATTTTCCTATTCAGGGACAATGTGTAGTTTGGTGTTTCATCTATGGAAGCATCATATTTATGTGGATGGTTCAATTCAGACCTACCGTACGCAAACATTACCGTATAGACCTATACCATACAACACTTTCTGAACCAATGACCTATAAAACATATGACAGCTTTTGTAACTGTGTCCGAAACTTTTTCGTGGTCTGATCTAAGCAAAGAAGAAGACATAAATCAACTGTTGAAAAATGATGCCTTGACAATGTTTGTCAAATCGCGGAACTTTCACAGTAAAATCCTATTACTTGAGTTGTGCCAATAGAGTGATATGCCTAACTTAATCACTGCAATAAAGTTTCAAGTGAAAAGAAAAAGAAAAAAAAAAAAAAAAAAAACAGAACATTATACTACATAACTATTTACTCATTCTACTACTGCTCCTTAAAACAACTGTTGCATAATGCAAGTCCATAACTTTAATAAACACATAACAACTCAAAAAGCAAAAAGAAAACGGGGGAAAAAAAGAACCTCCAAAAGTGGGGTGCAGATACTCTCATCATGTGATTCCTCGTAAAATTCCAAATCAGAAGGATATGCTGATCGGTGAAGCTCGAGATGACGCTGTCTTGATTGCATAAGTCGATGCACCATTATAATCAAAGCCATCTAGGCTAAGGAAAAGTAAGGCCTCTCCTCTTAGCTGTTTCAAGAAAATCCACATCTTCCAAACTTTCATCCATCTTGAAATAAACTTCGAAAGCGCCTATGAGTTCTTGCCATGATCTTTTTTTCGCTTTCGGATTTCTGGGTTCATTCTCTTTTCCCTTGATAGATAATGGCAGCTCTCTCCTACCCCAACAAACTATCTCTTTACAAGGATTGTTTCTGTTAGAAACACAGCCTTCATACCTGAAACTTTCGATTTCCATTATGTTCTTGCTACATGAAGAACTTTCACCATCCGTTAGCTTCTTACCGTTTTCCTCTAAAGCTATAACCTTCAAAGATGCTTTTACTGACAAATCTACAGTGCTCATCACCAAGCAGGCTTCACCAACCTTCTCATTGTTTACAACCTTACTCCCTTCAACTCTTGTAATCTCACAATCTACTGCTGTTCCGACATTTTCCGACCCTTCATTCTGCACACTAATCCCATCATTATCTTCCATGGAATCGAGATTAATCACGATTGTACCTTCACTCTTACTATCCGTATTTCCACCAATAGATTTCCTTGATGCAGAATCTCGATTGTCAACAGAACATGGCTCTTCAACGGCCTTCTTGTTCAATCTCTCCTCTATACTAATCCCACCGTTCTCTTCCAAATCCATGGCTGTTAAATCAACATGAGTCACACTTATACCTTCATCCTCGATATCCTTTAAACCTCCAGTGCATTTCCCTGATGCAGAATCTAAATTGTTCATGGAGCATGGCTCTACTGTATTTTCTTCTTCAACAGCCTTCTGTTCCGTTCTTTCCTCTGGACCTGCATAAGAACCAACATACATAGATTTTTCACCAGTTTCCACATTCAATTTACAATTTTTACTAGTTCTACCAATATCTTGCCCAGATGAATACTCAAGTACTATAACTTTACCTTTATCTAGTGCTGATTTCTGAGTACAGTCCACCTGATTGTCTGTCTGACCAGGGCATAGTGTATCACAGTTCCCGTTCTCCTTCGAAGCCCTAATTTTCTTTGAGAACTCTCTCACTTCATCTACAAAAAGACTATACCTATTCAAACTAGTTTCAGTTTGAACAACTCTGTTAACGCCCGTCCCAATTTGGCTGCAGTGAATTTCTGAATCCACATCACTCCTGTCCGATTCCGCCATTCCTGGAATGCGTAGGGTTTCATCTCCTTCCGGTTGAAGGCGGTTGGTGAAAGTTGAAGGTGTATCGCCGACCGGTTTCTCCTTTGAACCCCTAATTTTCTTTGAGAACTCTCTCAATTCATCCACCAAAACATATCTCTTCAAATTAGTTTCAGTTCGAACAACTCTGTTACCGCCCATCACATTTTGGCTGCAGTGAATTTCTGAATCCCCATCATTCCTGTCCAATTCCGCCATTCCCGGAACTCCTAGGGTTTCATCTCCTTCCGGTTGAGAGCAGTTGGTGAAAGCTGAAGGTGAAGCCCTAATTTTCTTGGAGAACTCTCGCAATTCATCTACCAAAACACTAGATTTCTTCAGACTAGTTTCAGTTTGAACAATTCCGTTAGCACCCATCACATTTTCATCCAGATCCCCATCACTATCCTCCAATTCCGTTGTCCCTTGAACTTCTAGGTTTTCTTCATCTCCTTCCAGTTGAACACCATCCTCAACACGCGCAGTCAACTGTATTTGCTCATCGATACCGCCGTTCACCGCCGCCTTCTCGCGTTGCGAAAGGAACTCCTGAGACGATGAAGACGACCGGCGGTTGTGGTGCTCCGGTGGGGTATGAAACACATCGTTCTCGAGAGGGGCGATTCTGTCAATTGAGGGAGTATCTTCATCGGACTGGGACTCGGACTCGGACTCGGACTCGGGAGGTGAGACCATATGGATTCGGGTAAGCTCAGTAGGAGTTGAACTTAAAGGTGTTTGCTCAAGATCGGTGTCGGAGTCCAAGTCCAAAGACGGCGAAATCTCCGACTCCCGGAGCGGAGGGCAGTCCCGTAATTTCAGTGTATCGGAAGGGCAGGGTTGGCAGAGAATGATTAGAAAGCCAAAAGGATCTTCGTCTCCGGCCATTATTATTCAAAATTCTGGGGAATTTCTTGTAATGTTCATCAATATAAAATGATCGAATTCTTGAGCCTAAATCGGGGAAATTTTTAGATAGTGTGTGGCACAATCAGGCTGGCTGATCGGATCTTTGAATTGTTTATGTTGTGTGTAGTTACGATCTTGTAATTTCTGATTGTCTTGCGTAATATAATACTCTCACGTGAGTGCACACTACCTAAAAATTTCCTCCTAAATCGTTAAAAACTTCCCGCTTTTTATTTTTACTTTTTTTTCCCTTTCAACGATCCCGCTTTTTCTCCGGAAATAATCCCGCCTTTATAAAAAAATAAAAACATTTGTACATTTATAAAATAAAAATTGCGACACACAAACTGAAAAAAAATATATATATATTAGTCAATAACCCGTACATAATGCACGGGACAATTAACATTAAAAACGGTAATTGATCTATGTTTTAAAAATTTTAATTTTTTTATCATATTTTTATTTTCGTCGTCCTCTTCGTTTTGATAATTGATTTGATATTTTTTCTACATGATTTTAAAAACCGTATCATCAATAGCGAAATAGTGGATTTGTATAATGAGTTTTTTTAGTGTTAAGTGTGTTGCCACGAAATAGTGGATCTGTGTAGTGGAATGTGTGTTGCAACGAATAGTGGATTTGTGTATTAAAATTATCAATAGAAAGTGTGTTTGTTTCGAATATTGAATTTGTGTTTGCTTTCCCTGTTTCATGCTACTACACTCGTCGCACAAAAAATGTATATTTTTTTGTGGTGCACACAGATTAAAAAAATAATTAATTTGTTTTATTTTAAACATTAATGGACATATATACCCCTATTTTATAATTAATGCTTGGTTTGGAATATGAAAAGTGTATACAAACATTAAATGATGATAGGGGTATTTTGGAAAATATGTATTAAATGATGCATTGATTTTCTAAATGTTACTTTTTGTGTCCGCAATTTATTTTCAAAATGTGGACAACTTTTGTGGGACAGATGTAGTATAAAGGTATTTTTGTATCACCGCTAATGAGTGCTTTAACAAATAGTAGGTGTTCTAAAAAAAATAAAAATTAGTAGATGTCTCCTTTTTGATATTTTTCCCCCGTATTTTCAAATCTCTTTTTAATAGTGCATGCAATAGTCTGAAAAATATTTGTTATACATGAAATTAAATCTTAAGTGAAGAAGTGTAATGTTATGATACAATACTCAGCATTTTATTTAGATTAACGCAAAAAATGTAAACACTTCTATGAAACACATGAATGAATTTTTGTTTTTGAAACTTGTGTATAGTACTTAATAAAAAAAAATAAATAAATAAAAAAAATAATAACTTAGTGTGTAGGTATAAACAACATTTCTCAAAAAAAAATAAAAAATATAAACATCATGTGCCAATACGTTTTTTTTTAGGGTTATACAATGCCAATAGGTTAGTGCCCACACTATTAAGTTTAACCATTTTCAAAACTAATAAATAAATCGACCAACACATCATCTTTATCCATCTCTTCATCCAACACGATCATCTTCATCCATCTCTTTAATCAATAAAAACTAATGTCATATTCGATATAATGTAACACATTGTCAATCGGCCAAAAATTGACATTATTCACCATGAAATTCCTACCTACACCATTGTCTAAGCGTTTTGTTCCTCTCCAAACATAGATATCTAGAGCATTTCCAATGCCCATGTTGTTGTTAGCTTCCTTCTACGATCTTCTTCATGATAAATGAATCTCCTTACTTAAATGCTCGATCGACAGATTTTAAGATAGGCTAACAGATACACAATTGGTCCATATTGTTGTGGTTTTCATTTCCCTTAATTCTTCCATTGTAACATGCAAAGTAACACTTCGTATTTGGATGCCTCCTTCAATTAATAAACATGCATGCAAGAATACCAGGTTCCACAATAAAGAAGTCAACATTTTATGAACAACTTTGCATGCATGTATATTATGATCATTTCCAAATGAACTTCGTCCGTCACCATGTAAATAAAAGTGCATTATTAACTATAACTATCTAAAGCTATTTTGAGCAGAAATGTTTGTATGAAGAACATGTCCTAGCTCTTTTCGAATTTGAAAATCATATCCTCTCACTCTTAAGTTACCAAATGTGTCAATATTGTTTCCCTTTAAAGAAAGTGTGAATGCTGCAAATTATCTAAAGCCTTTGGTCTTATATATGCATTATATAATACTCATGAACACATTATTTCTATCATCGTTGCAGCACCAGCACCAAGTGTGATGATAAAAAAGAAAATACGAATCGTACCTTCCCGCGCGCGGCTCCACCACAAACAATTAGGAATCAAAGATTTCATCCATTTCACAATGTAAAAATATGGTACCAGTGGAAAATGATCATCAGATACAAATTGAGGCGTGGAATAAAATGTGAAAATTTGTGTGAATGGGATAATTTAAAGAAGGGGATAATGAAAATAAGAATGTTCTTGTCCAACAGGCATGATGAGAATCTTAAATTTAAAAAAAAAAAAAAAAAGATTAAAAGTTTAACAATTAGCTCTAGAACATAAACGTTTAGAACGCTTTTACCTAAATAAGTACCGTAAAAACATAAGTAACTCTTTCAAACGTACTCGTATAGTGGAAAACTTTAGTAAATAGAGGAGCTAAAGTACGTACCAGCACGAAAATGTCACATCTTCTGGAGGTCTGCTCATTAATTAAGATATGACAATGGAGGAGGTTTCTGGAGTTAATGATGCAGATTAGTTTTGAAATGATTCATTAATTAATAACGGTAAAATAGCATAGAGAATGAAATAACAGGAAAACATCTTACCTTTTTGGAGCATCAATAGAAACAATGTGTAACAAACACAATCAAACAATTCAATAACAGGAAAATATCTTACCTTTGTTGGGTCATCAATAGAAACCATGAACACAATCAAACAATTCACACAAAACCCATTATGTAATGAACTTAGATAATTAAAATACACAAAAACATGAAAAGAAAAAGAAAAAGAAAAAGAAAAAGTCCAGAATGATTTAGACGCATCGGGGTGTTCCTATAAGCACCCAGAATGCCAAGGGGGTTTGACGGATTCATATAAACAGAAAGAAAAGTTACCACATAGAAATTGCTCAAATGACTTCAACAGGAAGGAGTATGTTCGTGGAATGAAGTTCTGGTGGTTGTGCACTTGTGCATATAAGCCAATCGTGGAAAAATTAATGCTCATTTTAAAATAATCCCCAGAATATAAAAAAAAGGTAGTCTAAATAATTTTTTAAATTTCTGACAGACGCTAACCATACAATCCCAAATGTTGCCGCCGCCATCCATCGCATCCACGTGAATCAACCTCTTGCTCACTTCCTCGATCGTATCCCTCGTTGATGGGAAGAAGTCAAAATTGATATCATGTCTACCGATTCCCAAGACAATCCACCGAGAAAATCCATATCTGTCGGGAAAAATAGTAGAGAAAAAAAAATGTACAATTTGTAAGCTTCAAATAATGCCTGATCAGTGGTGACCCAAGCTAATCCACCGAGAAAATTTTAAGCTATGAGAAAGAAAAAAAAATCAAACCATTCTCTATACGAAGTCCCGGAGTTTGCTTCTTTGGCAACGATAAGCCGACCCTGAAGTAAAACCCTGCCAATTATCTTGGTAGACGACTTGGAGATGGATAATCGATTGGGATGAATAGGGATAGGGTTACTAAAAAAACAGAGGAGTTTATTGAGGTTGAGTAGACGTAAGTGTCTCTGGATATCAAGTAGTCTGTTAGCAATTTAAGCGATGGAGGGTTTTTTGGAAGTGTTTTCCGGGAAAAGGAGACTTAGGATCCGTGAGTTGTTGGCCGGATCTTTTACGGATTTGTAGCGGGTAAATTGGGTTAAAACAGCTCCTCTTTATATTGAGTGATTTTATGGTGCAACGGTTGTAGGAAGGTTGTACCAAGTGGCATACTTTAGAGCCATTCATTTTAACTCTCTTTCACATAATACACTTTTGGCGTGTGTGAGAGGTTAGAAATGAAAGGTGGTAAAGATATCTTGCTTGCACAACCTTCATACAACTGGCAATTCACTATAAAATTTTTCCTTTATATTATAGTATAGGTATGAACTTGTTGATTTGCACCAACATTTTCCCATCAAACCTCGACCGGTTACCATGGGTCCAATGGTTATTAAATTCATACTAAATGTTTATAACCTTTTGTTAAATCACGATTGTGGATACTGTTATTCAGACATGAATACAACGAACCATTAGATGTACTACATGACTCCCATAATAATTATCTACTTTTTTTATGATGAAAATAGATTAAGAAAATAATTAATGTGTTGAATTTTAAGTAGTGATTAACATATATGCCTCTAGCACATAATAAATGCTTTTTGGGAATATAAAATGAATATATAAACAGGAAATGCTATGATATAGGTATGTTTGGAAAAAGTGAATTAAATGATGCATTGGTTTTTTATATTGATACTTTTTATAATTTAAGGAGTATTCGTATAATTTGTAAATCATCTCCTGTATGCACCAATTTATCTAGAAAATCAGCAAAAGAAAAGACCCTCAAATGTGCCCATAAATCACCTTCATGCGTGTTTTTCCAAACTTCAACTGCAATAGAGCAATCAAAAAGGCAGTGACTGATAGTCTCTCGATCCGAACCACAAAGGGTGCAATTAGTGGATCCTACATTGCGGACTGCCAAGTTGTTGGTTGTGGGTAGTGTGCATTATGGAGGGTACGCCATATAAAGTGAATAATTCTTGGTTGTACATTGAGTATCCAAAGTTGGTTCCAAATTCTATCCTTGCCCACTGAACTAGTAGCTTTGGTTCCTTCCTTTTCGAAAGACTTCTTTTGCATGGCTAGCTTATATCCTATTTTCACTGTATAAATCTCAGTGTTACTGTAATGCCAGATATACTTGTCTTGATTCGGCTGAAAGGTCAAAGGGATATTCAAAATTTTCTCTTGCTCCAGTGGGTGAAATAATTCCTTTAGCATATCTACCTTCCAAGTTCGATTGTTGTGATCAATTAGGGAGCTAACCTTTATCGTGTTTGGTATTGAAGGATCATGGAGATGAGATCGGAAATCAGGTTCAAGAGGAATACAGGGATCCTCTGTTATATTTATTTTTTGTCCATTTCCCACCCTCCATCTCAGGCCATGGGTTAAGAGGTTCCGTCCGGCTAGAATGCTCCTCCACAGAAACGATGGTCTACTCCCGAGCGATGCCTCGCCGAAGTCTCTTTTTAGAAAAATATTTGGCTTTAAGCAACCTAGCCGCGATAGAAGAGCTATTTTGTAAGATTCTCCAAGCTTGTTTCGCTAGCAGGGCTATATTAAAACTTTCCAAATTACGAAATCCCATCCCTCCTTCTAATTTTGGCTTGCAACATGTATCCCAGTCACGCCAATGGATTCTTTTATGCCCCGAGTCATTGCTCTAGAAGAATTGCCTTATCATTGCCTTCATCTCATTAATCAAAGTTTTTGGTAAGAGAAAGCATTGCATTGCATACTGAGGGATCGCTTGAAAAACTGCCTTTATGAGAACTTCCTTCCCAGCTGATGATAGGAATTTCTCTTTCCACCCCTTGAGTTTTTTACTGATCTTTTCCTTCACATAGGCGAAAATTTCCGACTTCGATCTTCCCATCAGGTATGGAAGGCCCAAATATTTTCCACTCCCGTTGTCCATGGAAATTGAGAAAAAAAGAGGCAATGTCCTCTTTCACTTCAGATGGCAGGTCCATGGAAATTCGAAAAAAGGAGGCAATGTCCATGGAAATTGAGAAAAAGAGAGGCAATGTCCATGGAAATTCGAAACCAGCCACAATATTATCAGTTATTATCCTTCCTTTGATGAAAGCCGCCTGATTAGGTGAAATAGCTTCGTGCAAGACAGATTTTAGCCTATTAGCTAGAGTCTTTGCTAAGATTTTATAAAAGGAGTTGCAGAGGCTAATTGGTCGGAATTCAGTCATAGTATTGGGATTTTTCACCTTAGGTATCAGAGCAATTGATGAGAGTCAACTTTACTATGTTTTGGTGCATGTTTTAACCCCCGTTTATGACACTCTTGGCTTGTTTTGGGTGGTTTTAGACCGATTATAAGGTAAAAATGCTTTGAGCACTTACTTAGAGGTAATCCATCAAATTGATGGAAAACCTTATCATTTTACGGTGTTTTGGCCCTATTCGAGCCCTATTTATCTTTCGGGATTATGCTTGGTATATTGTGCTATGGAAATGCAGGAAATAGGTGACTCGTATGCCCGGAAGATGAGGCATGAGACTTAGAATGGCGAAACCGAAGCCCCGGGGATGGAAACGGATCAAAGGTGGTTGGTGCTTTTACCATTTGTTAACTTTATCTGCAATTTTATCCCAGATACATGCATTTTCTGGACTTGTGGTCTTCATGAAAGTTGTAGATAATTGAATGAGCTTTCCAACGCATTTTGAATCATTCAAATCGGAGCTCTACGCACAAATATATTTCCAGATTACTGAAGGTGTATCTGCCCAGGAATTTTGGCGCGCGCCGAAGACTTTGGGGCGCGCCAAGTTGGAACAGAGAGCTCCCAGAATCACAGAACAGTTTTGGCGCGCGCCGAAGACTTTGGGGCACGCCAAAACTGCTTTATCTGCACGTTTTTGGGCCTTTTTAAATAGATTTTTCATTTTCATTTCATGCAGGCTCATACTGCAGACTTAATTAGGACTCCACTTGGGTCGATTTTCTTCCCTTTTCTCCCTTAGATTAGCTCTTCTTTCACTCTTTCCCTTAGATTAAACACAATTTAGCATAGATTCTCTCCTCCTTGTTGGTGTTTTTGAAGTCTTCTTCCCCAAGTGACAATGGGTTTGGATGAAGATTGATTCAACTTCAATTTCCTGCGTTTTTGGTAATTAATTTCATTTCTTCTCTTGATTAATGGCTTTAATCCTTTCTTTGATTGTTATTTCTTGCTTTATGATGAGTAGCTAAACTTTTCATAGCCAAATTATGTGAAGATTGAAGAAATCACCCTCTAATTGATGAAATTGGAAATGGGTAGTGTTTAATTGTTGTTATATTGACGAATTCATGTCTTAAAACTTGTTCTTAATGCTTGAATTAGACTGTACACCTAGTTCATGAACTCACAAACCACTTTTATAAATGTATGTTGCGAAGGGGTGTGGGAAAAGGGGTTTTAAGATCGTTATTTACAATTGACTGAGTTGTTTAGATCAATTGGGTAACGAGGTTTGTCGGTGTAAATCGAGCGGCTCTAGTTCTTAATCTTGTTTCGGTCAGTTAAATCCTTAAATGCGGACTGTTGAACCAGACAAAGGGTACTAGGTTGTTGCATGGCGTCTAGTACTATCTTAGGAGTTTGCACCCATGAACGAGTCAATATAAGCATTAGGATGGTTGGTTGGTAGTTTCCATTCCCAATGAGTCGATTAGAGGGTGAAACTAATCAATTGGATCATAGTTTGGCTATGTCTCTTTCTCTCTTTAGTATCTTTAGTTTATATTTTGTTTTAGTGTAATTAAATTTGAAACATCTTGGTTGACCTAAACTAAGTCCGAAAACGGCTTTGATACTCGATTGATTCCTCGTGGGATACGACCTTGCTCACCTCTATAGTGCTTCCGACCCGGTACTCTGCCGGTTAAGGTTGGTCGTTACTATTTTGGTCATCAAGTTTTCTGGCGCCGTTGCCGGGGAATTAATCGATATCTCTTAAGTCATTGGAAGACTTAGGCTTAGGTTGTTTATTTCTTTTGTTTTTTTTCTTCTTGATGTTGGGTTTTTGTTGATAAGTCACACCATCTATTGCGGTAGTGGTGGTGACTAGATACCTTGATTGTGTTCTTGTTTTTTCCTTGAATCGCAGTGTATGGATCCATATGGACATGAGGCTCTCCTCCCTACTCATTTGGAGGCTTTAATTTCGGTGGTATGGGTTTTGGATTCCAACCATATTATCAGTTCAACCCATACACATCACCATACAACAATGAGTGGAGAGTCCTTCAAGTTCTCAGTTTCAACACCCTGGTGCATATTTTCAATATGCTCAACCTCCACAAATACCTCTTCCTCCACAAAAGAGCTCAACCGATATCCTTTTGGAGCAAATAAATGAGACTTTGCAAGAGCAAGGCCGGACTTTGCAAGAGCAAGGCCGGACTCTACAAGAGCATGGTCGGGAGTTGAGGGATATTAAAATGAATGCTACTACTCTTCAATCGGCATTAAAGAACTTGGAAAACCGGGTAGAGCAATTGGTTGAGAAGAGGAAGGCTGAAAGGAGTGCTAAAAATGATGAAATTTCATTTGCTCCACCGTCGACTCTTGAGGTAAACACCCATCATGAGTGTTATGAAGAAGGTACGAATCATGCTACTAGTGAATCAATTATTCCTTCTTCTTTGAACCTTATTGAAAAAGTTGTGGTGGTGGATTATATTGAATATGTTGATGTTGTGGTTGAGCCAAAATGTTATTGCTTGGTGTTTGAATCTTTGCTACTTGGCATATGCTCTCATTCGGGGAAGTTGAATTCATTGTGTTGCATGATAAATTTCTTGAACCAATCATGGTGGTGGGGATTGAGCCCCTTGTTTTTCTTGCTCTATTTTAAAGGTGTGCTCAATTCTTATGATGTGTGTAGGGAGACGCAACGGTTTGCTCTTCTTTGGTATAACTATCCTTAGTATTGTTGGGGGTAGAAAGTCGAACTAAGGACTTTAAACTTAGAATGTTTTAGGTAGATGTTTTTATTTTTGTTAAAAAATAAAAAAGTGGATGAAAGTTTTTTTTTAATTGCCATGTTCTTGAGGCTTTCGAGCAAAAGATGTGCAATTTTTTCTTTCATTCCACTCGTGCTTATTTTCTTTTCTTTTAGTTTCTTAATAAGTCAAGCCAATGACGTAAAACAAAGGCGCTCGGGGGAGGCAACCCACCATTTCTCTTTTTTTTTTTGCTTTAGTTTTTGTGCTAGGAGTGGTCTAGGGTGATACTTTGGGGGTATGGGTACCGTTTTTGAGTGGTTCTTCTTCGATCCGTTGTTGGCTCGTGTCTTTTTGCATGGATGTTGTTTACTTGTTTGATTGTCTTTGCATCGCATGCGCCCCGAGTCGGTTCCCCTTTTGTTTTCATATGATCGTGTATGTGACTTTGCGCTTTTTGATTATATCTCGATATTTGTTGCTTGCTTTTGGCACGGTGGCTGTTCCCCGTGCATGCGTTTTCTTGGTGTTTTTGTCCCATGGCTTTAGGTATTCGAGTGGAGCTTTCGTGGATGAGTCATGTACATGGTTTGCGCCTCTCTACCGGGTTAAGCTAAGCCTTCTTTCCTTTTATCATTCACACACTGAGGACAGTGTTGCATTTAAAGTTGGGGGTGGTTGGCTTAGCTATGATATGTGCTTCATTGATATTTTAACCATTGTGTTGTATATGCTTAGTGTTTGGTCACTTCTTTAGCAAAAAATTGAGCACTTTTTAAATTTTTCCATGGTATTGATGTTGCATTCGTATGTTGAGCCTTCACATTGATAGAATAAATGGTTTAGTGGATGTTTGAATGCATGCTACTTGGCTTACTACCTTATCTTGAAAATGGAATTTTTCACACACGTATAGCCTCGATTTCATGAGCCATGGTAACTAGTGACCGATTATGGTAGACTTAGGCACAATTCGGCTACCTATAACTCATATCATTAACTTCGAGACGAAATAGAAGGGCCGACCTTGGTAGAGTTTGGGATGACAGTTATGGCGTTTCTTTGACCTAACTAGAGCCAAATAGCCATCCCGTGACATATTCCACAGTAACCCCTCTAAGCCTTGGTAGGATGGTTAGACCCCCATCCGACACTTAGCCTTCATTATTTAGCCCGTAATTACCCGACCTTTGAGCCTTATTTGTGGTCTAAATTCCCTTGAACACCTACGAGTTGAGCTTAATCGTTTCATTAATCACACTTGCTTAGGCAAGTGTGGGGTAGAAAAATGGTTTGTATTCTTGATAGGAGTTGGTGTGTTTCTGAGCTATTTCATGATATTGGAGGTAGGAGCTCGATTCATTTTATGTATATGTGATGGCCTTTGACTCAAACCTAATAAAAATTCAAGTTCAAAATCAAAAAAAAAAAAACAAAGAAAGAAAAAAAAAAGTCATGAAAGGAAAATAAAAGGTTGAGTCAAAGAAAGCCAAGTGTTTTAGGACTCGTGTATTGATTTGTATATGATGTTGGTGTTTGAGATGAGTTTTTAGTGGAGAAACATGATTTCTTATACATTTTTGCCTCGTTACACTTGAGACATAGTGCGATATGGCATTTTATTTCTTGGATCATGTTTCTAGTTTCTTTTTGAGCTAGAGAAGGATGGAGCTAGCTATGTTCTGTATTGTTATACCCCATGATTGAGCTTGCTCATTTTATATCTTTGTTGATTATCCCCCAAAAATTCCTTTCGGTTAGCCCCATCCCGAGCCTAACGTTACAACTTTTCAAGTCCAACTCGACCTTGCTTAGCCTCGGTTTGGCCCTGATTAGTGGAGATGCTTATGAAGTATGAGCCTATGGTGTAGTCCCAATGACCTAGCATCCATAATCCAAACCGGTAAACCGTGGTAAATGTAGGAGAAGCTATTCACACACACATCCCGTTTGCTCGATAAGGTAGGGTTAAGTTTTATGCATTTACTCACTTACTTGTCGGTTATCTTTGGTATGTGATTGGCTTGACCTACGCGTGTAACGTTGACTCTTTGGATTCTTTTAAAACGCTCATTTTGCTCGTTGGCGAGCCAACGCTAAGTGGGGGGTGGTTGATGAGAGTCAACTTTACTATGTTTTGGTGCATGTTTTAACCCCCGTTTATGACACTCTTGGCTTGTTTTGGGTGGTTTTAGACCGATTATAAGGTAAAAATGCTTTGAGCACTTACTTAGAGGTAATCCATCAAATTGATGGAAAACCTTATCATTTTACGGTGTTTTGGCCCTATTCGAGCCCTATTTATCTTTCGGGATTATGCTTGGTATATTGTGCTATGGAAATGCAGGAAATAGGTGACTCGTATGCCCGGAAGATGAGGCATGAGACTTAGAATGGCGAAACCGAAGCCCCGGGGATGGAAACGGATCAAAGGTCGTTGGTGCTTTTACCATTTGTTAACTTTATCTGCAATTTTATCCCAGATACATGCATTTTCTGGACTTGTGGTCTTCATGAAAGTTGTAGATAATTGAATGAGCTTTCCAACGCATTTTGAATCATTCAAATCGAGCTCTACGCACAAATATATTTCCAGATTACTGAAGGTGTATCTGCCCAGGAATTTGGCGCGCCCGAAGACTTTGGGGCGCGCCAAGTTGGAACAGAGCTCCCAGAATCACGGAACAGTTTTGGCGCGCGCCGAAGACTTTGGGGCACGCCAAAATGCTTTATCTACGCGTTTTTGGCCTTTTTAAATAGATTTTTCAAATTTCATTTCATAAGAACTCATACAGACTTAATTAGGACTCCTTTGGTCGATTTTCTTCCCTTTTCTCCCTTAGATTAGCTCTTCTTTCACTCTTTCCCTTAGATTAAACACAATTTAGCATAGATTCTCTCCTCCTTGTTGGTGTTTTTGAAGTCTTCTTCCCAGTGACAATGGGTTTGGATGAAGATTGATTCAACTTCAATTTCTGCGTTTTTGGTAATTAATTTCATTTCTTCTCTTGATTAATGGCTTTAATCCTTTCTTTGATTGTTATTTCTTCCTTTATGATGAGTAGCTAAACTTTTCATAGCCAAATTATGCGAAGATTGAAGAAATCACCCTCTAATTGATGAAATTGGAAATGGGTAGTGTTTAATTGTTGTTATATTGACGAATTCATGTCTTAAAACTTGTTCTTAATGCTTGAATTAGACTGTACACCTAGTTCATGAACTCACAAACCACTTTTATAAATGTATGTTGCGAAGGGGTGTGGGAAAAGGGGTTTTAAGATCGTTATTTACAATTGACTGAGTTGTTTAGATCAATTGGGTAACGAGGTTTGTCGGTGTAAATCGAGCGGCTCTAGTTCTTAATCTTGTTTCGGTCAGTTAAATCCTTAAAGGCGGACTGTTGAACCAGACAAAGGGTACTAGGTTGTTGCATGGCGTCTAGTACTATCTTAGGAGTTTGCACCCATGAACGAGTCAATATAAGCATTAGGATGGTTGGTTGGTAGTTTCCATTCCCAATGAGTCGATTAGAGGGTGAAACTAATCAATTGGATCATAGTTTGGCTATGTCTCTTTCTCTCTTTAGTATCTTTAGTTTATATTTTGTTTTAGTGTAATTAAACTTGAAACATCTTGGTTGACCTAAACTAAGTCCGAAGACGGCTTTGATACTCGATTGATTCCTCGTGGGATACGACCTTACTCACCTCTATAGTGCTTCCGACCCGGTACTCTGCCGGTTAAGGTTGGTCGTTACTATTTTGGTCATCAGCAATAAAGGTGTTGTTGAAGCCTGATATATCGCCTCCCTCATTCAAATAGGATAAAAGCACGGGAAGAACTTGAGGGCTAAGATCAGACCAGTATTTTTGGATAAAAATCATATGTAAACCATCTGGTCCTGGAGACTTTTTCCTCGGGAGTTGTTTCAAAGCTTTTATTATTTCTGTTTCATTAAAGGGTTCTGATAATCTTTGTCTCTGTGCTTCAGAAATAGCCCTGATGGGAAGATCGGATAAGGGGGGGGGGGGGGGGAATCAGATACCTGGGAGGTGTAAAGGTCCCTGAAAAAGTCCCTAGCAATTCTTTGCCGTCATGAGTAATTCGGCCATTGGAGTCCTTTAATTCAGAAATTGTATTTCTCTGCTTCCTGGTACTAGCAAGAGGAAAAGTTGTTTGGCTTAAACTAATGGACAAAAGCACCAAGAACATCTTTTCTAGAAAAACAATAAAAATGAGAATAAAATCATAGAAGGTTAATTGATGAAAATATGACCATTTTATTTTTATTTTGGCGGAAATATAAAATGAGGAACATTTAACTAAAAGTGCCTAAATACACGTGATTGATTTTATTATCATCTTGAACTTAAAACACCGTAGCTTGATAATGAGATGTGGTATTACGCTACATATAGTTTGAACTTAAAAGGAGCGTAATGCGTCTAATAATCACGTTACGTTACTTTAAGTTCAAAATGTTAATAAAATCAAGCATGTAAATTTAGGCACTTTAGTTAATTGTTCGTCATTTTATATCTTCTTCAAAATAAAATATGATGGTTCACACCGTCCATCCATGGGCGGTGTGGAAGGCGGGTTTTGGACGTTATCGTCCATTTTAAAGGCTGGATAGGGCGATTCGAGGGACTATAGAACGATTTATTTTTCCCAAAAAGTGTATTAAATGAATTTCCCCAAAAAAACGTACATTTGCTATATGATGTTGGAACACATCAGAGAAAATAATGGAAATCAACTTAAGTTTTGCATGACCGTGATAATTCCCTGCATTCGTGTGCAATTCACTCCGGAGCGTATCTGAGAGACCGTAGCAAACAAAAAGACAAGGCCGGCCCTGGAATTTTTCAGGCCTTCGGCTACTTCGTCGAAGGGCCTTTTAGTTCGGAATTTTTTTTTTTTTTTTTCCCGAAAGCATACTTACAAAATAATACTACTTCAACATCATACTCCTAAAATATGTTAGTACAAAATTCAAATTAATTGATGTAAGATATATTTTTTTATATATGTTATCGGTCAGATCGCGGTGGGTCGAGGGGGTAGCGTCAACTCGTGGGGGCACGGGGGCAACGTCCCGGAAAACTAAACACCCATAACTAAACGGATACATCTATGAAATTCGAATTGATGCATCTAAGTTATTATAAATTTGGGCTTATAATTGGGTATTTATCAAATCACGTAAAAAAATTCTGAAAGTATTTCAAGTTATAAACATATATTTGTGGGCCTATAATTTGAAACTTATCAATTCATGTTATTGTTTTTAACACATTATATTATCTTGGCTGAGATTGGATCTACACGATTTTTTTTTCTGAGAAACATGTAACTGCGGCCCGTCCTGGCGGTTGGGCCTTTGGCTGCCGCCTGGCCGCCTAATGGGTGGACCGGCTGTGCAAAAATAAATATATCACCCGTAAGACATAGATAAACAAAGAAACACAGTTTTAATATTGCATAATGATAAAGGCACAAAGTTCATCCCCACCCCATACCCCGAACAATGAGTTTTGTGGTCCGAAATTTTTAATTTTTAATTTTAAAGTTTCAAAGTTATGGTGTTTATTGATTATGTGCATATTTGTGTCCAATGGATCGATGTCTAAATCACCATCTTTAATATTTGAAATTCAACTTCAAAAATAAAAACACAAGTCCGACTTTATTGACAATATCAATTAACAATTTATAAAGAGGAAAAGACATTTTGCCTTTGTTTATTTATTTGGAGAAGGGGGAAGGGAAGAAGATTTTTATTCGTGGTGGGGATTAGAATTGAACTATTGTTCTCACCAGAAAGTGTGATTACAAGTACCAAAAGGCTGGATCCGATTCCCAAGACATTTTGTCTTATTATGGTTTGTCATATAAGGCGTTTAACATATTTAAACTTTATAAGTAGAGCAAACCATATAATAAATATTAGGTGGCGGGCCTTAAGGACAAAAAAAGATTAAAAATTGGTAAATTGGACGGAAAAAAAAGACTACGTTTGAAAAGGACAAAATAGATAGACATGTACAAAAACACCCTTAATAATAATAATAATAATAATAATAATAATAATATATATATATATATATATATATATTATTTTACCTAAATTTCGGTTTAATATTCTCACATAAATTCATTCCTATTTTTCCGTTCTTGGAGTTATGGGCAGTTTTCAATCGGAAATTGAAAGGGATCTGAATCGGCACCGAAATCTCTACTTAACCTATTCCCACCATCAGTTAATGCCTTTGATTTGGAAGATATGGTACCGAAAAAAAAGTATCCATATGCTGAGGGATTCTCATCCTTTGATTCAGTTGAGGTTTAAAGCAAAAAAAAAAAACTTTTTCCGGCGAGCAAGAAAGCAATTCAGTGGAAGAGATGGCGAAAGGCAAACAGAAAACAACAAAGACCGAGTAAGTATAAGTTATCTTCTAATACCGCCGTTGATGGAGGCATTTTTGCTGTCTATTATTTCTTAAATCGTTTAGTCGACTTTGACATCTGAGAACATCAGATTTTCGGGATCGATTTGGAGTCGAAATTTGGGTGTTAATTTGAATGGAAAACTGAAAATTCTTAGTTTACTTCTGATTCCCTGTTGAAACTAGTTGTGCATGTCGATAATTACTCACAGATGATTTGGGTTTTGGCACCTTGAGTCATAGGGTAAACAAAATGGATACTTTGATGAATAATTTGAACAGGTGTTACTACTTCAATCATTGTGTTACTACAATAGAATGCAACTGTACTGTGGGTGTATGCTATCAGTGTGTGCAGCCTCTGATGTTAATTGTATTGAGTTATACATTATTGAAATCAGCTGTTAGATTTGATGAGACAGAAATTATACAGTGTTCTTATACATATTAAACTGGACTCCACAAGATTTAGGCTTTGTCCAACTTGTCTTGGGTGATACACGATGCAATTAAGTTGTTACTTCAGATAAAATGTTTGAACATGTCTGACAATGTCCACCAATGAGTTACTACACGTATAATTAATGGTATAGTGTGTTATGAAATATAAGTGTGTGGGTTTCCAACATGTCTACTGAGGCATAATGAAAAGGTCCACATGTTCTTGATGAAAATCATTTTCGTTTTCAAAGTTGGGATAATGTTATGCCGAAACCTTACTACATTTTTCTTTGAAATGTTCAAATTTATTTTAGTGGCCATCTCATTATTAGAGATGTCTCTACATTTTTCTTGAAATTGAACATGGTTTTTTGCGAATGTTACTACAATTTTAAGAGGTGTTAGTATGTTCCTTTGAGATGTTACTACGTGGTTTTGCAATGTTACTACAAAGTCTTGGCTATTAATATATTGACTTCATTAATACAGTCCATGTGCATATAACATTGTACATGTAAACTATCATTATTCGGACTGCTACTTCATTTTGTAGCAATGTTACTACTTTTGTTGTTCACATGTTACTACGTTGTTGTTGACAAGTCACTACGTTGTTGTGTACATGTGTACATGTTACTACGTTGTTGTGTACATGTGTACATGTTACTACGTTGTTGTGTACATGTTACTACGTTGTTGTTAACTGTAACAAACTTGAAACCACATGAGAGTGCAGATAAATATGTTTCACATAAGTTACTATATCTATCAATGAGTTACTACATTACAATGTAGTGGTAGGGTCTGTTTTCAGATATAAGTTCTTGTTTGTAACAACTGCGTTAAGACAGATAATGATAAGATCGGCATATACTTGATGAAAATGACGTTTGTATACAAAGTTAGGATCATGATGGGAAATATTAGTTACTAAGACAACTGTCACTACAAGAGTTACTATATCATGAAGGAAACGAGTTACTACAGCATGTAATATCAACGATACCAAGCCGTCCAAACATACGTCATGATGAAGGTTGAAGAACTTCAAATGAGTTTGGGTTCAAACATATAATTTGAAACGAATAAATTCATGAAAAAATGGACAACATTTACAAAATATTACGTTTAAATGACACGTACCATTATTACCGTCCTTCGCAGTAGCAGCCAATAGATGCCCTTTAGTACCGCACTTCAAATGTGCACCGTCCAGATATAGCAACGGACGACAAAAATTAAACCCCTTGATGCACGCCGCCAAACCAATAAAGATACGTTTAAACCGATGAGATTCTTGATCTACATCCAACACTACATAAGAGTCAGGATTTGTCCGCAAAACACACTCTTTGTAAGCCGGTAACTTATTGAAAGAATCGCGCTCGTTTCCATACAGAAACTCCCTAGCCTTCCTAACAGCACCCCTAGCAACATCATAAGGAATTTTCAGACGATGGGTAGAAGACCAAGAATGTCGGACATCCGCCGGTGTAGTTGTTGGCTTCTCACGGATTGTGTCTACAATGTCTTTAGCAACAAGACGGGAAGTAATACGTGAATGTTTGAAAGATCGAGCAGATGTTCCACATTTATGGACGTTGCACAATTTCTTTAAATAAAATTGTCCATTTGAAGGTCTTTTTGTTAGGTTTTATGCCCGAAAGACAATTTGTAATTGTTTTATTTAAATAAATGACAGAATTTATTTCATCTTATTTATTCGCATTTATTGCCAATATTAATACACTACACAAAACCCTAAGTATATTGATTATGTAATCACAACTCAGTGTATGGCTATACACACGAGGATTGAGTTTGTGAAATATACTTAAAATTAACTTAGTCCATTAGCGTTTATTAATCGAGTACGGGTCTCTAGATTAATTTGCTATTAATGCGCCTGAACACTTTATGGTGTGACAATCTTATCCGGTTTGTCGGTAATAAGAAGTACTAGTGGGGCATTTATATATGATGATAATCATATAGAAATTTGGACCGATTTGATTTGAGTTCTCGATATAATTCCGTATTCGAGAAGTCGTATCGAATCACAAGATGATCATATATGGATTAATCTCAATCTCGAGGTGATCACGATTAACCGCTTAGACTAGGGTAGAATTTGATGTGTTAGTAAGGATCACTTCGCGTTATGTGGTCCAACACTTCTCGTTGGCTCTATTCGGAATGAGTGAGTGGTCCGTGTTATCACGAGATATGGAATCCATTCCTTCCTTCGGGAAGTAGATGAAACAGATTCCTTTTATTTGTTAACCCTAAAAGCGATCGATGGGCCCGATTCATATTATATTGGTTATGAACTAATTGATCACTAGGGGTTAATGTTAAATAAGGATAATATGTTTTGAGAAGGGTTTACGGAAATATCCCGAATCGAATCGAATCGATCTATGGAGGATTTATCCGTATGTAATGATTATATCGATGGGCGATTTCACTCATAAATTGAGTGTAAGTTATTTATATTCGATAGAGTTCAATTTCGGGTTTATGGTGGTGTAATCCCGGAATTAATAGGTTGGATATAATTATTACATCGGCGAATAATTTTATTCGACTTATTGTAACTATATGAATATGGGTCCAAGGTCCCCGACGCACAATATAGCATATAGGTTTTCGTCGTTGCACCTCAATTATAATTAAATAGTTGGATTGGACTATTTAATTTGATATGTGGATTAATTGTTTAGTTGGACTAAATAATTAAATACACTGAAAAGGCATTTTTAAGTGGGCTCGGCCGAATTGGTGCGTTGACCTAATTTTTGGTCAAATATAGAAAAGGTGCGTGACCTTATTTTGAGAGAAAGGTGCGCATGCATATTGTGATTTATTATTTAATTATTAAGAAATTAGTTTTCTTGGATAATTATTTAATATGTGATTTATCTTTTATTTATTAAATGATAATTCATGGAATATTAGATAATAATATGATTTATCCTAATTTGTTTGGGATAATTATTTTATTTATCTTTTATTTGGAAAAGGATTAATATAATAATTATCTCTTAATTATTTAATCCTTGGGGCTTAAGTTTTACTCTCACTATATAAAGAGAGTTCTCTCAAGCCTTTTGATGATCACTAATCACGCCATATACACAAGAAAGTGGCTTAGAATTTTCGCCATCTTTCTTTGGGTTTCAGTTGGAATAATCTTCGGATTATTCCGGTAGCATATCAAGGAGAGTCCGGCGGGGGAAACACCATCCACTTGGTGTTCTTTGGGAGACACACGTTGGAAGACGGTGGTCGCTCAATCACGTGTTCAAGGAGCCTTTTGATCTTGGAGTTAAGCACCATAAAAGGTAGGCTCCTAAACCCCTTGTAGATTTAGATCTTAAATTTATGTTTTTGTTTCGTTTAGATCTAGATCTCGATGCATTCAATTTGCGTAATCGGGTCAATCTATGATTGATCCGATGATATTATATCTAACAAGTGGTATCAGAGCCTTTGATCTAACGATCAAAGAATATGAGTTTTAGATCTAGGAGTGGAAAAACATGTTATAGGTGTTTTTATTTCGTTTTTTTAAAATTCAAAATTTATCATGTTGTATGCTTGTGAATGTTGTGGTTGAAGAGATGGATTGGGTTGATCTTGTTTACAGTAGATCTATTTTGTAGCTCTTTTGTTTAGTAACAATTGAGCATAGGAATTGTATTTTTTTATGTCAATTTTCAAAATTATGTAAAAGTAGCATCTTTTATTGTAATTTTATTATTCGGGCTCGATAAGATGAAGATCTTGAAGAAAAGATGAAGATCAAGGCGAAACCCAAGGTATGAGCGAGGAGAAACGGCTAAAAACCTTGTTTTTTTTTTTTTAGCTGTCCAGCACCTTTAGCAGCGCTAAAAACGTCACAACAGCTTCTGTTTTTGCTTAAACAGGCTGCAGCAGCACCTGTAGCGGCGCTTTCTGCCGCTGCAAAGTTTTTAAAAACCCTAGCTTGCGGCTAGGGTAATAACATGCGGCTGTTTTTAATTTTATTTTTATTTTTTTTATATAATCTGTACTTCTTTTAATTCAGCCGACATATATAGAAAAAAAAAAGGGTTTTATTTAATTATAATAAATTGGTTTTATTTGATTAAAAGCTTTTTCTCCTCTCGGGTGTTCGTGGTTCGTGATCCGGCGATTCGAGTTCAAGATTTGAAGATCAAGACTCGAAGACATAGATTAAGTTTTATTTTTCCTTAGAAAATAGTTAGTCGGGGGTACCAACGGTCCATCTCGGTGTTTACTTTTCGGTATAATTTTGTGTTTGATCAAGATTACGTGCTTAAAACCGGAAAATTGCCATGACTTGCATCTTCATGATTCCACTCCAATGCATACATATAGCTAGTTTATTTCGAATAAATTAGGCATGTATAACTCGAATAATTAGTATGAATGCTTATTAATTTAATATGTGGTAGTTAAATAATAAGTAGCTAATTATAAAAACCGAGGACCCGGGTTTATGTCAATCGTTTACGATTTTAGCGATGGATTCTCGGTGAATCCCACTTGGATAAATCGTTGAGTTTTTTTTTCGGTGATGGCTTCTCAGTTAACCCACCTTAAACAAAAACGAGATTATGCTTTGGGTGACAACTTAGAAATCGGAGAATCTTGGTACATGGGTTCGAAATGGTCTAACCATGGTTGGGCGAGTTCAACCGAGCTTCGGCTCAATCGACTCCCCTCCACGTGTGATGTACATTACAGCAGTTCGATAGGACTTAGCATAGCCGATAAGCCTTCGGGCTAAACGGGGCTTCTCCTGCCGGATTGGCCTGAACTGTCACATATGTTCCAACGAATAAGGCGGCGTAGCTTGCTCTACATAACCGACCCTATTCGAGTACTTTGATTTATTGTTTCTTATTGTCAAGGCCAAAACCGTAATTAGTAAACCCACCACTTTTTCAAAATATTGAGTGGGAGCGGGGAAGGCGACAGCCAACCCCACGACCTCTACTATAGATGCAAGCACGTGAGAGAATGGTGACACCTCATGCCGCTTTGATTTCGGCCCCCTTCGGATGGTGTTCACCGCTATCAAAATTCAAGGCTTGGTCTCTGAAAGGATAGGATATCGGTACTCGCCGGTCATCAGCGACCGCCCGCCGTAGGCATACTCGGGGCGTACTCTGAGATCTGATATAGTTGGTCACACTCTTTGTGGATATTATTGAAATATCTAGGCTAGAAAAAGGAAGGTAATCAATGATTAAATGTCCGGGATGTCTGATTCCCGTGAGATGTTCGATTCTCGAAGCTTAATCATTGAGAGACATTGTCTCAGTTTAACCGTCATAATACTGATATCGACCCTCTCGGACAGTACTATACTAGGTTAAATCCTTGGAATTGTAGGATAGACTTCTTGTAGTTTATTATTCCTAAAACAATATATAGTAGTGTATATTTGATTAAGTTTACATCATTTTATTTACGACAACATGTCTTCGCAAATTCAAACTTTCTTGAATGATAAGCTTAATGGCGACAATTTTACTAAGTGGAAAAGTAACGTAAGCGTGGTGCTCGCATTTGAGAATGCACGATTTGTTTTGATTGAGATTGCCTGTACTTCCCCCTCAAAATCCGCTTAAATGCATTTCGACCAACATCAAAAATGGCAAGAGGCGAATAATAAGGCAAGAGTCATCTTCTTAGCCTCGATGTCGGATGTCATTCGGAGCAAGATTGAGGGTTTTAATATCGCACGAGAAATCTTGCGACATTTAACCACCATGTTTGGCAAACCGTCGATCAAGCAAAGACACGAGGCCGTGAGGAAAATTTGTCAATGCCAAGATGAGGCGGGTCGATCGGTTCTTGGTCATGTGATGAACATGATTAGTTACTTCAGCGATCAAACAACTCATGGTGCGATTATAGACGATGCTACCCAAGTGTCGGTGATTCTCGAATCTCGACATCGATTTCTGGCGTTCAGGACCGGCCACGTCATGTCTAAGGCTCACCTTTCCATGACGGAGTTGATCAATGAACTCCAAGTCTATGAGTCTTTCTTGAAAGATAAAACCCAAGAGCGAGAAAAGAGAAGGTGAGGCCAATATGGTCTCGACCAAAGCGTCTAAGTCAAACCAAAGGGTAAACAAAAGAATAAGAAACAAAGCTGCGCCGGCGCTAAACCTATGAAGAAGAAGGCTAAGCCGAATACACCATCAAGCCCAAGGGCAAGTGTCATTTCTTGTAATGAGATAGGGCACCAGGCGTCAATCATTTGCCCGTATATCTCAAAGATGTAAAGGATGGGAAGGTAAAGGCTAGCAATGGGAAAGAAAAGAAAGGTAATCTGAATTACTTGTCTTGGAATCTTTTAACGTAGCTAAAGATGTATCTAATTGATATCTTTGATATCTTTGGAGCTACTAACCATGTATGTTCTTCTTTACGGATCCTTAGTTCGTTTGAGGAGCTAGAGGAAGGAGCTCAAGTTATGAGAGTCGGCACCGGGCGTTAGTTTAAAGAAAAGCGTTAGGGATTTGTGGTTTTACATTTTGGGAATAAAGTTTTACATTTAGACAATGTTTATTTCATTCAATTTTCGTAGAAATTTAATTTAAGATTCTCTTTTGAAAGATCGGTTGTACTCTGTTTCTTTTATGAATAATGAGTTTACTATTTCAAAGAATGGTTTTACTTTGTGTACTACTATGTTAGAAAGCGGATTGTATTTCATTAAACCCATGCAAGCTCCTGTTAAATCTTTGAAATGTTTAAAGTAGCACATCAAAAATCTGCTAAAAGCGCGAAAATTTCTCATAAAGAAGATAGTACATATCTTTGGCACCTTAGGCTAGGTCACATTTCCTTGGAAAGAATCAAACGACTGGCTAAGGGTGATTCCTTAAAAGAGTTATCTGTTGACTCGTTGCCCGTCTGCGAATCTTGCCTGGAGGGAAAAATGACTAAACGTCCCTTCTCGTCAAAAAGGAATAGGGCCAAAGAACCTCTAGAGTTAGTACATTCAGACATTTGTGGTCCGATGAATGTGCAAGCTAGAGGCGGATTCGAGTATTTTGTGACTTTCATCGACGATTACTCGAGATTCGGATATGTTTATCTGCTGCATCGAAAATCCGAGACTTTTGGCAAGTTTAAGGAATTTCAAGCAGAAGCCAAAAGGCAGTTAGGCAAGTCTTTGAAATTCCTTCGCTCGATCGCGGAGGAGAGTACTTAGATCTCGAATTCATCGACTACCTACTCGAACATGGGATCCGTTCCCAACGTTACTGCGCTGAGACACCTCGGCAAAATGGAGTTCTTTGAAAGGAGAAATAGAACATTGATTGACATGGTCGATCAATGATGAGCTACGCCTCGCTACCGATATCTTTTGGGGATATGCTCTGAAGCGGTATACACACCTGAATGTAGTACCGTCAAAGTGCATCACAAAGACACCTTATGAAATGTGGAGGGACGGCCGGAGGGCCTAAATCACTTCGCATTTGGGGATATCTGCACATGTCTTTGGTAGACAAGACTAATAAACTACAAAAGCGTCACGAAGGTATATACATGCTTGTTGGTTACCCCGAGGGAGCACGTGGAGGTCTGTTTCACGATCCGGAAGATAACAAGGTAATAGTTTCCACTAACGCCACGTTTTGGAGGATCGATATCTGACGGACTTCAAGCCTCAGTAAAGTCGTACTTGAGGAGTTACTTTACGACGAGGTCGGACCACAAGTGCCACCTCGTGTCACTTTGTAGGCAACACTACGAATGCAACAGTCACCCCAATCCTAATCCACCCGACGTCTTCGAGAGTGGTTCGGCCACCAAATCGGTATGGACAATCGAGAGGTGAACGTAGCCGTCTCGATGGTGTGGAAGATGATCCAGTGTCCTTTCGCAAGGCCATGGAGGATCGTGACAAGGATCTATGGGTTGACGCGATGAATCAAGAGATAGAGTCTATGTACTCTAACTCGCATGCGAAACTTGTAGATTGCCCGAAGGGTAAAACCCATAGGGAGCAAGTGGCTCTACAAGAGGCGAGGAGTTGATGGTAAGGTGCAAACCTTTAAAGCACGGCTTGTAGCTAAGGGCTACACACGAGAGAGGGTATAGACTACGAAGAGACCTTCTCCCTGTGGCCATGCTTAAATCCATCCGGATCCTCCTTTCTATTCTTTGCATGCCTAGATTATGAAATCGGCAAATGGATGTCAAGACAGCGTTTCTTAACGGCTTTCTCGGCGAGGAAATCTATATCTGCAACAACGAGAAGGATACATCGAGGAAGGCGAAGAGCACAAAGTGTGCAAGTTGTTGAGATCCATTTATGGGTTGAAACAAGCATCTCGATCTTGGAATCATAGATTTATGGTGGTGTAATCCCGGAATTAATAGGTTGGATATAATTTTTCATAAACGAATAATTTTATTCGACTTATTGTAAATTACGAATATGGGTCCATGGTCCCGACGTGGCTCCTAATATAGCATATAGGTTTTCTCGTCGTTGCACTCAATTATAATTAAATAGTTGGATTGGACTATTTAATTTGATATGTGATTAATTGTTTAGTTGGACTAAATAATTAAATACACGGAAAAGACATTTTAAGTGGGCTTCACTGAATTAGTGCGTTGACCTAATTTTTGGTCAAATATAGAAAAGGTGCGTGACCTTATTTTGAGAGAAGGTGCGCATGCATATTGTGATTTATTATTTAATTATTAAGAAATTAGTTTTCTTGGATAATTATTTAATATGTGATTTATCTTTTATTTGTTAAATGATAATTAATGGAATATTAGATAATAATATGATTTATCCTAATTTGTTTGGGATAATTATTTTATTTATCTTTTATTTGGAAAATGATTAATATAATAATTATCTCTTAATTATTTAATCTTTGGGGCTTAAGTTTTACTCTCATATATAAAGAGAGTTCTCCTGCCTTTTGATGATCACTAATCACGCCATATACACAAGAAAGTGGCTTAGAATTTTCGGCCATCTTTCTTTGGAGTTTCAGTTGGAATAATCTTCGGGATTATTCCGGTAGCATATCAAGGAGGTCGGCGGCGGGAAACACCATCCACTTGGTGTTCTTTGGGAGACACTGCGTTGGAAGGCGGTGGTTTGCTCAATCACGTGTTCAAGGAGCCTTTTGATCTTGGAGTTAAGCACCATAAAAAGGTAGGCTCCTAAACCCCTGTAGATTTAGATCTTAAATTTATGTTTTTGTTTCGTTTAGATCTAGATCGATGCATTCATTTAACGTAATCGGGTCAATCTATGATTGATCCGACGATATTACATCTAACACTTTTAACCGCATGTACCTTCCATTCACAGTTTGTTTCTTTTTTCAAAGCACAAACAGCTGAAATCCTACTAGCATCATTCTTGGTATAAACGAAACGGAATCCAGTTTGTAATGAATGTTTCAATAAACACACCCTAAAAGAATCCGCACCACCCTCAAATCTCTGACCTTTCATTAGAATAAGCTTATCCCATCCTAAGTCAATCGACCGAGGCTGGGTGAGAGAAAGGGGCGGTAACACCTCATCTACAACGTCTCTATTCCAAGTCTCATCCACAACGGTATTACCCGACACGTACGAGGCATAAGACCCCTTTAACCCGTCTTCTAGAACCAGCACATTTACACTCTTTATTCCAAATGAATCAGCTAATTCTGTCATTGCTCGTACATCATCATCGGATGTCAACACGCACTTATGTTTATCGTGCAAGGCATAATACAGCTTCATATTCACATTCTTCAAATCAAACCAAGTGTTTGAAATCCTGTCATGAATTGTACGTAAAGAATCTTCAGGGTTGACTCTAAGAACACAAGTCTCCTCCTTGAATGAACACATCAACAGCAACATCAAAACGATTCAAATGCCTGCAAATCAATTACAAAAATCATCAAACAACATGTAAAAAATGAATACAACAATTCGAATAAAAAACTAAACCGAAATATACAAAATATGCACAACTGCAGCAAACCGGACAACAAAAATTGCAGCAAACCCGCAAAAAAAAAATCGACCTTCCTTTTAGGAAAAGAATTTCTTTCTATCTCTCATTCCTATCTTTTTATATTTGCATAACTGAATCTGTTAAATAAGATTTTCCTTTTGCATTCAAATGTGTGGAAGGGATAATGGCATGAAAATAGGCCACATTTCTAATTGCCATTAATCAAACCGCATTTAATAGAATTAAACAAAAAAAAAACCGTCATCCACTACATATAAAAGATAATTGCACCAAATTAAAAATGAAGGGTATTCTTGGATAGACACATTTTTTTGTCCTTTACACCCATTGCTTTTATTTCTTGTCCTATTTACCCAAATAAGATTTAAAATCGTCCTTTACGACCTTTTCCTAAATAAATAATCACATGAGGTTAAACATTCATATTGTAGTGTCCCACCGCTTGCTGCATACCACAAAGTACAAAGGGTATTTTCCAATTTACTAAATCCGTCCTAAAATATAAATTCGTATAAATTTTTGAATTTATCTCATAATACTATTTAAGATATCATTGGATCATTTATTAAATTTTCTTTCTTTTACCCATGATTTATTATACATTCACATAATTTACAACTATTATTTTAATGAGAGTCAAATGATATTTAGACTTTTAGCATTAAAATTAATGACACCTAGCCTCTTTCTTAATCTATGTGAAATGGAATTATATTTTGAGACAGATGTGGTTAGTGCTGTTAACGATCCGAGCCAAGCCGAGTAACTGTTGTTCAAGCTCGAGCTCGTTTGTAATCAGGTAGGCTCGGCTCGTTAACACAAACGAGCCTAAAAACTTGTTCGAGCTTGGCTCGATAAGCATAAAAAATGTTCGAGCTCGAGCTCGATATGAAGCTCGCGAACAGGCTCGAACTCGAGCTCGGCTCGTTCAATAGTATTTTCTTAAAGGGAATGATTTGTTTATATCCAATATATCCATTATTCAACCCAAAATACTCGTTTAATCAAACATCCACAAAATATTTGTTATTTGTTAAATATTTGTGTATATACTCCCTCAAAAAAAAATATGTGTATATATGATTTATATTTATTATTTTTATTATATATTATACATACAAGTTCACGAACACTAACGAGCGTTCACGAGCAGGCTCGTGTTCGCTCGTTTAGTAAACGAGCAGGAGAACCCGGTTGAGCTCGGCTCGATAGCATAAATGAACGAGCTCCAACCTGCTTAAACGAGCCAAGTTCGAGTCTTGTTCATAAACACTCGGTTCGTTTAACAGCTTTAGCTGTGGTATAAGAGCACTTGCATCAACAGTCATAATGTGATCTCCATTTTCTGACTCAACACTACTTTTTTTCAGGTTTTACTGAATCTCTACAATTGGTCAATCAGACAAGATCTCAACTTACAGATTCTCTATCCAAGACAAAATACACTAGAATCTCTAATTACAGAATCTCTATTAATTTTCTCAACTATTTTGACTAAATTGGTGAAATATTTATAGTAATTATTTTTGTTATTATACAAGAATACCATTCAATTTTATTGCAATTTCTAACTTCTATTTTCATTATGTCGTAATGTTAATTAACTTTGACATATACAATGCTCCTATTTACATTATATTGTAATGTTAATTAAGTTATTCATATACAAGGAATCGAAGGAAAAGTTGTTATGCTCCTATTTATATTTAAAATAGTTACAACTTGATTAGCTAGGAGATGCAACTCCATGTAAAAAGCAATGAAAAGACTACAAGATGCAAATTCTCAAGCCACAACATCAAATGCCAAAAATCAGGGAAAAAGCCAAGCAACCTCCTCATCAAACCTGCAACGTGAGCTACCCAAAACCAGAAGTGTGCCATTTTAACCAAACAAAAGTAAGAAAACAGAAGGAGTAATAAACATCATCTATTTTCACTCTTCAAAGTATGAAGAGTGCATCCAAAAAATAAGATTAAAAAACACAACATATTTTCACCCTCACACCTGGAGCAAAAATCAAGGGAAAGCTGAACAATACACCACACTAGAAACATAATTTTAGATACCAAAGAGAGCAAAAACAACATGCTCAATATTATAATGTAATAGAGAAAGTTAGAACATTACAATGTAATAGAAAAAGGAAAAAAAAAAAAAAAAACTAGAAACAACAACGCAACTACTTGTATTCAATCAAGCTGCTCAATATCATTACTGTAAATATTCCACAAATGCTCTATGAGGTCATTTTGGAGTTGGGAATGCACTTCTCTATCTCGAATGCGGATATGTTGATCAACAAAATCCCGAAATTGATTATCGTTTAGGTGTTCCATAACAGGTGATGGAGGTCCATCTTCAACTTGATCATATATATGTGTCACGTCCGGTTGAACATGCAAATGACGCTCATCTTTTACAATCATATTATGTAGTATTATGCAAGCCAACATTATATTAGTAAGGGTTGAACATTTAAAGCAACGAGCCGGCCCGCGCACTATGGCAAACATTGCTTGAAGTACACCAAAAGCACGTTCAACATCTTTTCTACATGCTTCTTGCATCATTTTGAAATATTTAGCCTTATTGTATAGTGGCATAGGGATTGTCTTCACAAAAGTAGCCCAAGACGGGTATATACCGTCAGCTAAATAGTAACCCATGGAATATTGATTGCCATTAACCTGATAGTTTACCTTTGGAGAAAGGCCTTCTGCTAGTTCCCTAAACACAAACGAACGATCCAAAACATTAAGGTCATTATGCGCCCCTGGTAAACCAAAGAATGCATGCCATAGCAATCAATCTCGCAATATCTTCACTATTTGGAGTTCTCAAATATTCTTTTCCAAAAACAGAAATAACCGCCTTCACAAATTTTTTCATACTCAATAAAGCTGTGCTCTCTCCTATTCGCACATACTCATCCAAAAGATCAGCCGAAACACCATAAGCCAGCATTCGAAATGCAGCAGTAATCTTTTGAAGAGATGAAAGTCCTAACCTTCCCACTGCATTCATTTTTTGTTGGAAATATGGTTCATAGGCTTCTATTTCTGACTCGATGCGAACAAATAGTTCTCGTCTCATCCGAAATCTTCTTCGAAAGTGATCTGGGGGGTAAACTGGATTCTCAGAAAAATAGTCATTGAAAAGTCGTTCATGACCTTCCATAAAACCACGATCAATGTAGTTACGTGGAGTACGTGATAAAGCCCTCGTCATCGTCAAATTCTCTTGCTTTGTTGCGATCATTATTATCTCTTCGACCTCTTCATCAGATGAAGACTCAAATATTGATTCATTTAACCAATTTTGACAGTAAGAACCCATTGATGAAGATCAAAATACAAAATGTGTTGACAAGAATTGAAATGGAATCCGGGGTAGCCAAGATGTGAGGGCAACAAAGAATCACTCCTACAAAAATAATGTAGAGGCTGAAATGAATAATAATCTAAGCATATTCTATGGCTCAATCCAAACAGAAATGAGAAGATACAACTAATACAAATATACATAAGCAGAAGTGAATATTTAAATGATAACTAAATAACAACTCATATCCAATCATATTTTCTATTAACACCAACTAAATGATTACTTCTAACAGATAATACAACAACAAAAAATGAATTGAAACATGAAGTAATTTGTCCATGTAAATTCAAGTCATATCATTACCCCTGAATAACTAGGATGATAAAAGGCTTTAGTTAATTAAGGTCACCTTTGATCATACTCACTTGACACTGTTGAAAGAAAATCAATAACTTCAACATAGAATCGGCGAGTAATTTCTTCGTGAGCTTTTAGTTTCAAAACTGAATCCATTTTGACAGGAAACGAGCTTGAAAATTAACCCTGAAGCAGTGTGAATCAATGACTCAAAGGAAAAAACAAACAATGTAGGAAGATTATTACAAAAGGGAAGTGACAGATTTCTTGCCTACCGGTGATTTGTTGTTGCAACAAGGTCATATGGACATGAATAAGCATTTGTAAATGAATAAAACAAGTTGTTACGAGTATTGGATCAGAAAGAGGACAATATGTTTGTCGATTTGCGTTGATGTAGAGAGGCTAGTACTACCTATGCAGCTCTGATGGCATGGCTCTACACCCTGCAACCTGTATATGCTTTGTTTATTTCGCAGAAGGTTGGTTGTGCTGCCTGGTATAATATTATTTTTCTGCGGTTGAGTCAAACAATATTTTCTACATGCTAATTGTTTATAAAATGGGTTTGTGGTCAATGGAATCAAGAACCAAGTCAAACAACTAAGCAAACAGTCAAAATCCTTTTCTTTATTTAAGGCAGTCGGGGCAGATGTGTTCTGTGCTACGATTCCCCTTCTTGTGAAACTTGCAATAAAGATACAAGTTCGTTCATCCACAACATGCAGACAACTAATCCAAAGATAGTGATACAACAAAGCGACCATGTATCAACATTTAGACTTTTAGCTACGATCATTCTTGACGTAACCTTGCTTTCATGCTTACACACATCAATCAAAGCTACAATTTATCTAACTGAACTACATATAAAATCAGCCTCACAAATATCTCAAAATAACTCATCCATTCTCAAGCACACAAGAAAAATGTCAATAAATCTGCAAATTCTTTAGCTTTTCCACCAGCAGCACACAACAGCTCACAAGGCATCAATTTCACCTCAGCACAAAGTACAAAATACAACACACCACAAAATCAAAGCCCGCAAATCCACAGAAAGCAAATTCTTGAAAAAGATCTTTAATAACCACACACGTCAACACAACTTTGTGCAAATTCATATACATAACAAAATTGCAAAAAAGACAGCATTTTTTTCCCCCTAAACTAAAAATTATACCTGACAGTAGAATTTTCGAACATCTATCTTGCATCCCACGGATATTTTAGGTAGTGACACTCGATGAGCTAAATAGAATCGTCCATGTTCAATCTAAAGCAGATTTCTTCAAACAAAATTTTCTTGAAAAGTTTGATTGTTGGATTAAAAAAGGATTCTTGTATATCACACAGGTTCCATGGTGGAATCGAAAGCAGCTGGGATCGGAGTAGGAGGAAATCATAAAAAATGAGAAGAAAAATCAGGGAGACAAAAAATAGGAGGAACAGAGAAGGGTAGGAGAGAGTCATTTTTCACGGGAGATATGGCGCAAATGTTTAAGAATATGTGGTGTACAGATTCTTGTCACAGATTCTACTGCATTTGATTTTTTAGTAAATCTGAACATTTATTATCCATAAAATACAGATTTATCATCATATACAGATTCTACTGCGAGTGCTCTAAATCAAGATGACTTGTTAAGACATGTGCTGAAATTATCAATATAAATTGGTTCTTATTTGAATTTCTAGTGATAATTAAAATATTACCATACATAACGTAAATCAAAACAAATCATAGATTCTGATAGGAAAAAATGGAAACTGAATAAAGTTTTGTATGATTATGATTTATTTCCATATTTATAGTGATATCTCCTGCATCACAATATCACATTAGAGAATTCCCAGAGTGAAATACTCCTAATATTATAAATATTATTACCAACTCTGTCCCAATATAAGTGTTCACATTTCAGAAAATAATTGTCCTATAAAAAATGTCACTTTATATTACCAATGCATCATTTAATGCTTATTTTCTAAAAATAACATCAGTCCAACATTTATTTATGACATTCGTTTCATAACCCAAAAAAAATATTTATTATTTATGAGGGGTAAATATGTCAATATAGTATGAAACACAACATATTAATTATATTTCTCAATATGTGTAAAAACTTAAAATAGGACAATTATTTTGGGACGGTGATAGTACTTTATTATGATAGAGAATGGTGTGAATAAAGTGAAATAACTCTTTTTTTTTCCTATCTTAAAGCCTCTGTATCCGGAACCCACTAATCCGATTAATCTGGAGTTCGGTTCGGGCCGTCATCATGCAGTCATTATTACTCGAGAGTAAAGAAGCGATCGAAAGCTCTTTTTCAACATGACACCTCACATGGAAATAACTCATTTTCAAACACACTTTTTTTCATAATTAACAGATATTTATAATAGTACAGAAGGTGTAATGACCCGTTTTTTCTAGGGATAGTTCGGTCATTTGACAAAGGATAAATAGCTAAATGTAATTATTCTATTAGATGATGATTCATTGGGGAAGAATTAATGGCTATATTTTTTTAAATATTTTTATTCATGAGTTACAAAATATTAATCTACTAATTTATGTCTCATAAATATTCAACCCTCCATTTTCCATCAGTTACAAGTCATGACTAAAAATTAACAAATAAAAGGGGTGCAAGTTTTAAGGCTGCAGAGAAAGGAGATAGGAAAGAAAAAAAGAAAAAACAAAAAAAGAAAAAAAAAGAAAAAAAAGAAAAAAAAGAGAGAAAATAATACATATATTATGATATATGTGTTTTATTCTTCTAGCATGGGTTAAGAACAAAGAGGGAAGAGAATTGTATTGGGCATAAGGAAAAAATGAGGATATCTCCAGATCGAATGGCAATTCAGCGGCCATGTCGATAAAATTGCAATTTGGGTTTGGCGATTCGTAACAAATTAACGTCTTGAAATCGAGGTAAGGAGGATTGTATTAATAGACTTTTTATTCATATTATTTATTTTAATGATTTTATTGTGTTTTACGGAATTAAGTTTAGGCTACATATTTCAAGATTCTAATACACCGGGCATATGTTTGAAAAAGATAGAGTTTCCACTTTCATATGGTAAGAAATAAGAAACAATGATAAATCTCAATATTTTAGTTTCATTATAAAATTTATGTTAGCTTATAAATTTTCTATAACCCACGAAATTAGAAGATTTTCGGTCAATAAATTAGAATTTGAAAAATAGACATTATTTCATGGTTTATAGCAATGATATTGTCTCATAAAATGTTATTCGATAAATTGTGCTATAATTGCATGTTCAGTTTTTCCTAAGGATTTTATGAGATGTAATCTCCAACATAATTTATCTTTCATAGTACCTTATTTAAACTTTATTACAAAATGTATATGTTTAAGACTATAGTTTCAGAAATAGCTATCTATGAAATTATTGGGAATAATCAGTTAACAGTGAAATAAGAGAATGTGACGGTTCATGGTCAATTATTAGATTAAGTAGAAGCGTTGAATCATAAAGAGGTCCCCTTTAATTAGTTTCCCTACTCACGGGCTATAATAGTGAGGAAAGGCCGGAGCCGGTTAATTTGGGTAATAATAATGAACATCCGGTCTGCAATATGTATGTTATGAGCCTCTCTTAGTGTGCTTATATTAGTATTATGACAAAAGAGAAGCAAATATTAATAATAATCATATTTTAGTGTTGACATATTTGATTAATTTCATCAGGTCATTTATTTTATTTATTTGGTATAACTAACAAGTTTTAGAACTGTTATAAATAATTTTATATCATTAAATTATTTTAATTTAAAAGTGAACTCTGGATAGCCTGCTCGGTGGCTACCTTAGTTCCCTATTGATACGACTCTCCTTACATGGCATTATTGCTCGCTCTTTACTTCCTTGTGTTTTTCAGATAAAGTATGAGTCAAACATATGTTGGTGATCAGGGATGCCTGGCTAAGGATTGGTGACAGTGGTTATATATGATGTTATTGCGATTTCTTCTCCAAGTAGTACATTTGATGATTTGTGTATTATTAGTAATGTATTTGTGATTAGAATATGGCTGATGTAAAGACTGTTTTATTTTGGGGTGTTAGTAATTAAATGATGTAATAGCTGGTTTATTGGGAAATAGTAAATGATGTTGTTAAACTCGAGTTGTATTGTTTAGCTTCCGCTATTAATTTTTAAGGGAATGTTTTAGTTAGAAAGACTTCGTGTTACGAGACTTTATCTCGAAACATGGCCGAACGGTACGTTTTCTGAAAATACTCGGGTTTCGGGACAGGGCGTTATAGAAGGTCCCAGGTTCGAATCCATCTGGAGGCAAATCAGTCCTTCAGCGTAGTTTTTCTTTTTCGGAAAGTTATACGCACATTATGTGGTGTGTTAGTCCACTCTTGTGTGATTGTAAATAGTTGTATTGTTCTATCTTTCAATTTTAATAAAAAAGAAGATATTCATAATAGTAACAATGAGACATTGTCTAAGTGGTAAAATAACCGTTATTTATGATAGCAACGAGACATTGTCTAAGTGGTAAATCATGTTCAGATCCTCCACGGGAGGGCCATTATCATTTTCGAATTTTATAATGTCAATTATCGACATAAAAATCAATTTTCAAAATGTCGAATTTGGTGTGTTGCATATATATTAAGTTGATTTTTGAGATGAAAATTGACTTTTGAAATGTCAATTCTCACGTATAACTTTTAGAAAGTCAATTTTTGATTCAAGTATCGATTTTAAAACGATCGATTTTGATGTACATGTAGTATATAATACTCCCTCTGTTTTTTTTTTTTTTTTTTTTTTTTTTTTTTTTTTTTTTGATAGTAAGATTTCACACAGATTAATAAAGTGATTAATGTGTCTAAAAAGAGGCTAAATTAACAAAATTATTCTTCACTCCAAGTGTATGGAAAATTGTACCAACATTTGAGGTATTAAAATGAAAGATAAAAGCGAAAAAATAAAAATAAATTCTATATTAATATTATAAAATGACAGATGGATAAAAAGAAAGAAAATTTTAAAAATTAAAAAGAAGAAAGAAGTATGATGTATGATAAATTATGTTTGACGGAAATAAATGCTTAAAAAAAAAGCAAAAGTTGTCTTAAAAGGGTAAAATATGTCAAACAATAACTAATTTTTACCAAACTTTTGCCTCCCATTCACAGTTGTCACGTTTCCCATTAAATTGGCGCCACAATCGATCACCGCTTTTGTTTCCCAACAAGAAATGAATTTCATGCATTGATACACAAAATCTAATCTAAATTACAATAATTACGTTCTAATCCCCCAAATGTCTTTTTCTGTCAAAAGAGTACATCCCTTTTCTCCGAGTGACAGTAAAAAATGATTTACCTAGCTATATATACTATACACATTTATTTTATAACAAAATGAAGATTAATAAACGTAAATGATTTATGTGTTGAGTGATATCGTTGTTTTCTTAGATCATTTTCTGGTCATTTTTGGTGTATATTATGTAACTTCCTAGATCTCTGACTTTGGTTCTTGTTAAATAAATCATAAATAGTGCAATCAATTTGTTTAAACCGCCGTCCTCGCTTGGTATAAAATGGCTAACCGAGTTGATAAGACATTTATGTCTCACACTTATATGGTGGTGATGCGCTTCTTCCACTTTCAACGTAGGATATCACATATTATTTCCCCAATTTGTCAATATGAGATATTATATTCACCCTCTCACGGGATTACTAGCCCTACCCGAAACCAAATTGATCCGGTAACTACAAGTTTCATCGTTCTCATTTGGAGGAAAATTATCTACATAAATTACCAATTAAGTTCATTATACATCAATCGTTTTAGTATATTTTCTTTCAATGTGGGGTATTACACATATCTATCGAACGTTTTCCATTGCACTTCGCTTTCTGATATGATTCTCAATTGACATGAATTTATTGGAGTTTAGTTTTATTCATGCTTGAAATGTTATTCGTAATGCATCGAATTTTATGCCGAATAAAATGAATATCAGGAGAAAAGTAAAAAAATGGTGCTTATTCAAATTAATAATTTTGTTTTATTTACATGTATTGTCGATAATGTCTGTCCAAACGAATCCAATTTGTCTTCAATATGGACGTCTCCTTCCCACATGATAGTAAGATGGTGATGAGGCCATCCTCAGGGGCATACCTCACTGGTTGAAGAATTTAAGTGTTGTAGCCAGTGACAGTCTAACCTGGTTAGAGTGTGCGGGTTCGAATAATAAATGGAGCGACTCGTTTCAACATAAAGGTTCAAAGGCAGACTACATACACCGTACTATTGAGACACATTCCTCAATTTACAAATCCATTAATCCTAGGGACGGAGTGGAAGGAGACTCTTTGGGTTGGAGTTCGACCTTTTTTAAGATGGTGATGTGCCTCCAGGGGTATAATTCATTACTTAAAAAAGTATTGGTGTTGTGGACCGGTAACATAGCTTGCTTTGAGTTAATGTGTGTGAGTTTGATTCCCTAAATTGACAACTTATTTCAGCAATAAAAAATGGTTTATTGTCAAAAAGGACAATTTAAACATAGAAATATGTAAAGATGACAGTGGAATATTTTTCTGGGTAAAAATGACATATCCTTATTCCAATATGATAATAAAAACATTATATTTGGGGTCGATTAAAACAAAGAACTTGATGAATTTGAGGTTATGAACAATGGATTTGTCGCTATCACCCAATTTATATTTCCATTGTCATAATTCCCATTTCTCCCATCTTTTTTGTTCTTTTAAACCAGTTCCCCTAAATAAAAGGTGAAAATGCAATGTTTTATAGTCACAACCACCGGCAGACCCAGAATAATTTATCACTGGGTGCACGAGAACCAATTCAAAAATCGTGTGTGAGAACATTAATAATGGTTTTATATTTTTTATCAACAAACAAACTGGTTTTTCGAATCAGAATTGAAGGCATTGACCCCCACCTATCATTACATAGGTCTGCCCCTAGTCACAACATGGGTTTAATGGTTGTCTAGGACCAAGAAGAAGAACCATTATTTCATCAATTTCAGTCAACAAGAATTTTTAAATGAATAGTTTTTTTTTTTCTATACAAAGGAGCTCCATCATAAATCTCTTAATTTGACCAAATAATATTTGTGATAATCACTCAAACATTATCATTCAATTTATATCCTTCATGTCTCTTCAAAAAGTTTACATCATCTACGAAATTCTACGGTCTGGACTATAAGGCCTTTTGTGTTTGGGTCCAAGTTGGACCCTCCTTGTGCATACTTATTGAATTGCCAAAATTGCCCTTTTACAGTATTAACTGATCAATGCCACATCAGCAATTATAGCCCGAAAAACAAGCGGGGATTGATTGTGTAAATAACACGTACTGACGGGACTGCTTTTGTAAAATATCGATTCATCATTCCTTAAATCCTTCTTGCAAGATTTTTTATTTTTTTACAGTTTTTTCATTGGATTTCGTCTGTGCAATTTCTAAATTCGAGGTTGCACCGTTCCAGAGCAGAGCCAACTTTCCTTCTCCGTATAAGAGCATGTATGTTCTTCGATTCCTTGCTTTTTTTTTTCCCCCTCATTTTTGTTTGTTTATGAAGATTAGCGTAATTAAAGTTCCCATGGATTGAGCTATATTCGCTTTTTTCTGAATTCAGCATCAGAATGTGTTGATTAAATCAATGATGCAACATCTTCGATTCTCATTTGCATTTGTAAAGCTGATGTTGCAGTTTCCATTTCCTCTTTTGTAAACGCGTGTAAGGTAATTTTGATTCTAATTATTCCCCTTCTTTTTTGGAAAGTGTAGTTTTATTAAAATTGAAGTTTTGCGATTCTGGAAAGTTCAATGAATTCTCTTTCGATTTTATATGTTTTTATTTTTTTTTATATGCAAATTTTGAGCATGAATCAAGTCGAATTTTCAATTTATTCAGTTATCATTTTTGGTTTTTAGGTGCATGTCGTAAACACGCCGTTGTCGCTTAAAGTATCTCCGAAGTAAGCGCCTGTAAGTTGACTTCTGGTTCTAGTTCACCGTTTTTATTTTATTTTATTTTTTTTAATTGTTTTCTCTGAAGGCTGTGGTAATTTAATCTCAACGATTGTTGTAGTTTATGTGTTCATCTTTATTGCTTTTGCATTTTGTGCAAGATTCGGGTTCATAATCTCTAGATCCAGCCCGTTTTGCTTGTTTTGAGGTCTGTCTGGTCATGAAATGTTTCGACAAGATTCGGTGTTAGAGTATAAGCATTCAATTTCATGTTGAATGAAATGGATGTGATGTATTGTTGTGAGAAAAGTAAGTGAAAAAGTTACTTTATTCAAGATGAATAAAACTGCTTTATTCGATCCAAGTTGAACCAGAGAACACTCTGTCTAAACAGCCCGGTTTTTATTGAATTTCATCAGTGGATTTTGTGATCTTAAGGTTGTTGAAAACTCGATTCTTCTCTAGTGTGTTGGCAGGGGCGGAGGGGGATGGCAGCCCGATTTGTTGTTAAAATATGTAGAAGCATCACTAATGCCCCCAGTGGTTCTTCGAATTTGCTCTGGTGAATTTTTTATCTGGATCCACCACAGTGTGTAAGTTAACTTCGATTTCTAGTTTATTATATATCAACATGTTCTATAAAATTTACCATGATTGAATCCGCCTAAATCGAACTAAATTTTCTTTTAACTTCCCATTTTTAAGTGGATTTTTTTCATGAATTTTTTGTGGTCGGTGGTGTTAGTTGTTTGCATGTGATGAGTTTGAATGGTTGCTTGAAACGTTAAAGACCTCTAAAGTTTTAGTGAAAAGCGAATAAGGTATGTGAAATTCAATTTTAGAAAAAAATAACGACTTACAACCTATTGGAAATGAAATCAAAAGATTTTCTAATTGTGAGAATTTAGGTATTAGGAATTTATACTATAGAACAGGGATGAGATGACAATGATATTTAGGTTGTTAAAGTGGAAAAAGTTGAGAATCACATTAGGTTTTCGGTGTGATCATATGATGCCTCTTAACCTTTGAAATAAGTTTTACAGGCCGACAATAAGGTCAGCAATGTTTTATTGTTGTGAATGTTGTGAACTAACGTATGATCATGAATAAAGGATAAGGGTATCGATGACGCCAATACTATGATGTGTCTATAAGTGTGAAAGCAAGGATAAGACAAGAAATGAAAACATTAGGAAAGTTGTCGGAGGATTTTTTATTGATAAGACAACGAGGGTGTTACATTTGAGATGATGCGAATGCAATGACACATGTTAAACGCACAAGACACCCGGAAAGACATGAAAGAAGACAATCAATAATGATAAGTCTTTTACGGGTACCAAGAAGGATCTGATTAATAATTTAACATAATAGAGACATATGATTTATATAACTGATCGCCTAATAGGAATAAAATCTGAGTTTTGCTGTGTTTTTTTTTCTTCTTTCTTGTTTCATTTAGAAAACGTTTTTTCCCGCTTTTAAATTTTTTTGTTTAGTCCACCATCAATGTTCTTCCGTGATTATTTTTACCATCTTCTTTGTAAATCGGTACTTTTTCTCTAATCCTTGCCATATGTTGCTTAAATCAATACCCTCTTGGCATCAATACCCTATTAGGCATTTTGAGATACACGAGAACACACATGTTAAACACACGAGACACCGAGAAAGACGTGAAAGATGACAATTAAAATTATTTGGCTTACATAGGTACCAAGAGAGGTTTGATTTATGATTTTGCGCAAAAGAGACATATAATTCATATAGCCGATGCCACCTAATACGAATATGGCTTACGTTTTGTTAGTTTTCTTAGTTTATGTTTTTCCCCGTTTACCATTGATGTTCTTCCTATAGTTGTTAGGGGTCACCGTCTTGATTCGGGGCGAGGCGAGCAAGATGTGGGGTGGAGTGAAGTGGTCGGCTAGGGGAGATTGCCTTTGGGCAAAAAGCAATCGACTAGGCAGTGAAAAGGCGCCTTTTGATGTTTCTAGGGATACTTCTGTATTTTCTTGTATAAAAACTAAAAAACAACATTCAATTGATATACATATACTTCATGACATTGAGAGAGTTGAGAGAGCATAATTAAAATTTAACAACAGTTGCTTTTGATGAGCTTATGTCAGAGTGAGCAACAAAGCTGTTTCTATTACAGGATGAAAGAATAATTGGACTTCTATTTTTGCCATCAAAATTCTGCTATGCTTATGCTTTTAAGTCTAATTCACAGCATCTCTTGTTTCTTATTTCATCATCTTCTTCTAATTTTCTGTTTTCTTGTTTTGTTTTTGGTAATTTATTTTTTTTATTCATTTTGGGTTGCTTCTTTATTTGCGTCCTCAGCGTAATCATCTGGTATTGTGATAATACACACCTAATAAACTCATGAATTTTGCTTTGGGCATCGTTATTTGCACCACAATCAATTTACTTTTGAGGCACGACAATGATATTTGACATGTCCAGTCGAATTTAAGCACAAAATTCGACTATGGAGAGGCCGAATGCAATTTCCGACCTCTGCAAAGTCGAATTTTTCACAAAATTTGGTGCCCCGGTAGATTCACTGTGGTGCCAATGAAAATGCCCTTTTGCTTTGTCTACTCTTTTTTGTTTGTGTTAAAAGCCTAAAATATGTTTGTGGGGTTCCTCAAGTAGGATGCTAGGCAATCGTCGAGGCATCACCTTGGCGACCTGGCGCCCCAGGCTCGCCTATCGATTTAACAACTATGGTTCTTCCGTGATTAATTTCCCACCTACTTTGTAAATCAATACCTTTTCAGTTATCAATGCCATGTGTCGCTCAAGCCTGACTTTGTCCTTCTCAATTTCGGTCAAGAACGGCTGCTGCTACTGGCTTCTCAAATTAGAATCTCTAGATCAAGGTTAACGGGTTTAAGTACTTTGAGTTAACCATTTTAGGTCAGTTAATGTTGAAAAAACTAAAAAGTTGGATGGATCCTTTTTGACTCATGTAGCGGTATCATAGCCGTTTGTTAAACAGAATTAAGTGCCACTTCTTTGGACGCTACTATACGAAGTCGCTACTTAAGAAGGGAAAATATGGTATAGCCCTCATCCATATCGTGGGGAAAAATGTCTAAATATACGGTTGAGTCAGAAAAGGATTACGTAATTTTTATTGACCATGTTAGTCCTAGCAAGAATGAAATGCCTAAATTGTTCTGAATTCTTTGTGACTCAAGTACTGATTTGACCCCTGGGTCGAGTTGTAATATATTCAAGAGCTTCCATGTTGGAGCCAACATATACAACTGTGTCCGGACAGCAGTCACGTGCTGCAACACCATACTTGCCAAGACGCGCAGTGTGGTCTAGAGTTCTTGAAGAGAGGTGGGCAAAATGGCTAAGAATATTCCATTGAAATCCGTCATATATCTCTTCTAGGAGAGAGAAGGAGACATGTGGTGGATGGGAAAGGTCCGGGGAGGAATAAGGGCTTTATTCTCTTCTCTTATTTTTGAAGCCTTATTGAGTACTCTTTGGCACGGAGGACTTAAAGGTACTGTTTTAAGCAAAAAAGAGGGTAAAAATTGTCAGGAAAGAACATCGGGATACAATGTAAAAACCATGGAAGTACAAAATTATCATTTTCTCGTTTTATTGGTAAAGTCTATTCACGCCTGTAAAAGTCTTAACACACCACATTTTTATTTCCAATTTTGTCCATAATTTTTTTCGTATATTGACTGTAACCCTATTTTAGACAAAATGTTGATAATTTTGCTGTCTCAATTTTAGTGTATCAAATGTACTTTCTGACGGGTATTAGTTCTAAAAAATCCACAACTTCTCGACTCAAATTAGGTCATAATAAGAATTATTTTTTGATTCATATTCGGCTAGAGTAATTTTTAGGTGTGAAAAGACTCTCCCTTTTTCCTCTTGATTCTTACAGATTCTCTTTTAATCGGATTTGCAGGAATTGATCTATATTAGGTAGCTAAAAATGGCCTCCTTGACTGATGAAGTCCCGAATCAGCAGCCATTGGAAAATGGCTACCATGGTTCTAGCTCAGGAAAACTTATTCAATACAAGAAGCGCAAAGTCTCAGCTGTGCGTAGTTTTCCTCCCAAATGTGGTATAAATGCAGAACCCGTTACTCAAGAAGCTCTGCTGGATGTAATTGTATGTATGGATGATCATGTTGCCCCTGCTGTTCAAGATAATTCTGTTCAATCAGGAATCATTGCGCCAGAAGCTCTGCTGGATGTAATGGTATGTATTGATGATCATGTTGCCCCTGCTGCACAAGATAATTTTGTTCAATCAGAAATCATTGTTGAGGCGCAGTCTCGTGTGCTTGAAGAAAACAAATCTATTGCTCGTGGGCTTGAAGCATCAGGTGAAATGGAGTTCCAAGAAAATGGGGTCGTCCAACATCCTGATTATGGTGTAGCAGTTGTGGGGAACAATGTTATTGAAACTGAAGCAAAGAAGAGTCCTGACGGTTTAGAAGCTGTTGATTTGGGATTGCCAAAAAGTACAGAACAAAACTCTGTGACTGTTCCACATGGTAATGCTACTCTTGCAAGTAAGTACTCCCTCCGTTCATATCTATTGAGACAGTTGCCAAAAATATTTGTTTCAATTTAACTAATGGAAAACATTTTCCAAATCAATATTTATTGCACATTCTCTTACTTTACACATATTTCTTACGGACGCTGTTAATTGCACCACATTTAATCTATTCAGGCACCACACTTCTTGCAAAATTCGACTTTACAGAGGTCAAAATCTATTTTCAACCCCTCCGTAGTCGAATTTTGTGCATAAATTTGACTCGGAGGGGGTTGTAAATGTGTTTCGACTTCCGTAAAGTTGAAATTTGCACGAAATATGGTGCCCTAGTAGATCGATTGTGGTGCTATTAACAATGCCTTTTTTTACTTGGTGATAGGTTAAAAGTAAGACTCTAAGGGTTCTTTTAGTCATTTCATTGTAAAGTAATGTCATTAATTCTCTTCCTTTTTTTTTGAGGGGTACCTCTCTCCCTTAATATGTGTGCTCTTCACAAATTCGTCAAATAATTAGGAATTATGAATGGAGGGAGTATATAGAATGAGAAGAATTTTACTACTCACTTATTTCTGCAAGGCATTTAAATAGAATATACAACTAGAACACAAGCTTCTTAAAACTTGGAATAGTCTAACAAACTGACCTAAAGTAAAACTACAATCACCCTTATCTTGAATTAAACTGATCATCGGATAACGTTCTTATCTCAACAACTTAAAACCAAATTACCACTTTCCAAACTAATTTTTGTTCTTCAACACGCCCCGTCTAGTTGAGCATACGTGTTTGTCATGCCCAAGTTGCTGATAACACATTGAGGCTCGGCCTTCTTAGGGTTTTTTGTTAAGCCATTAGAATTTGTTGAGAGGATGCAGATAAGCCCATTATGTAGTTTCTCTTTGATTTAGTGTCGATTAACTTATATATGCTTGGCGTTGCCATGTTGAACACGATCATTTGTAAGAGCAATTGCTGCAAATTCAGGCCCGGCCATGTGAAATTCCCAAGGCTAGTTTGGCAGACGGGCCCTTTCGATTTAGCGTATAAATTCTTTTGTTTTTTTTAAAGTGCAGAAATAATCATAAAGACAGTATCAAAAACATCTCATTCTGAATTCATAGTCATAACCAAATGGAATAATCACAAAATACTTTTCACCTCGCTCTTCTACCACATGTAGGAGCAAATCCTTAATCACAGTAGAATTATTGAGTTTGTCAACCATGTTCTTCATGATATGCGGCAAGAAAAACGTTTGATTTGTGGTATTTATTAAATAGCGTAGCTTATTGACTAATGATTTTTTCCATCAATAATTGAAGTGATGTATTTTTTATGGATTGATGTTATAGTTAGTACTATTTTTTAACTTTTGGGATAAGCGGATTACGATTACGGGTTTGAACTAGGAAGATTTGCGTTTTTTTTTTATTTTTTAATTTTTAATTTTAGAAACGCTGAATTGTATAGAAAAAGTCCCAATGATTTTTTTTCACAAGAGGATGAATAAAATTTGGGTCCCAACATATCACAATTTTTTCCGGGGGCCCGAGGCCACAACCTCATTTCCCTTATGGCAGGACTTGGCCTTTGTAGAATCTGTAAACGATGGTAAATATGTATTTTACAGATTCAAAGTTCAAACCCTTTAGATCCACCTAAAATGCAGCTGCATCAGAATTTGCTAGCATTATATGTATTTTATAGATTCCGTACATCATATCTGACGGAATTTACAGATGTAAGTGTTTGTTATTTTCAAATATTTTCTTGGTTGTTTGTCATCAAACTCTTTATATCTTTTTTCCTATTTAACAAATGTTAGCTTTTGTGTGTATGTACATAAAATCGAAAATCATTTTGATGCGAATGCTCTATTCGCAATAACTACTTTATTATTGGACGCTCGAGTAACATCTTAAATGCCTGATGTCCTCTTTGCTCCTTTAATCCATAGTTCTTCATAGATGCCTTGTGCCATAATACAGTACTCGTCCTCTGCAACACTCATAGCCACCAGACTATGCTTTTTGCTTTTTCAGGTTGTTAAGTTATCTTATACAAAGCTGCCATAACATGAAGTAAACTTCCTCTCCTTGAAGCATGCCCTTTGTGCAATGAAATAGACCTCTTTTTAAAGCAAGCTTAGTCTACGTTTATATAGGTTTATATTTTGTGCTTTTCAAGTACACTAGGTGTAATACTTTCAAGTGACGCTCACATGAGGAATACGTAAACAAACTTACCACTCCAACTCAAAAGAAATATATGTTTAGGTGTGTGCAATATGTATTAGCTTTATGCTAGTTTTCGAAATTGATCCTTTTATACCGGTACATCTTGTATTTCTCATAGGTTTAGATTGTGCTTCATAGGTGTACTAGTCTCATCTATTTAGACAATAAGAACAACGAAAATTTTCAGGTCTGAATTCAAAATTCTTCAGGAACTCCATAAACCGCTCAAACCATGCTCTTCGAAGTTGTCTTTCCTGCGTACATACATTTCTTTAACTTGCATATCTTCCTTTTGAACTTTTCTTTGAAACCTTGTGGCATCCCCATATCAACCTTTGATTTCCATGTAAGAAATCGTTCTTCGCATCAAATTGATTTAGTGGTGCATTTAGATTTACAGCTATTCGCCATTTATTCAACTTTGCAACATGAGAGAATGTCTCTGAATAGGCAATCCTATATGTTTGAGTATACCCTTTGGCTACATGCCAAACTTTATACCTTTGTAAAGATCCATCTGAGTTGTATTTAATGGTGAAGACCCACTTGCATCATATTGGTATTTTCCTTCTTTGTAGTTGCACAACTTCTTCCATTCTTTTCCAAAGCCTTTATTTCCTCTTGAATCGTTGTTTTCCACTAAGGAACCTTTATATGTTCTAGGGTTGGTTGTGGTAAACTATAAGGGCGGCGGGGTGGGGTGATGGGTGGTGGTGATGGATGGGGTGGCAGGGTAGATGGTGACGGTGGGAGGGACGGACACAGAATCCCAGACAACGGGGTCGATAATTCTAAAGATTTTTTGCATTCAAAAAAAATGTATAGTAGTTCTTTTCTTTCCCCTACGATTCGAAAAAAAAAACTAGTATACACCGCAAAAAACACGACTATGCATTTCGATTTATATGATAAAAAAAACACTACTATATATCGTAGGATCCGAACACATTTACCATTCTACTTCTATCAATAAAGATTTAAAACACTACAAACAATGTTTTTGAAGGAAACTAATATTCTGAAACCGATTAATATGTATATATATATAGGGGTTCTATTTGCACCCCCTATTTACTACTTGCACCCACTTACTACTTGTACCACAAAAAATTACTTCGGCACCCAATGATTTTTTATATAGGGAACGTCAGTCACACTGGTGTTTCTTGTGGAACACCAACGTCGATCCAAAGTGGCGTTGGTATTCCACAAGAACACCAATGTATCGACGTTCCTCTATAAAAGTGTTAAATCTTAGAACGTCAGTCCATGACTTTTCACTGGTGTTCCTAGTGTGGCATACCAACGTCAGTGACACTGACGTTGGTGTGCCACAACGAACACTAGTGGGAGTGACGTTTTTTTAATTCGAAAAAAATATTCATTAATGTGGTGCAAGTAGTAAATAGGGGGGGGTCCAAATAGAAACCCCCTATATATATATTTATTTTATTTTATTTTATTTTTTATTTTAACCGATTAATATATTTTATTAAATGTATCACTTTGGTAATAACTATGTATTTTTATTTACATAAAAAATGTTTTATATCATATTTTCGGATTATTATAGATGTTAGGGCGAAAATAAATTTTATGAGGGGCGAAAATAATACATAGCATCTATATAGTAGTGTATTCTCCGGATCCGGGAGGGGGGCGAGTGCCCCCCATCCACAAGGGTGCATCCGCCCCTAGACGGTGGGCGGTGGTAGGGTGGGTGGTGGTTCACTATGGTGTCGGGTGGTGGTGGGTGTTGGTATGGTGAATGGTGACCCCAGGTGGTGCTGCATGCTGTAGCGGGTTGTCATAGGGTGTGCGATGGCAGTTGGTGTGATGGCCGGGGTGAGGGGCAGTGCTGACTTTTTTATTCTTAGGCTGTGTTTTAACATTTCATTCCATCCATTTATTTATTCCGTTGGGATGAAAAGTCATTACATTTCTTCGTAAGGAGCCTTTAAAGGCACCCTAGTAACTGCCTATTTTTTAACATTGCTGAGTGCGTCAGGTAGATTTATTGCGTGCCTCTAAAGGCCCCCTTCTTTGTATCACAAACACGACAACACGTCAAAATAATGAAATAGAATGATAAAACATTCTATTCAGTTCAATTTCTGTAATCTAAACATGACATTGGAGCTTCTTAATATTTTTAAGAATCTGGACTTCTGAGTGATTTAAGAGGAAGGCATTACTATATCAAGAAGACAATTTATCATCAGAAAGAAAATTACTGACAGGATGTTTAGTGCAAGGTCTAGAAGCTTTTCTGATAGCAATATAAACATCCAGAATTGGTCATCTTTTGGAAGAGGTCGTAGAATAGGCTTTTAGAAATTTTACATGGATTTACTCCAGCTACAGGATTGTCTGACTAGGTTCTTGATCATTTGTTTTGGTGCTGGCGTCACTAGCTCTTAAGATTGAGTTCAAAGAAAATCCTTGAGTAAGTTTGCCCTTTAAACTGCCGAACAAAAGGACTTGCATGAGGTTTTTTGTTCGGTTTAAGAGCACTTGTAGTAGAATCTATAAATGATAGTAAATCTATATTTTACAAATTCAAACCTTTCAGATCCATCGAAATTGTAGTTGCATCAGAATCTGTATTTTACAGTTTTTGTACATCATACTCTATATCTGCCATACTCTATATCTGCCACAATTTGAAGAAATTTATAGATCCAATTCTTTGTTATTTTCAAACATTCTCCCGATTGTTTCTCATTGGATTTTTTTCATGTGTGTGTACACACACACACGTATGTATGTATGTATGTATGTCGGTGTGTGGGAATGTATCCTTTTTATTTTGGATTTAGAGTAGTGTTGTGTATAGTTATAACTTATAATAGAGATCCTGATGTAGTTTACCTTGGATAGAGATTCTGTAAAATAGAAAAGAAACGGTGCTCGAGTCTCAGAAAATAGAGACAACTGATCACGAATGCTCGAAACTTCGTAAATCTCATGAACTCCGTCATTCCGTTCTGACATGGTAAGATTCCATTAGGTAACTCTACAATATATATTGCCACACCATAATTTCATCCTTATTAAGGGCAGAAAAGGAACTATAACATCTAGTTCTAACTCCTTGGGTCTCGTGCTCGTGATATCCTCGTCCTCATGAATGTACAGTCCAAGCACCTTAGTAATACAAAACTCACTTTGGCCGAGATTGTATATTGAAAATCGCTACCAACCACCGAAATGTGTGTATGGACTTTGTTCTGCACCCCTGTAGAAAATCTAGGCCCAAGTCCATATATAAGAGAAGGGGCCTCATCCCCAAAACCTAGGTCGTGAGGTGAGGGAAGTCAATCTCTTAATATGGTGGGTGCCCAATGTGAGACAACTTTAACACGCCCCCTCAAGTGTGGGGTGGCACACAAGGCATATAAAGGGCACTATAAGGCCAACAAAGAGGCCCAACACTTGCACAATAAAGGGTTGGCTCTGATACCATGTAGAAAATATAGCCCCAAACCCATATAAGAGGTGAGATGAGGGAATTCCATCTCTTAATATGGTGGGTGATACAGTAGCAAGTGTCCAATGTGAGACAACTTTAACAACCCCCGTTTCCTTGGTCATTTCTACATGGACCACCTCCAGAAATTGAAGTACTTCTGGTTGGTATGTTCTCCAGTCATCGATGCACGATTGTCCATAGCAGCGTAATTAAATTAATCACGCTCTAATACCACATTGGAAGTAAGAATGTAGAATTAGAAGAATTTTATCACCGACTCAATTCTGAATTACCGAGTACAAGGCATTTGATTATTAGAAGATACAGCTACAAAACAAACTCCTTAAAATTAGGAGTAGTTCAACAAACTTATCATGAGTTGAATTCTTAAACAACTTGGAACCAAGTTACATTTGGACAATGATTTTTTTGTTATTCCCTTTTTCCACCCTATTTATTCTTTGAATAAATCAACTTTTTTTTGGAATAAAGTAATATTTTTCTCGTACTTTTTTATTAACACAAGACACAACTTCCACGTTATTTGACACGACACTCGATGCAGTGTAAACATCTTAACTGAAATTTAATCACTGAAAAAGAATATAGGCATATATATTCATGTCCAAACAGACCCGCGACTAACTATTTTTTGTTCTTGAACAGCTACTTGTGATGTTTTTGAGTCTGAAGCAGCGAAAACCGAAGCTGTAGTTGACAAAGTTGACAGCAGTATATTGACCTCGGAAATGGAGATTCAGTTTGATGAGGCAGTAGGCTGTCCAATTTTTCTGGAGAAAAATGTATCATTGGATGATTTTGTGGAAGATGCGTTTGCCATGGTCATAGATAGCATTGATAATCAGATCAACGGAACAAATTTGGATTTCAATTCTTTGCTGGAAGACATTGAAGGAAACGGCACGGATCTCGTGAAGGAATTTAGTGGAAAAGATGTTGAAGTAAAGGGCATTGGTGAAGATGAGATCAAACCATCCATGGAAAGTTGTGTGGTGGCCGATAAGGAGATCCCGGTTGCTGATAAGGCTTTTCAAAAGTTAAGGGACAAGTCTTCTCGAAGAAAAGTTCCTGTTTCTCGGGATTTTCCACCAAATTGTGGAAAGAATGGTCCTCCATTGACTGAGGTGGAACGTGCCAAAATCTTTTACGAAACAGAGACTTTAAGTGGCAGCAAAAGAGAATATTTGCAAACCGAGTTGCAGAACTCTAAAGAGGCTTTGGCAAGTGGGAAGCTGAGGAAGACATCGTCTATTATGGTAGAAGCCGGTGGCTTGGTAAAAGCAACAGATGCCGGTACTGAAGAATCTGACAGAAATCTTATAGAGGTTTTAGTTACTAATGATAATGTCCAAATTGACGGGCTTGTGGAGAAGGAAGTTTTCTTGATGCTCCTGATACTTATAGTAACGCTCGAGTTCTGGTCTTGGTGAAGACAAACGTGTTATTGTAGCTGCTCTAATGGCTGCACCAAATCGTCCTTGGATTCCGCGAAAGTGACCGTCAGTTCAGAAGGGAGAAAAAGCGGAACGTAAAGTTGACAAAGTCAATTCAGAAGATAGAAAAAGCGGAACGTAGAGTTGACAAAGTCAATTCAGAAGATAGAAAACGGAACTTGATGTTGACAAAGTCGGTTCAGAAGTTAGCAAAACTGAATGTAAAGTTGACAAAGTCGGTTCAGAAGATGGAAAAACTGAACTTAAGGTTGCCAAAAAAAAGCCAGATTGGCGGAAGAAGTCCGGAGTTGTGGCTAAGAAAAGCATTGCAGCTGATTCATCAAACCGATCACCTTTAAAAAAACAGAAAAACTCACCCCCTGTTCAAAAGGATGTTGTTCAAACATCGCATGCTTTGGTTGTTAAGGTTGGGGCTCGTTCTGATAAGCTGCAGAAAGTCCCGACAACGGGTCCCAAAAATGGTTTTATAGTGAACATCCCTCCATTTGGTTCTAGTTCAAGCCAACATACCGATGCTCGCAATAAAGTAAAAGAGATGCTCCGTTTGTATCACACAATCTGCAGAAAGCTAATGCAAGGAGAAGAAGCAAAATCAGGAAAGTTTGAAAAAACCAAAAGGATCGATCTTGAAGCAAAAAAGATTCTAGACGAGAAAGGAGTAGAGATTAATACAGATAAAGACCGTATTGGATCTGTCCCAGGTGTTGAAGTTGGTGACGAGTTTCAATACCGGGTTGAACTTGCTATTGTAGGTGTCCATCGATTATATCAAGCGGGTATAGATTATATAAAACAAGATGGTAAGGTCATTGCAACTAGTATTGTTGCTTCTGGGGCGTATGCTGATGGCTGGGATAACGCGGATGTTTTAATATATTCTGGACAAGGAGGAAACGTAGTCGGGAAAAAAAGAAAGGAACCCGAAGACCAGAAGCTTGAAAGAGGTAACTTGGCATTGTCCAATAGTGTGAAAACCAAGAATCCCGTACGCGTAGTTCGTGGATCGAAAGAGGCGAAAGCTTCTGATTCCCAAGACTCTAAGTCTTCTAAGGTGATCACAACATCATATGTTTATGATGGTCTGTACACAGTAGAAAAGTGTTGGCCAGAAACCGGACCACATGGTAAGATGGTTTATATGTTTGAGTTGAGACGAATACCGGGCCAACCAGACCTTGCTTGGAAAGAAGTGAAAAACGCTAAAGTCGGAAAAGTAAGGCGAGGAGTTTGTGTTACCGACATATCTGGAGGACTAGAAAAACTTCCAATATGTGCAGTGAACTTAATAGACGCGGCGAGAAACCACCGGCCTTCACTTATATCCGCGAGATGAAATATCCCGGCGGATTCCATTTCATCCTTCCTCAAGGCTGCAGCTGCACAACTAGATGTTCCGATTCCCGTAAATGTTCATGTAGACCGAGAAACGGAGGAGAGCTACCCTACAATCGTAATGGCGCTATAGTCGAAGTAAAGCCAATCGTTTATGAATGTGGGCCCTCTTGTAAATGCCCTCCTACTTGCTACAACAGAGTATCTCAACATGGAATCAAAATCCAGCTGGAGATTTTCAAAACCGAAAACCGGGGTTGGGGTGTAAGATCCTTGGCTTCTATACCTTCTGGAAGCTTCATTTGTGAATACGCCGGAGAACTCCTCGACGACAGAGAAGCCGAGCTAAGAACCGAAGTGATGAATATCTTTTCGACATTGGTAAGAACAACAATCCCGGCCCTGATGAAGTTGTGGAAACCGTTGTTGAAGAAGCTGGTGGCTATACGGTCGATGCAGCCGTGTATGGAAACGTGGGGCGATTCATCAACCACAGCTGCTCACCAAATCTTTATGCTCAAGACGTGTTGTATGATCACAACGATAAAAAGATGCCACACGTCATGTTGTTTGCAGCTGATAACATCCCTCCATTGAAAGAGCTTACGTCACGATTACAATTATTCGATGAACACAGTTCATGATTCCAATGGAAACATCAAGATGAAGAGCTGTTACTGTGGTTCTACAGAGTGTAGAGGTAGGCTGTATTAGTGACTTTGCTAATATTTAAAATTCTCGGGCGCTGCAATTTTGAAATATGTAAAGTTACTGTTTGTCTGTATTTTCTGTCTGTCCCCTTTTTCTGCTTATAATATTAAAACATAAATGGTTTATGGGTCTTTCTGTGGACCCCTTATAGATGAATTTGCTTAAATTCATAAGGTTATCATTTGGTTTAAATATGTTTATGCATTTCATAGAATGATGTTCTCTGCGGTACAATGATATAACAGTTACCTGCAAATTTGCTTTGGAATTAAAAGAAAGGCCCAATTTCTGCTGTATGAATTTATGATTTTTTTTATTTATTATAAATTTGTATTAGTTAATGATGTTGTTGGAGTACTTTATACGTTTAAATTTGCAGAGAGTAGTGCTCTTTGAAATGGGGCGCACCCAATAAATTAATCTATTTGAGCCCCCAAAATTGAAGGGCACAACACCTGTCTCGGTTGATACACCTATGACACCATACTGATTTATGCATATACCTCTAACATATACACCCATTGACATAGGTAAGAAAGTAGACACTTCCGGATACAAATTAAGGTTGGAAAGTAGTCGAATGGATCATAACTCGGATATCTCTTTTATATAGTTTAAACTCTTAGTTGTTAGAATTGGCGATTTAACAAATCACCACGCTCGATAATAGTGTTGACTGAACTAGAACGAGACCGACTTTGATACTCGACCAGATTCCTTATTGGATACGACTTTGCTCGTCATTTATATTTTATAATACAACCTACCGAGTTGGCTATGCTCTTCGTAAGACGGTCTGCTAATTGGTCTTAGGCATTGACATGAGAAACGCGTAATAGTCCTTTTTGAATTTGATCTCGGATATTGTGGAAGTCAATTGCTAGATGCTTCATCTGTGGGTGGAAAGCGAAATTGGATCATAGTTGTGTCACGCCAAGGTTATCAAAGTAAGTAATAAGGGTCTGAGAGTGGGAGTAGCCAAGATCGTGTATCAGGAAAATAAGCCAGTGAAACTCCCAGTTGCATCAACTACAGATATGTGTTCGGCTACGATGGAGGAACAATCAATATTTTAATTTGTTGTTAGAAGCGCAAGAAATTGCACTGCGCCCGAGACAAGTAATAAAAGCACCAGTAGATGCAAAGTTATCTTTGTCACTGCCCCAATCAGCATCCAAATAGGCTTTTGTACAATTGAAGACCATAGTCCAGTGTATCTATTAAGCATCTCATAAGACGTTTAACATAGGACCAGTGTAAATCAATAGGTGAATGCATAAATTGAGATAACTTATTAACTGCAAAAGCAATGTCAGGGCGAGTGAAAAGTAAGTACCGTATGCTTCCAACCACCACACGATATTGATTGGGGTCTTCAAGTGATGTACCCGAGGTAAGTTTGAGTGTAGCAGTGTCAGAGGGTAATGGTGTAAGAACTGAATATGCATAACAAAAAATAAAATATTGTTTCAAAGCGTCGAGCCTCTCAAAACTATATACAAAGACACACTTGAAGGGGCATGTTGAGATATATAAAATACTAATTATCAACGTCCCATCAGTTCAATCTTTTGATTGAGATATTAATTCAACACAAACTACACCTAGAATCCACTTTTCGAAAGTCGATCCCAGTATTACCATCCCAAAGTCGATTGATTCAAGTCGACTCGTTATGAGAGAATCGACTAGGGGGTCGACTTTACGATTGACCTACGAAAATTCAATCTTTGCATGGGGTTGAAATAGTCGCCTTGTGTGGTGTCACAAGTAGTGTCATAAGTATATGGATAAATTAGTCTGATAATATATGTAAATTAACCAAGACAGGTATGGTGTCCCTCAATTATGGTGCCTCAATTATGGTGCCTGAATAAATTTAGAGGGGTGCCTTTAAAGCCTCTATATTTTTTGGGTTGAATACATAACATTTGATTGAAAAGGCAGAAACAAATTGCATAGACAGTGAACATGTAAAGTGAACACATGGTAAAAGAGATGTTAAAAAAAAGAACATATGGGTAAAAATCAACATTCATGGATATTAAATAACAATTCATTGAAGTAAAATGCATTCTGAAACTTGTTACAACATCAAGCATCAAGCTTCACACAATTATTTGCTTGCATCCTCCTCCAGAAAATAAATAAATACGTGCGGCAATCAATTTCCTAATCTTGCTCGCTAGCTCCCGGTGGTTTTGAGCATCATATGCATCCACTCTATTAATTAATTTCCTATAATCGTGCTCTCCGGTTCCCTCTGCTTTAAAATCACAATGCACCAAAGGAGACCCTTCATCACGCCTTTCCAAAACACTGGAATGTTTCCGTTAGACAATTTTCTACTGAAGCTCACAATTCTTATGTAACAAAATGCTTTAATAAAGGTAAAGAGAGGAGTTCCAACAAACTTATTAGGAAAGATGGATTCCTTAACGTTGTAGGAATCTTTGAGCCAAGAAGGGACCAGACAAATCAAACTGTCCCCAGTGGTGTAGCCGTCCAGTTCTCTGATCACTGCTACCCCTATACATATTTTGTGCAAAAATGAGACATATATATAGCTAGTATTCACTCAAAGACAAAAATAAATAATATTTCAAATCAATAAGATAACTGGATGTATTGTTGTTCTTAGAGGACAACAACTAATACATTACATCTATGAAAATGAAAGGAAAAAAATAATAAATTTGCAGAATACCTATATCCTGATATGTCATGATCAACGATCTCTCTGATTTATAAATTTTTTAACAATAGCTCTTCGATCAGAATCTTCAAAATAAAGGGCATCGTTTTCATTTTTCTTGCAAAAGCTTCACAACAATAGACGACTGCCACAAATCTTGAAAATTTGGGTAATGGTATACACTTTATAAATAGGGGCGCGGCTACAAGATTAATATAGGGTTAGGGAAGGGTAATGCCGTAATGGTATGCACTTTATATATAGGAGCGGAGTGCGGCGCGCTACAAGAATTTAGGGTTCGGGGTTTGGAAGCTCATCACAATTTCGGAAAACTCGGGCCATTAATTGAAAAACAAATAATGGGTTAATGTAAAAAAATATTGAAAAACAAATAATTGGTATAATGACAAACTATTATTGTCACTGCAACAAATGTTCAGATGTTTAGCACTTAAATTGCATCTACACATGTTACTGCATCTTCAACTTCATTGTTACGACATCTTCTGTTACCGCATCTCAATTTTAGTGTTACTGCATCGTCAACTTCATTGTTACTGTATCTTATGTTACTACATCTTCAATTTCACTGCTGCTGCATCTTGAAGTTCATTCTTACTACAGCTTCAATTTCACTATTAGTGCATCACGATAAATCTATGAAGAAAAATGTGATTTTCAAAAACTATGTCAGAAAAGATCAAATGAGATATCAAAATAAAGAGGACAAAAAATATGAATTATGGTAAAATAATTACAATGATCCGAGTTGTATATAAAAATATATATCCGTTTAGAATATTAAGTAGAGATAAAGAGCCAAAAGTCCTCTTTTTGGCACAAAATAAATAAATAGGACACACATATTTTTTTAGTTGCAAAAAGGACATATAATTTCAGACGAACAAAAATACCCCTTAGGAGTCGCGCACGTAGCTTCAGTGTATTGTTTGCATATATATGATATATATTTATCAGTGTATTTGTTTATATGCTTTTTTTTTTTTTTTTTTTCAAATAACCGTAACTTTTGATTTACAACTCCGATCATCGAAATTTTTTCACCAAAATTCATGTTTTTTTTTGCTCTTCAATTTGAACCCAAATACGATACCCTTCCGACGTATATTTTGAAAGATGAAAAAATAGTTGTATTAACCGCAACATTTACACTAACACAAGATGTCGATATCGATGTCGATTATCATTAACATGATCGATGACGATTATCGATGCTTAATTTGCATATAAGGTAATCTGTATCATTTAAGGCTTAATTCAAGTGACTACTTCATGGCAGACATATATGGCTCATATAAGGCTCATTTAAGGCTTAATTCAAGGGACACAATATCATATTTGGCTCATATAAGGCTCATATAAGGCCAAGAAAAAACCCTTCAACAAAATGCTTCTTGCATATTTTCCTCATATTTGCAAAGAAGTAAAACTCCAATCTTTGCATATCTCTTTTAAATTATCAAGAATAATTGGCGTAAATTAAGGCCCAAATAAACATCAAAATGGCAAACCATAATGGAAGAAAGAATACCAAAAAACGGCAACAATGGCGAGAAGAATAAAGCTCCAATCTTTACATATTTCCACTCAAATTAACACCAACAACAACAGAATTCAACAAAGAAAAATAGTGAAAAGTAATACCCCAAACTTTGTACATTTCCCAAATCAAATCGACCCATAATAGCGAAAAACAAAAAATGGTAGAAACGAAGATCGATGACGATGACGATGATCGATATGATGATCGATGATCGTATTAGTATCGATGATCGATGAAACAAAGATAAGGCTCATTTAAGGCTTAATTCAAGGAGACAATATCATATCTGCTCATATAAGACACACAATATCCAAATTCCTTATATATTATCATTGTGGGGAGATCTTAAATGAATCAAGGAAAAATACTAAAGACGAACAACAATAGTATTAGTAAATTATTTCAATAACAAACCTTAAAATCATCTTCCTCTTGTCAAGCTTACAATGTAACTAAAGCTACATCTATATATATAGATAAAGTTTCAGAAAATGACAAAATCTTGTGGCCATAAAAATCTTCCTTCATGGTAGTGAAATGAGCAATAGAACGTCCACACACAGAGAACGTCCACTCGGTGCTCTCATACATTTGAGCCACTGGGGGGCACTTCGCAACATTGCTGTGCATCAAACTTGTAATGGTTAAGCCTGTAGAAAGAAAACCACGACAACACCTAAACATCCCCCGACTTGTCTGGGAAAAAATCTTGGTTGCATTCTGCAAATCTTTGAATCCTAATGCCACTAGAGAAACAAGGGTATCCTCATGCTGCTCCTTCCAACTATCCAAACCAATATCACTCCTATCATTATGGTTGAAAAATCCTATATCAAAGTGTATGAACTTTCATGTTGATGAATTAGCAAAGTACATAATCTGCACTAACAAAATATATATTTTTATACAAAACAGGTACAAAGGTCATCAAAGAGTACAAAGGTCATGCGGATCTCCCTATATTATGCTTTTGCAAGTGCTCAAATTCTTAACAAAACAACTTGGCTATTGCAGATGCCTAATTTAGTACTTGTTTCATTAAGCTTGTTGCAAACAGAAAGAGGAAAAATTAAGGAAAATTGCTTGGGTAATGGGTAGGAGATGCGAATGTTGCGTCCATTCCATTATCCCTGTTTCATCTGTCTCCATTATCCCAACCTTCAATTTTCCATCTTATTTGCCTAAAAAATAAGCTCTCTGTTTCTTCAAATTTCAAAAAGACTATTTTTTCTTCATTCTTTTTCCTCACCGGAGTAGAAGGTAAGAATCCATGAACAATGATAAAGAAAAGCTTGATGTAGAAGCTGTGACAGCCCACAACTCAATGCCAAAAGATGGTGAAGGTTCATCATCACCATTTGTAGAAGTCGAATTCGAGATTTGAATCTCCGCAAATAAACAAAAAAATCTCAATTGCGAATTAGTGTGCTCGCGTGAAGAATACCGTGTAGAGTATGGCAAGCTCAATCAAGCTGGCCTGAATTGAACCCTCTTGTTCACCATCAGTATACCGTGAGCAGCTTTTGTGGTGTATTTCCCGCTGTCCGACAGCTTTCAATTTAATTGATTCAGAGATTTAGCGAAGAGATGATACGAAGGGTAATTTAGTCCGGTCAAATAGTTTTTGTCCTTATTGCAACTAATAAATTAAATCAGGATTAACACTTAATTAAAAGTGGAAAAGGGGACTTATACCTAATTTTTCCTATTAAGTAGAAGAGAAAATAACATTATTTCTTTTTTAAATTTTCTCATTTATGAAAAGGGTAATTTGGTATACTTTTATTATTTTTGTCCTTATAAACAAATAAAATTGAAGTTGTCCTTAAGGTGAGTGTCTTAGCGTGTTTATTACTTCCTCAATTTATTATTATGAAATGCAGTTGTTAAAATAACAACTTTTAAGAAACTGATAATGATCCGATTTTAACATTGAATAAACTATTTTATTGTGATTAAAAAAACAAATTGTTTATAATTTATGTGGTTACATATATATACATATTTATCACTCTTAAATAATAAATATAGCTCAAACTTAAGAAGGTCAATAAATCTTGATTTTAAAATATATTACTACGTATTTCCCATTTTATCGCTCACTTAATCATTTTATAATTTTTTTTACTAATATTATTTGTCACTATATGAAACAAATTGAGTATTTAGTGCTAGTTTTGAAAAATTCCACTATGTATTGCTACAAGAACAATATTTATTTGTAGGAGAAAGAAAAGGAAATTAAGTACTTTTTTTTTTTTCTTTTCTAAAAGTAGAGGATTCTAACTCATAGTGAGAAGGCAAACATAACAGATCGAGTTACAACCTCATAGCTAAATTCATGAATTGTATCTTAGTTGCAATGCAACCCAACTTTAGAAAAGCACAACCATGCATGCATGCAACCAAATAAATAACCTGTACTAGCTAGCTTGCAACCCGGCCAGAGGAAAGCAAGCAAGCATTCCTCCAGAGCCAAAAGCTAATTAAACCCCATACAAAATAGCATCTTAAGAAAAGAAACAGCTACTTGAGAACTATATAGGACATAATCATGACAGAAAAAGTGCACACCAAGAGTTAAAACTTTTATGCAACAAAAAACTTCCAACGAGAATAACAGTAATAATCCTTCCACAGGACCGGACCAACCCTTACTCGGAGTCGGAGTCGGAGTCGTAGTCGTAGTCGTAGACGCCTGTATCAACCCCACTCGGAAAAAGATCAGTTTCCCAAAACCACTTGTCCATGTTATCAAAGTCATATCCATCACCATAAGTCCAGGAGCGAGGGTTAACTTTCTTTTGTGCATCAATCCCTCTCTTATTATGCGCAAAGGCCCAGAACCTTTTCTCTCGCTCCTTCTTGCTGCCATAGTTTCTTTTACGCTGTGCTACCCACTTGTCAAATTCGATCTTCGCTTCTGCCACCAATTTTAATCCCTCCCCCGTATTCCAAAACTTCAAAAAAGCTGGCCGGCGGCCCTTATACAGATCTTCTCCGAGTAGATCGTCCCCACACCTCTCTGACATCTTCGCGTCTGCATGTTCGTCCAAATAATCTGATGAAAATACGTAACCTGCAGGCTCATGTGAGTGACGCTTGTCGATATACTTCTTGGTGGCACACCAGATCTTAAACCTTTCATTTTTCTCATCCTCAGTTTCGTAATTTTTGTTATTCTTTTTTGCCCACTCAAGAAACATCTCGCGCAGCAACTGATCACTCTCCGAGCTTGACGAAGGATCTTGACTTCCTTTATTTGATAAAGCTCTTGTTACCGATCTTGTAGCCATGCGGCCCGCCACCATCTCACCGGCTCCCCGCATCTTTTTCTCTAGGGCTACTCGCTTTCCTTTCTCACCTTTGTTCAAGGCTAATCGCTTTCCCAGATCACGTTTCTGTCCGGCTAATGGCTTTCCGAGGTCGCCTTCCTGACTGTTCACCTGCTTAGGCATACTTAGGGTTTTCAGACGCCGTGCCGCCAAAGTCTTCCTGTAGTAGGTTTTCAGCCGCTTAGAAACAATTGAGTTATCGGAAATTAAGTACATATAACGGAAAAGTGAATTATTTTAGAAACAAAAGTGAATTATTTATTAAGTTTTGAATACGCGTAAAATGACACATAAAGACCGTGACAAAGATGGTAAATATGAGACAAAGAAAACAAAATAAGATTAAAAAAGGGGAAAAAAGATTGACAACTTTATCGCTTAGGGTTAGACGGTGAGATTAGTCATTTTATATTTCTTCGGTTTGGTTGGCTTTAGTGTCTTATTCATTCTTGTTGAAGAGCATTGTAATGATGTTTTGAAATTTTGACAATGTTTATATGTTTGGTTGAATGCTGCTACCACATTAAAATTATCAAACTAAGTAATATATAGCATATTTTTCATCATTAATCATTGTTGACCCCATATCAATCAATAGATCCATAATGTAAATGTGTGTTGTGTCTGTAAATAGAACATTCGGCACGTGAATTCAATAATCAATAAAATTCATTGATCTTTAATCTTGTAGCGCCCCAATCCCGGATACCGGGTTCGTATCCAATAATAAAACGTTCGGCATGTGAATTTTAGAGAAAACTCTAGAACTCACGCAAGCCTCATGTAATATCAGAGTATAAAAGAAATGCACCGAAGAAGAAACAAACAAATGTTCGGGAAACATACCCTCAGGGTCTTTAAAACAACGTCTCCAACAACCATCTGAGTACAATTGTTGTCAAACTAAGATCATAAATAGCTGAAAATAAATACTAATGTCTCCAACAACCATCATGTCTATAACAAGAGGAACAACTACAACTATTTTGCATTCATGCCTTATACAAAAGAACAACTACTTAACAAGAAAACTACTAAAACATAAACGATTCCATAGCTCCATTCGTAAGCTTTCTTTAAAAACTCATCATGCATATCTTCTTATTCAAAATAAAGGAGTAAGCTCTTGCATTAAGCTTAGTAAGGAAACTGAAGATCAAAATAGAGATTCATGTTTGTCAAATACTGGAGGACACGACATACATCTACTTCATCCAATTTACAAATCAGTTTAATAGTAATATCGTGCAACCTTAAGGAAACTAATTTTGAAGCAATACTTGATCAATGCACAAGAAACATCACTATTAACTACATTCGTTTCATCTTTCGCGTACTTGTTCAGTTACACTAACTACTTTGCATATTCATGCACTTGTCGTGTTCTTGTCTAGCACCTAAAACCAAATAATTATCACGAGGGCATATTGCAACACGGGCAACATGACTAGCCATAATCCAATCTGACACAGTAAATCACAGTACCCCGTTCGATACATCTTCTTAAAACAACATAGAGAATACAACTAGTCATATGTCCGACATGAAACTTAGTCATGATATTCCGTTTAGTATATATGTCGCTTGGCACTTCATAGGCCATATCATAGTGCAAGTAGGAGCATATAAAACACACTGATTCATGTTTAAGTCCATATCTACCCTATGTGATCATACAAATGGCATAACAACACCCAAATACCAACCTATCTCCACTAAACGCATGAAAACAATTTACAGAAAATATACAGATAAACAAATACGTTTTGAAAACACTGTATACGTCACAAAATGGCCAGAAGGAAGTAATGGGGCTTTAGACCATACGCTTCCCCGAGGGGTCTCTCGGGAAAATGGTCTGCCTGACACCCGCAAACCCGCTCCCTAACTTATAGTGAATTACTGGCAACTACCCTAAACACGTAATCATGTCTAGTTTCATGAAATTAACCAGAAAACAGTACCAAGATGAATTATAAACATGATCTTTGAATCAAATACAGATCCTTTTGATAAGAAGAACTCCTGTCCTCTTAAACGAACTGTATCTACGATATAAACAACTGTTATCCTTTGAATCTGCCAACAAAAGGACAATCTAACATGAATAGTGAATACTACGGATTCCGAACAAGATCAAAGCTATGAATTAAACAAGAGACAGCAATGATTTACCTTTAAAAGATGAAACAGAATTCGAAACAACTTCTGGAACCAATTTTGCTTCGTATTCACCACTCTGATATGCAATACGAACCCATAATGATCAAACCGAGCTATGCAGAGTCTGGGTCGCTGTCCTGAGGGAGCCAACATAAAAGTAGGCCGAATTTTCTCTGCAAACTCAGAATCACGAGTTTTATGAAGTCTAGAGATATATGGAGTCTTTTTTTTTATAGACTTTATCATAGTTTAGACCGGTTTTCAACAACCTTGGGGCTAATTTTTTGGGGAGATTTGGAGAAAATGACGTAATAAGATGTTAAATTAGGAAATATGACATCTTTACAAAAGTTTGGGATAAAGGGCAAAATTATAAAAGAAAACTCTACTTTACACTCAATTTTTTTTAAAAAAAAGATGTGCTTGATTTTAAAAAAAAGTGGCGTTAGAGATTGAGAGATTTAGCAGAGAGAAATAACAAAATTTTTTCTATCTTCCATTCTTTTTAAGGGGAATGAGGGAGAATGACAGAAATATTTCATCAATTGAGTAGAAGGACAGTCTTTTGAAACCTTTGCATAAAGGACAAAACCATTTATTCACTGTCGAAATTCACTTGTGTTCGAAATTCACTAATTTTCAAAATTCATTGTCGAAATTCACTGATTTTCGGGATTCACTATCAAAATTCACTGGGGAGATTCACTGATTTTCGGGATTCACTGTTTGTGCTTTTCGCTATAAAAATTATGCAGTTGTCCTTCTCCCTATAAAAAATATGTAGTTGTCCTGTTACTTAAAAATATTCTAAATTGTGTCCTCATCCCTAATTTCCCATTCTTTTTTATAGGATCATAACTCCCAAGATATTTTTCAAAAAATGATAATATTTTTCATCAAATTTTATATCTTTTTGTCTTCTGTCATTCAAGACAACGTTATCACATTCCGACATAAATTTTAAAATTCATTGTCAAAAATTAATAGGGAATTATGATAATGAATCTTCCAATATGAGCGGAGTTCTCCTTCGTTTAATGAATTCAATTTGTAAGCAAGCCAAATCTTTGCAATTAAACCGTTAAATATAAGGGGGAATGAGGGAGAAGGACAAAAATATTTCATCAATTGAGTAGAAGGACAGTCTTTTGAAACTTTTGCATAAAGGACAAAACTATTTATTCACTGTCGAAATTCACTTGTATTCAAACTCACTATTTAAATTCACCACCGAAATTCATCGTCGAAATTCACTAATTTTCAAAATTCATTGTCGAAATTCACTAATTTTCGAGATTCACTGTTTAAATTCAATCACAAAATTCACCGATTTCGGGATTCACCGGAGAGATTCACCGATTTTCGGATTCACCGTTTGTCCTTCTCGCTATAAAATTATGCAATTGTCCTTCTCCCTATAAAAATATGTAATGTCTCCGCATACTTAAAAATATTCCAGATCATGTCCTTATCCCTAATTTTCCATAAATATAATTCTTTTTCATTATTGTTTTACAAGACTCCAGAGAAACAAATATTCAAACAAAAAAAAAAAAGCATTAATACACTTATCATTAATAAATAAGTGATGTTGTTTTGAAGTTCTTAAAGATGTGTGAATTCCGTTTATGAAATTCAGTAAACGTTCAAAGATGTGGAGATGATTGGTTCTCTACAACATTCATTAGTCATTGATAAATAGTTTTTTTTTTCTCCAATCCAATCAAGTAAATATGTAGTGATGTGTTTTAATGGATTAAGAATGTAGTGAATTATGCTTTTTTATGAATGTACACATAAGCAACTATTTTGTTGTGCATTTGTAATCATTCATGTATTGTGTGAGTCTGTACATCACACTAGTTAATCCATTCGAGTAACTAAGTACTAGTTGATTGATAATCTATAACATGCATTGAACCATGAACCATAAACCCTAAAAACCTCATAAACCCTAAACTTATAAACATAACCTAAACCCTTAACACCTAAACCTCAAACTTTAAAACCTTAAACCCCTAAACCTTAAAGCCTAAACCCTAACCTTGAACACCAAACACCGTAACTCTTAGACCATAAACCATAAACCTTAAACCATATATATCATGCACAAACCCTAAAATTTAAACCTTAATCCCCCTTAACCCTTAAACCATAAACCATAAACCTAAAACCCCTAAACCACGAACCATGAACCTTGACCTTAAACATTGAATTTTGAATCCTAAAGCCTAAAGAGGATTTTCTATTTAGGTCACTAAATGAAGATTCTTTTATTCTCTGTGAAAGTGAATAAAACTTTGATGATAGATCGTGAACAAAGTGTTTGAATGTCAAAGAAAATCAATCAACACAGAGTCATTAATTGTGGGTTGATTGATTCTCTGTGACACTCCTTAAACCTTAAATCATGAACTTTGAATAAAAACCATGAAATTGGAACCTTGAAACATAAACCACTAACCCTATAATGGATATTCTATTTGAGGCTCTAAATATTGTTCCATTGATTCCCTTTGACATTCACTAAATTTGTTTTCATAGAATTCAATATGGTATTTATGGGAAATTAGGGATAATGACACAATCTGGAATATTTTTAAGTAACATGACAGCTACATATTTTTTTAGGGAGAAGCACAACTGTATAATTTTTATAGCGAGAAGGACAAACGGTAAATCTCTCATTCCCCCTAGTATTAAATTGGACTGAGTAATGAAATGATAAAAATAAATTTTTTAGTAAGTGAACGTGGTAGTAAAATTCAAGGATTTATTGATTGATTTCGTATGACATTCACTAAAACTATCATGATAGATTTGACTAGTGTTTCTGATTCTATGTGACATTCACTATACTTGTTATGATAAAATATAATAATTTGTTTCAATGTCACATAGAATCAACCAACACATGGTCACTAATTGTGGATTGATTGATTCTCATCATATTCACTACACCCGTAAACATCGTTCATTATATTAATATGTTAAAATACAAGACAAATTCAATCCTAACAAATCACTTGTTTTGGAACCATTTAAGTGAAATTCACTACACATTAAGATGATTGGTTTCTTTGTGGCATTCACTACTCATTGAATTCATTACAACGTTCACTGAGAAAACAATTTTTTCTTGCATCAACATTTTTTAAGTAAATGGAGGAGAAATGATACCCACAGCCATGTAGGATCCAACATAAGCGTTTTTAAAAAAATCCGGTGTCCAGTCAGTTATTTCCGGCGATTAGGACAATTTTAAAAATAAAAAAAACAAGTCAGATGATCATTTTCCTCACCGGAGCAGGACTAAATCCTTAGTAGACCATTTTTCTAATTTTTCCCAGCTTTGGGAGTTCAAAATTTCGCTCTCTTCATTTGAGAAATGTGCTATAATCATTAAATCTCTTTTTAAAGTCCTTATATCCTTAAATCTTTCTAAATATATCCTAAATGACAATCAACTAATATTTAGGATTGTAGGAGAAAGAAAAGGAGTTTAAGCCAATATAACGCAAAAATGATGTTAATTTTTTAATACGTGTAAAATGCCTACATAAAAATTAGGACGAAGATAGTATATAAGATAAAAAGGAACAAAATAAGATAAAATAGGATTTTTTTTGACAACTTTATCAGGTAATGTTGGATGGAGAGATCTGCCCATTTATATTTCTTCGGTTTGATTAGCTTTGGTGTCCTTAGAGCTGTTAAACGAACAGAGCCGCTCGTGAACAAGCTCGTGTTCGGCTCGTTAGTGTTCGTGATCGTTTGTTCGTTTAGTTTAACGAGCCGAGCTTGAACATGATTGTAGGCTCGTTTGCTTAACGAGCCGAGCTCGAGCTTGGTTCGCGAACGTTCGATTATGTTCGCGAACATGCTTATTATGTTCGCGAACATGCTTATTGTTCGCGAACATACTTATATAATGTTCGCGAACATGCTTATATGCTTATAATATATGTCTAACGAACCGAACTCGAGCCGAATTCGAGTCAAAGTCGAGCCAAAAGACAAAAAATATGTCTAACGAGCCGAGCTCGAACGAGCTCGAATAGTTCATGTTTTAAACGAGCCGAGCTCGAACAGAATTTTTTGTTCGTTTAACAAACGAACGAGCTCGAACGAGCTCATGAGCTTAACGAGCTTGAGTTCGAACAACCAATACTCGGCTCGGCTCGGTTCGTTAACAGCTCTAATATTTTTGCTAGTGTGCGTTGTACCGATTGTTAGGAAATGTGACTTGACCACTTATTTAGAGCTGAGTACTAAACTGAGTTTAGTACTGTGAAAAAAGTCACCGAGCAAAAGTGAGTTTTGAGCAGTAGTGAGCTTTGGGCGTGTCGGTTTGCGGAAGATCGCCTTTACCGTAAGTCGACTTTAGCAAGTCGACATTGGGAAAGTCGGGCTTTGGGCAAATCTCGCTTGGATAAATGTCGAAATGGTTACATTCGGTGGATAACAGTTGGAGCTGGGGTCCACATCTGGGGTATTTTAGTCATTCTGCTAGTTTGTCTTTATGGCGGCTAGGTCTAGGTTTTTGTGGCTATAAATACACATATGTTGTAACCTAGAACATTTGTAGAAACAACGGTAGAAGCAGAGCAATTGCCTTAGGCAATTGCAGAGTCTGTAAAATCTCCAGTGATAATATATTCTTCTCTTTCTGCCCATGGAGTAGTCGGCATTTGCCGGAAACCACGTTAAATCCTGTGTTATTGTTCTTGTGTGATTTATGCTTTTTTGTTTGCATCTTGATAATTGCAACCCGTTTTGATCCCTGTGGGTCCTAAATCAGGGGTGTTCACGGTTCGGTTCGGTACGGTTAATGGCCGTAACCGAAACTGAACCGAAAATTTCGGTTAATAAATATCCGAAACCGAAACCGAATCGTTTTCTTTAGGAAACCGAACCGAACCGAAATAATGGTTTGGTTCGGTTCGGTTAACCGAAAACCGAATACATTTTAACAATTCTATTTAGTTCTAAATGGTTCGGTTTTTTATTCGGTTCTAAACGGTTCGGTTAAAGCTATTTTTATAAAAAAAATTGTAATATTTTGGTTTCAAAAACACTAATTATACATTTTGATACAAACGGTTCGGTTAACGGTTTTTTGTTTGATACGCTTTCGGTTTGGTTAATTACTTGGTTTTTAATTCGGTTCGGTTCGGTTTGTAGCGTTAACCGTAACCGAACCGAAATTTTCGGTTTCTCTATATTATTAACCGAAACCGAACCGAAAACGAGTATTAACCGAACCGAACCGAACCGAATGACCTCGGATCGGTTCGGTTTTCGGATAAACCGTATCCGTGAACACCCCTATCCTAAATTCTAACACCGATGTTCTGAAGTTTTCACATGTTTATATTAGGTTGTTTCTGTTGCAAAATACTGGCGCCACAATAAAATTATCAAAACAAGTACTCCCTCCGTTTTTTTTTATCTGTCACATTTCAGTTTTTACCTATTTTTTTCATTTATCTGTCATTTTACATTTCCAATGCAACATTTATTATTTTTTCTTCATTTACCAACAAAATATTTACATCTCCAATAAGAAAAACACAATTCCAATACTAAAAACTCCTTTACCAACAAAACATTTATATCTCCAATAAAAAAATACATTTCCAATACACATATTAATTACTTTCTTAATCTGTGTGATTCATCTCTCTGCGACATATATATAAAAACGGTGGGAGTATTGATTGTTGACGCCATATCAATAGTTCAGTGATGTAAATATGTGTTGTGTTGGTTGTTAATCTACACATTCTAAATTTCAGTAAACAATGCAGATCACGAAGTATATACCATTGCTTAAATTAAGAATCAATAATGACTGAACACTGTATATAACAACTCGATATGTTATTGATACACAAAATATACAACAAATTAGACAAAAAATTGAAGTGATTCTATAGGGATTAAAAGACTTTTTTGCATTCCTGTCAAAAGAAAAGGATTTTTTCGCATACTTGCATGTCTCTTTTGAGCAAGATAAGACAATACAGGCTTCCTCGAATCAAGCGGGAAATTCCTCCCAAGCTCCGTATGGCTGCTCCTTCGCCGGAGCCGCCCCCAACCACGCTGCAACCTTCAACCAACACGCCGAATCCTTCGGCCACAACCACCCATGACCAAATCACGAGAGGTGCGCCGCTTCAGTGCCCTATTTCGTCGGACCCCTTCCACTTCTCCTCCTATAAGGGTGCGCCCTCCATCATTATTCCTAAGGCTATGGAAGACTTACTAGCAAATTAATTCAAACGAGCCTTGATCGGCAATTTTTCGCAAGGACGGCCATCACTAGAACTTATTAAAAAATTCTTGGCAGTTCAGAACTACAAGGGCAGTTTCACCTATGGTCTACTTGATAACAAGCACATTATCATACGATTTGAGCATGATGAGGACTAAATCCGCCTTTTTTCACGACCTTCTTGGCAGGTATGTAACAAAAATATGAGAATTTTTAAGTGGACTCCTAATATTCATGTTGATCGCGAACCCTCTATTGTTCCTGTTTGGATTTCGCTGCCAAAATTACCTATTTATTTGATGAAGAAGACCTTTATCTTTTCTTTAATGAGCATGGTGGGGAACCCTTTGCGTATAGATTCTGCCACCGCTGAATTGCGTCGGCCATCTTTAGCTCGAGTTTAAGTTGAAGTTGATTCTGCCACCGTTGAATTGCTCGAATTTGGATTCAGAAAGAAGGTGGTGCAGGATTTTGGCAGCCGATACTTTCAGAAGGCCAACGCCCTTCATATTGTCGACATTGCTGGCACTTCGGCCATAATGAGAATGAATTTATGCACAAAAAACCTGAAGTGAAACCTGTCAATAACATCCCAAGCAAGTTTATGGGCCAAGACCACCCCCGTTGATCCTAAAACTAGTACGGATCAACCAAGTTCTTTGTCTGCTGTTGATAAGATGCAAGCTGTAGTAGTGGAAACCACTTTGAGCACAAAACAAGATGTAAATTTTGATCAAGACCTCCAAGTTATTAATTCAATCATAGGAAACTTTGTTGAACCGGTGAACAACAAACATGATAGGGAAATTTAAATTGTGGTTGAGGATCCGAACGCTAGGGAAGCACCAACTCATGATATAACCACAAAAACCAAAGGCACTCTAGAATCCACCAAGCCAAATGCGGTTGAAATCGAATTTAACAAAAAGTACCAAAAGCTCCAAATCTGATATGATCCTTGAGGAGGAAATACAAGGGGCAAAATCGAGAACAAATCGGGAGACAACATGTACAACAAAAAGTAGATACTCAAGTTACTTCTTCACCATTTCACAAGGACACTATCACTGAGCAGATGGGTTTGGACAAGGATAGAGCACTCTTAGAGATTTTGAGTGCATCGTCTGGAAAAATCAAGATAAAGAAATGCTACTCTTCTGATTTAGAAATAGAAACATTTGAAGTTGAAAAAATACATATGATGAATAGAAAAATGAGAAATAAAAATAAGCGTTACCTGTAAGATTTTGTAGTTTGAGTTATAAACTCGGCTTATGAGTTTTAAAAATATTTTATCTTTTAATAACATTGTTTCTTATGTACAAAAAAAAGAATCTTTAAACTCTTGTGGATCAGTTCGTTTTAGCATCCCATTATTGGTACGTCGTATCTGGTGAAGATAGTGTACGTTCTCGAGGCGTTGTAGCATCAATCTTCTACAATTCCTCACAACCCTATCTTCCCACCGGATATCGAGATCAGTGTTATGATGATAATCAAACTCCGCTGATTCGCATCATTCCTTTTGAGGAAACAGAAGCTATAACAACGCCGCCATCAAATCTTTCCGCCGTGTTACAGCATCCTGTGGCATCACATGCTGCACAAGGTGATGCATCACTTGCTGATGAAAAGCATGGATTCTAAGTGATCCAACAATGACAACTGTAACGCCCCGTTCCCGGACACCGAGTCCTTATTCAGAAAAGGAACGTTCGGCACGTATAATATAAAATAAATCTCATATTATACGTCAGCATCTACTACGTCGTATCGAGTTAAGCAAAAACGGAAGCAAAAGATTCGGGTATAAAATATTTCCGAACAACCACGAATATAAACTCAAGTCTAAAGATAGAAAATGTAACATTTATTACATTGGAAAACCAAACGAATCGTAAGACGTACGAAAACCTCCAAACGTATATAAAAAGGAAATTACATAGTTCCCAAAGAAACGACAAGTCTAGCAATCGAATAAAGGACAGAAATCTACCTGTTCATCTTCTGTCCCCTAAAAACATAGAAAAACAATGCATTTGAGGGAAGTACAAAGTACTCAATAAGAAGTAGAAGCTACAAATTAACTAAGGTTTATAATCAAGTTTTATACTTAATAAATTATCTTTTTGAGACCGACTCAATCTAGGGTTCATTGCATATCCATCCACATGTCATGACTATACATTTCTAGCTTAGCTCATCTTGGTTATGTTAGTACTCAAGGGCACTACACGAGGTGTGACCACCACGAGAGGGTGCCAACCAACAGTGGCTTGCACTATTAGTCCCGGGTTTCCCCGGTATGCATACAGGTCTGGTGAAGCTCCCCTGTCATTTGGACTTTTGAAGGTCACAGGGTTATCCACATGTCCGGACGTGTCACATAGCCGATGTTCACACGTGCCTAACCAAAAGTGACATGATGTTTAACTTTATTACTAGGCAAGTATGTATTTATTATTCGTTGTTAATTAGCCACCTAAGTATTTTCAAGTAAGCTCCCTCACCCCTACTTCTCTCTCTCCTGAACCACTAGACACGGACAAGGCCTACACAGATTTTGATGAACTCTAGTTCATCAAAGCACAAGTCCTTTCATGGCCTTCCGACGGTTCCGAACTTCAACTCCCTTGAAGAGTACATCCGGTGCCGGAACTAAATGCATCTGAAGCTCAATCGAGGCTTGTTCATGTTTAATTAACATTATAAGATCAAAGAACAACATTTAAAACCCATACCATAGCTTACATCAACTTATTCAAAAAAAGGCGGGGCGATGCACCCTGCTGGGATCCAATCTTCGCCATGACCGAGCCTCTGTATGTAAAAATCTGACTTTCTGCATGTCCAGTGCGCCCTCACTGGCTCTGGTGCACCCGCGCCAGGCCTCTGAATGTAAAAATGACTTTTCTGTTCTTTCACTGCGCCCGCACTGGATCTGGTGCGCCCGCACCAAGCGCGGTAAACTCTAAAAACTTAGTTTTCTACACCCAAACGATCCCAAATCGTTCCCAAACATGTTCAACATCATAACGCTCAGAAAATAGCAAAAAAAACATAACTTTATCTACCATAACAACTATAGATCCTTAGGCAACACAAATGTTTGATTTCTAGCATAAAATCATATCAAACCTTAACTTAAACCCTAATAAACCGTAATTAATTCTTAGGAAGATCCTCTTACTTGATAGCAAACAATCCAATCTTCAAACTCTAAAAAAAAAACAGAAAAACTTGAACCTTTCTTGCAGGAAACCTATGTGAACAATTCCAAAACAGGTTAGATTCGATCACACGCTTCGATTGAAATAAAACTATGAAAGCTATGAGTTTTGATCTCTAAAACTCATCCAAGAACACATCTAGGTCGAAATTACATACCTTCACAAAGCTCCAAACTTTTAGTACTGTAACGACGCCCTCTTCACGATGATTCCAACGCTTTACGTAATCTGAAAACGGTTAAGATCCGCCTTGGAAAGTGGAAGAAAACTCTCTCAGCCCTAATAGCCCTCACACGCCGTTTCTCTCTGGATCGTAGGATGAAATTCGGATTTCTTTTTAGTTATAGGAACTAATGATATTTTTTTCCTTTAAATAAATAATCCCAAGATAATAATTTCTTATAATTTTCCCCTTATCAAAATAATCAGATTTCCTATATATATATATATATATATATATATATATATATATATATATATATATATATATATATATATATATATATCCGCCATATATATAAATTAAAGGAAATACTTAACTCCGCCAATAAAAGAAGTAAAGAATATAATATTTCATTTTCGCAAAATGAACCGTCTGCAATTTCCCGAAAATCGAAATATTACAACAACGGAACTGGGTAACAAGTACTGTCTGACAACCGATAATAAAAGTATACCATCTGAATCAAACATGCCAGTAAATGCACAGTGGTGTGTCGTTAAACCACAAAAAATAGACGCCTCCAATCTCTATAACGAGTATAGCGAAAGTAGGGATCAATTTCTCAAGGAACGGATGATTATTTCTTTCAGAACAACAATAAATAAATCCAAGTGGTTTTGTATTGACTAAAATTGTAACAATTAAAATGAAGAGTTATAATAAACGAGACAAACGCAATATAAAGTAGTGATAAAATCAATAATAAGAAGCCTCCGGTTAGAGCAGTTATTTCCACCTCGATTTACTCGATTGATTATTGACGCAATAATGACTCACTAATTTACTGATAAACTGGTTATAGTCACCGACAAGCGCCAAGTGACCAATCTCTCATAAAACGCAAGAATTTGTGCTTTTTCTTGACATTACTGTGCACCATGTTTCTAGGTTGGTTGATGGTAGCATTTATGTTACTGCATTGTTCTGCTTTGAATGAATATAATCACAACCAACTTATTGTTTAGTTTGTTAATTTTTATGAATAAATTTCTAAAATTAGGGTAATGTTGTTGTGAAGTGCATTCAATTAAGACGTACATTTAGTTTTTCCCAACTTAGAATTGTGGGGTGGGGGTTTTGAAGGCTTATATTTTCGATAGATTTGACAAGCAAAATCCCAGAAGTTGAAAATTTTAAAAACCAATGATTCAAGCTCAGAAGTTAGCTACAATATTGAAATCGACGGCAAAAAATGAGGACGATTCGATGTTGTCAAGCCAACCAGTTAATGATGTACAAGAAAAAGATGAATATGTAGTGAAACCACATGGTTGGAGAAAATTAGGCACATAGACTGATTCGTCTAGAGGAGAAGCATCCAAAACGGACAATGCAACTGTTAAACATACACGGTCATAAGAGTTTGGACTACAGGAAGCATTAATATTTGAGAGACCCAATTCAAAGTTTTAATCCAACCGGGTTAAGTTTAACCTAAATTATTCATCTTCATGATATCGGATTCTACGGGCTACGAAACGGCAAAATCAAGCATATCACCTACCGCTATATTAAAACCAATAAACGTTGACGTATTTATCGTTTTGAGTAGCAATCAACTAAATGATTAAATTAATTATCCTGCAGAAACAACTAAATCAATTATATATATAGTCATCAATTTTATTTCCGGAAAACTGAATATATATCGATAAATTAATGAGGGTGAAAATCAATAAGGTCTCACAATCATATCAATCGAGATTTAAATAACACTTAAACTGAAAATAAATGAAATTAATTAAAAACTAACCATTATCGTGGAAAATACCAAATAATTCATCAAAGAGATGATATATAATACAGTGATTTATTCGCACAATTGAATGGAAAAATAATAGCAGCAGCTGATGAAAAAAACGATATAAGGGATTACGGGTAGCCTGACAATTTGCGGAGAAACAACCATATCCTGCAACAGAATCTTTACTTGCTCCAATTCGACAGCGGTGCCTATGTTGAAGGGCATCAAAATGGAGCGCGCAGATACTGACACGCGGGATCATGAACAATCACCCCATAGAAACATACAGGGCAACTTACGAAAACCTCAATTTTCAAACAAAAAAAAAAAGTATAAAAGGCTTTGCAATTTTTTCAACACACCAAAGGGATGTAGAAATGGTTCAAGATGTGTTTTTCGCATGAAACGTATAAGCAGCGGAGGCCTAATAAGAGGATGAAGCTTGGTTCAGGTAGGAAGCTTCTTGAAAGAAATTAAAACTTCGAAATTCATACCACAACTTTCCTTTTTGAGAGGCTTGTTTCCAGCAGAACTCGAACCCTTCACGTTCTTTCTTTCCTTTCTCTTCTTTGGATTCACTCTCAGCTTCTTTTTCTTTCTTCTCACTCGCGCTCCGTTTTTGTTTCTACAATACGGAAAACCATTTTTCGTAAAATAGGAACAAAAAATTAATAGGCAAGGAACATTTCTTCCCATCAACCTGGTAATAATTTCTTCCTGGTAGAGTTTACAACAAAACAAACAAACCCCATAATTAAGTTTTATTTTACCAATTCAATTATGCAAAATTACTCACCACACCTATAAGAAAACCGCAAAAAACACAAATAACGATCGAATGATGATCGACATGAACAATTGAGATTGACTAATGGAGTAGAGAAAGAGAATTTGATTCAAGCATTTCGGAAGAAAGTGAGAATAAATTGAAATCAAGAAATTGGGTTTCCTATATAGTGAACATAGAGGATTAATTAATGAGGGTAATTTAGTCCAAGCAAAATTATTTTGTACTTATTGCAAATAAAAAGAATGAGTGTGCATTAATACCTAATTATATCCCCAATATAAGAGTTTTTCCTATTTTCCTGATAAAATAATGATATTGAAAATTCTCTTGCATTGTAGACTCTTAATTTATAGGAAAAAAATTTATTTTAAAAAAAGGAAAAAAAAATTATATTATTTCACATGGTATCAGAACAATGCTCTTCAATTTTTTTAATTTTAAATTTCTCTCTATTCCTCAGCAACAACCATGACTCAAAGACTAAAATATATGATTTTTCAAATAAATAAGATAACTCGATGAATAGTTGTTCCAGCTAAGAGGACAAACTAATACGATACATAAAATTGAAAGAAAAAAAATCTGCAGAATACCTATGATATGATATGTCATGATCAACGATCTCTCTGATTTATAACTTTTCAACGATAACTCTTCGACCAGAATCTTCAAAATAAAAGGTTTTGTTTTCATATTTCTTACAAAAGCTTCACAAGAATAGACAGCTGCCAGAAATCCATAAAATTTGGGTAATATATGGTATACACTCCACAAATAGGAGCGCGGCAGAATTTATGGTTAGGGAAATTAGGGTAATGCCGTAATGGTATACACTTTATGTATAGGAGCGGAGTGCGGCTACAAGAATTAGGGTTAGGGTTTTGAAATTCGTCAAAATTTCAGAAAACTCGGGTCAATAAATGAAAAGCAAATAATGGGTTAGTGTTAAAAAAATGAAGGCCAATTTCACGTGCATGCACGCGCACCACTACACATACACACACCTTCTGATTTTTATTAGGGAGAATTAGAGAGAAGGACAAAAATATTTATAACTTAGTGAATAAGAAACATTTTCAAAACTTTTGCATAATGGACAAAATTATTTATAAAAAAAAATAAAGGTTTTTTTTTACGGGGGAAGAGGCCACAAGGACAAAAAAATTAATAAATGGGTCTGGAAGGACAAAAGTAACATTTTCATGATTATAAAGGACAAAAATCACAATTGTTACTTTAAAATTGTTATTTCACGTGTTAATGTTACTTTGTGTTTCATAATTGTTACTTCATATTTACTCTATTCCACATTTGTTGCTTCATATTTGTTACTTCATAATTGTTACTTTTGTCCTGATTAAATTACACTTTCCTTCTATCGCGATTTTTTGGTAATTTTGTCCTTCTGGACAAAAATCTATATTTTTAAAAAGGACAATTTGAACATAAAAATATGCAAAAGAACAGTGAAATATTTTTTTGGGTAAAAAAGACATATCTTTATTCCACTGTGATTTAAATTTTCTCGTATTCAACTATAAAAATGAATATATCTTTTGATCTGATTGTCGAAAGATGGTCATTCTTTCATCACATTTTTTCTTTTTTAGTCCTCTTTATTTAGACATCTCATTTGATATTTTTTTCAACGTTCTTTTCGAGGTCATTTTTGTAAAACACAAACAGTGGAATAGAGGGGGAGTGGTTTAAAAGGACAAAAGAGGAAAATAAGAACTGCGACAAGGTGGAAATATAAATAGGGTGATAAAGATAAATCAACTGCTTATAACTCAAAATCCATCATTTCTCGCAGTGGAACTGACCTCAAATCTAATGTTTTACTATCACAATGGAATAAAGCCATGTCCTTTTTATCCGAAAAAAATTCCACTGTCATTTTTTCATATTTCTATGTTCAAATTGTTTTTTTAACAATAAACCAAAAAATAAAATGGCTGGTCATTCCTTTTAAAAAAAGATACAACATACACTCTCTCACATCTATCATTTTAAAACACTTATATCTCTCAATCTACATTACTACACTCGAGACATGAAAATTCTTACCCCAATTTTTTTATTTATTCATTCTTTTTATTTTGAGACCACATCCATCATATTCCGATGTAATTTCCGAAAATCCACTCATTCGAAATTCACTGTTTTTGGATTTAGTGGCAAGATTCACTAAGTGAATTTCGACAAATGAATCTCACTAAAAACGATGTAATGATATCGAACCAAATCACAAAACTAAGAGCGTGAAAAATAAAAATTCGTGAAATTTTATCACGTTCGAGATCTAGATCAAAATATATGAGTGTCTAAAAATGAATGTGGGAAGAGAAAAAAAAACAGGAGAAGCAACAAGCAACGCGTGTATTTTTTTTTCATTCTCCTATAAATAATAGGGAGTGGCTTAAAAGGACAAAAAAGAGGGGGAAAATGAGAATCAGGACAGTGGAAATATAAATTGGGTGATAATGACAAATCCACTGTTCATAACCCCAAATCCACTGTTTGTTGCAGTGGAACTGGCCCCAAATATAATATTTCACTATTACAGTGGAATAAAGATATGTTATTTTTACCCAGAAAAATACTCCACTGTCCTCTTTGCATATTCCTATTTTCAAATTGTCATTTTGACAGTAAACCCTAAACAATATTTAGATGTCATGTTACATAAAAATATTTCAAAATGTGTCAATTTTCCCAATTCTCTATTTTTATTAAGCGCGCTGGCCACCAGAAATGTACAATTTTTCTACTATACAATTTTTCATTGTAGGTGCGTGTCTTAATTTGTTTATTACTGCCTCAATTTATTATTATCAAATGCAGTTGTTAAAAAAACAACTTTTAAGAAACTGCTAAATGATTTGATTTTAGGGGGAAGGGCAGAAGGACAAAAAAAAATCATAAATGGGGATAGAAGGACGTTACTAATGTTATGTGATTAAAATTGACAAAATTCATAATAATTGGACAAAAATACTCTTTTACACATTAAACACGTAGTAACGCTAGATAAAGTATAGTAACAGCCAAAAAACAAGTAATAATAAATAAGAAACAAGTAATAATAGAATACAAAATGTAGTGTAACAACCAATAAACAAGTAATAATATTAATAAACAAGTAGTAACAGCCAAAAAATAAGTAGTAACAACCCATAAAATGTAGTAACGGCCAATAAACAAGTAGTAACAGCCCGTAAAATAGATAAAGTTACATCAAAAAATGTAGTAACTTCTGAAAATTAATAGTAACAACCCTAAACCCTAAAATTAAAAAATTAATAGAAACAACCCTAAACCCTAAAGTTTCTAAAAAAAAAATACAGCCTGAAGAAAAAATACTGCAGTCGAAGAAGGCCACCAACATGTCAGGCCACCATCACGTCCGGCCACCACCAAAAAAATAATCGTCCGGCCACTAGCAATAATCGTCCCCTCTTTTTTTTTTTTTTTCCTTTCCGTTCTCAAATCTATGTCAGAAAAAAAAAGAGGAATAGCTTCTGAAATTGCAGCCATGTCCACCTCCTCCACCATCACTTCTCCCGCCGCAACGATTCACCGACGGCAAAGCTTAGTTCATCTCGATCTTCTTTTCATCGATTCGTCATTTTGTACGGCATCTGCTCTCCCCTGCCCCTCCCTTCTCCTCTCGATGGATTTCAGATAATTGCTGATCCACAGGAGGCTATAATAATTGCTGACCAAGAGGAGGTTCGGTCAGCTGTGATTGCTGATGCTGGTAATACTAAATTGGTAGATGGGGCTTTGCCCGAGAAATTGCCGGAAAGTCAAGTCAATGGGGATCATCTGGTGCCGCTGGGAGTTGAGGAGAAGAGACGATGTTGCATTTTTTTGGGGGAATGAGGGTTTTTTATTTTATAGATAGATAGGAAAAGGGTGTTTTTGGAAAATTACATATGTTTTGTCCTGATTAATTGTCAGTATCCTTGCATCATTCCTGACAAAAACCTATTGATTTTAACATTGCATTGAAAAACTATTTTTTTTGTGATTAAAAACAAATTGTGCATGATTTACGTGGTTCTTTGTTAGAAATCTATCCGGGAACGCAATGAATTCAAAAATTTGATTTCCATTTACCCAAGATCGACTTGGTTTAAGCAACAAGCATAAAAGAAGTAGACAAAAGAATACCTTGGTTTATCCAATTGGATCGACGCTTTGTCTACGGTTGTAGTTTCTGCACGAAGCCGCCCAAGCGTTCGGCCTCTACCGGTGATCCACATGAACACCTTGCTGGAATCCCATCATGGATTTCTACCAGAAAAACTCGGCTGCTAGACCGACTTTTTCTCTCTCTCATAAATATCTCTCTAGGAAACTCTCTATTTTTCACAAGAACTACTAGCTCTTGGAATTGTGTTGTACGAAAGAGCTAGCTAAGCCTCCCTATTTATAAGGTGACCTGCGCCCCTAGTGATTCCCAATCTGATTGGGATTAGCTTCCTAGTAAATTGGGGAGAAAGAAAACATTTTTCTAATAAAATAAGGAAAATATATTTGATTGATTTATCTCATTTAATATTCAATATCTTATATTAAATATTTCCAATATATTGTCAATATCTTATATTGACTTTATTTATCTTGTTACCACAAATCTAATTTTCCAAAATCAATTAATATCTAATATTAATATTATGGTAATCTTATTAATTAAATCGCACAACTTAAATGTATCCTATACACCAAGAGATTGACGCCACATTATTAGCCAAAATCACGTGGCCACATATATCTAATGTATATATTTAATTAATCAACACAATTAATATCTTGTATTATATTTATTCATATTAAATAAGTACCACCATATTAATTTACCACTATAACCTTTATAGTCGTGAGATAAATTCTTTCCTTATTTGGTTATCATCTATAACCACATTTTAATCCGGCTAGATGTTCATATGTGTGTGACCCGATAGGCTTCCGAATATATTGGCCATAGGCACAAAGTGCAAATTACGAAAATGCCCTTCATACCTAACGATCACGAGATAGCGTCTAGCAAATTCACATTCATTGCATTTGAAATCAACAGAGTTTAACCCTTTACATAAATTAGGAAACAAATGCATAAGAATCTGAAAGGAGGGGTGACCAAGTCTCCTATGATACAACATAATCTTATCATGACTAGTCTTAGACAAAAAAGAAGTATTCTGACAACTAAGCTTGTCATTATCTTCAGCCTTCAAAACATAGAGACCTTCTTTAGCCCTAGCAAGTCCAATCTTCCTCATGGTTTCTAGAACTCATATCACCTGAAGTTAGTAGAGAAAAGAGCATAACATTTAGAGTCTCTAGTTAACTTTCTGATAGATAGGAGACTAGCAGTGAGATTAGGAACATGCAAGACATCTTTTAAGGTTAGGTCATTGTTTATAGTAACATTTCCAATGCCTGCCACACTCATTGAAGAACCATTAGCAACTGTAATGTTCCTTTTAGTAGTACAAGGCACATAGACAGAAAAACGTGCAATATCGAGAGTCATATGAATCAGAGTCCCAGAATCAACAACCCAATCCTGGTAACATTCGATTTAAGAGATTCAAAGAAGCCATACCTGAAAAAACCATTGAAGATGATGGATTTTCCAAGGTATCTAGGAACTTCCTCAATTTCTCTATTTCAGATTGACCAAGAGTAGGATTCTGATTCATGGGGTTTTGATCCATACCCTGTCCATTGCTTTCAGACTTGCCAGAATTTGCAGTGTGAGCCAAGGGTTCTTTGTTTTTCCCTGGTCTCCCATGCAATTTCCAACAGAATTCTTTGGTATGTCTGCTCTTTTTACAGTGAGAGCAAAACAGACTGTCCCTATCAGGTTTCATATTTTCCTTTTGAGAAGGAAATTTCTTTCTGATATCCACTTTGACTCAGTGGTCTTAGGGTACCCCTGATTCCTCTGACCAGCTATTAAAGCAGAGCCATCAATAGAGGGAGTGTCAATCATGACACCCCTCCTACTTTCCTCTGCTCTAACAATAGCAATTGTTTCATTCAAATTAGGGAGATCATCTTTTCCAAGAATTTGGACCCTCACAGGGTCAAAGTCCTGGTTTAAACCAGTAAGAAAGGAAAAAATCCTATCTTTTTCCATCATCCTTCTCAAGGTAGCAGCATCATCTTTATCTTTCATTTGAATGCACTGATAATGATCAAGTTCCTGCCACATACCTTGCAGAAGATTGGAATACTCGGTGATGGATTTGTTACCTTGCTTGGTGTTTTGAATCTTTGCTCTTATCTCATAGATTTGAGCAGCATCATTCACCTTGGAGTAGGACTGCTTGGCTGTGTCCCAGATTTCCTTAGCTGTTTCCAGAAACATGTAGGGGTCACTGATTTCTGGAGTCATAGAATTCCAGAGCCATGACATCACCATTGAGTCCTTTTCATCCCAAATATCAAACACAGGATCATCCTTTGGCCGGACCAGATCCTAAAGATGGCTCGGTTGCCTCTACCTTTCAAGAAGGTTCGACAAACTGTGACCATTTCAGATAATTTTTCCATTCACTTGTAAGCGACATGAATGTTTTGAAGCTCTCCGAGTTTATAGGATTTTCAATAATAGATGAATCGGTGATTTGCACTAGTTGCGAAGTGGAACCAAACCATTGATCGAAAGAAATTTGAATTATTAAAGAAGAAATTCCCGAGAAAAAATCTAAAGCTCCGATACCATGTAAACTTAGAAAGAATGAGGAAAGTATTCTTGTTATTTAGAATAGAAAGCTCATTACAAACTAGGGGCCATCTTACTTCTATTTATAGAAGAGATGCCCAACGACTATAAAGTAAAAGGTAAAAGCGAGAAACACTGCTCCAACGGTTAGTTGGACAGGTGTTTCTTCTAACTAAAAACAAGGAAAAAACAGGGATGATTAGCCACTAATTTATAAGATTATTAGGGCTAATTCAAGGTAAAAAAAATACACTAAGTGTTAACAGATTAAAGCTTAGTCTACTGATGGTCATAGATAGCATTGATAATCAGATCAACGGAACAAATTTGGATTTCAATTCTTTGCTGGAAGACATTGAAGGAAACGGCACGGATCTCGTGAAGGAATTTAGTGGAAAAGATGTTGAAGTAAAGGGCATTGGTGAAGATGAGATCAAACCATCCATGGAAAGTTGTGTGGTGGCCGATAAGGAGATCCCGGTTGCTGATAAGGCTTTTCAAAAGTTAAGGGACAAGTCTTCTCGAAGAAAAGTTCCTGTTTCTCGGGATTTTCCACCAAATTGTGGAAAGAATGGTCCTCCATTGACTGAGGTGGAACGTGCCAAAATCTTTTACGAAACAGAGACTTTAAGTGGCAGCAAAAGAGAATATTTGCAAACCGAGTTGCAGAACTCTAAAGAGGCTTTGGCAAGTGGGAAGCTGAGGAAGACATCGTCTATTATGGTAGAAGCCGGTGGCTTGGTAAAAGCAACAGATGCCGGTACTGAAGAATCTGACAGAAATCTTATAGAGGTTTTAGTTACTAATGATAATGTCCAAATTGACGGGCTTGTGGAGAAGGAAGTTTTTCTTGATGCTCCTGATACTTATAGTAACGTCTCGAGTTCTGGTCTTGGTGAAGACAAAAGTGTTATTGTAGCTGCTCTAATGGCTGCACCAAATCGTCCTTGGATTCCGCAGAAAGTGACCGTCAGTTCAGAAGGGAGAAAAACGGAACGTAAAGTTGACAAAGTCAATTCAGAAGATAGAAAAACGGAACGTAGAGTTGACAAAGTCAATTCAGAAGATAGAAAAACGGAACTTGATGTTGACAAAGTCGGTTCAGAAGTTAGCAAAACTGAATGTAAAGTTGACAAAGTCGGTTCAGAAGATGGAAAAACTGAACTTAAGGTTGCCAAAAAAAAGCCAGATTGGCGGAAGAAGTCCGGAGTTGTGGCTAAGAAAAGCATTGCAGCTGATTCATCAAACCGATCACCTTTAAAAAAACAGAAAAACTCACCCCCTGTTCAAAAGGATGTTGTTCAAACATCGCATGCTTTGGTTGTTAAGGTTGGGGCTCGTTCTGATAAGCTGCAGAAAGTCCCGACAACGGGTCCCAAAAATGGTTTTATAGTGAACATCCCTCCATTTGGTTCTAGTTCAAGCCAACATACCGATGCTCGCAATAAAGTAAAAGAGATGCTCCGTTTGTATCACACAATCTGCAGAAAGCTAATGCAAGGAGAAGAAGCAAAATCAGGAAAGTTTGAAAAAACCAAAAGGATCGATCTTGAAGCAAAAAAGATTCTAGACGAGAAAGGAGTAGAGATTAATACAGATAAAGACCGTATTGGATCTGTCCCAGGTGTTGAAGTTGGTGACGAGTTTCAATACCGGGTTGAACTTGCTATTGTAGGTGTCCATCGATTATATCAAGCGGGTATAGATTATATAAAACAAGATGGTAAGGTCATTGCAACTAGTATTGTTGCTTCTGGGGCGTATGCTGATGGCTGGGATAACGCGGATGTTTTAATATATTCTGGACAAGGAGGAAACGTAGTCGGGAAAAAGAAAGGAACCCAAGACCAGAAGCTTGAAAGAGGTAACTTGGCATTGTCCAATAGTGTGAAAACCAAGAATCCCGTCACGCTGTGTAGTTCGTGGATCGAAAGAGGCGAAAGCTTCTGATTCCCAAGACTCTAAGTCTTCTAAGGTGATCACAACATCATATGTTTATGATGGTCTGTACACAGTAGAAAAGTGTTGGCCAGAAACCGGACCACATGGTAAGATGGTTTATATGTTTGAGTTGAGACGAATACCGGGCCAACCAGACCTTGCTTGGAAAGAAGTGAAAAACGCTAAAGTCGGAAAAGTAAGGCGAGGAGTTTGTGTTACCGACATATCTGGAGGACTAGAAAAACTTCCAATATGTGCAGTGAACTTAATAGACGACGAGAAACCACCGGCCTTCACTTATATCCGCGAGATGAAATATCCCGGCGGATTCCATTTCATCCTTCCTCAAGGCTGCAGCTGCACAACTAGATGTTCCGATTCCGTAAATGTTCATGTAGACCGAGAAGCGGAGGAGAGCTACCCTACAATCGTAATGGCGCTATAGTCGAAGTAAAGCCAATCGTTTATGAATGTGGGCCCTCTTGTAAATGCCCTCCTACTTGCTACAACAGAGTATCTCAACATGGAATCAAAATCCAGCTGGAGATTTTCAAAACCAAAACCGGGTTGGGGTGTAAGATCCTTGGCTTCTATACCTTCTGGAAGCTTCATTTGTGAATCGCGGAGAACTCCTCGACGACAGAGAAGCCGAGCTAAGAACCGGAAGTGATGAATATCTTTTCGACATTGGTAAGAACAACAATCCCGGCCCTGATGAAGTTGTGGAAACCGTTGTTGAAGAAGCTGGTGGCTATACGGTCGATGCAGCCGTGTATGGAAACGTGGGGCGATTCATCAACCACAGCTGCTCACCAAATCTTTATGCTCAAGACGTGTTGTATGATCACAACGATAAAAGATGCCACACGTCATGTTGTTTGCAGCTGATAACATCCCTCCATTGAAAGAGCTTACGTCGATTACAATTATTCGATGAACACAGTTCATGATTCCAATGGAAACATCAAGATGAAGAGCTGTTACTGTGGTTCTACAGAGTGTAGAGGTAGGCTGTATTAGTGACTTTGCTAATATTTAAAATTCTCGGGGCGCGCCGCAATTTTGAAATATGTAAAGTTACTGTTTGTCTGTATTTTCTGTCTGTCACCTTTTTCTGCTTATAATATTAAAACATATATGGTTTATGGGTCTTTCTGTGGACCCCTTATAGATGAATTTGCTTAAATTCATAAGGTTATCATTTGGTTTAAATATGTTTATGCATTTCATATAATGATGTTCTCTGCGGTACAATGATATAACAGTTACCTGCAAATTTGCTTTGGAATTAAAAGAAAGGGGCCTATTTCTGCTGGACAAATTTTATAATACAACCGTTGTAGCAAGGTTGTATCAAGTGGCATACATTACAACCATTCATTTCTAACCTCTCACACACGATAAAAGTGTATTATGTGAAAGAGAGTAAAAATGAGAGGCTCTAATGTATGCCACTTGGTACAACCTTCTTACAACCGTTGCACCATAAAGTCTCTCATTTCTGCTGTATGAATTTATGATTTTTTTATTTATTATAAATTTGTATTAGTTAATGATGTTGTTGGAGTACTTTATACGTTTAAATTTGTAGAGAGTAGTGCTCTTTGAAATGGGGCGCACCCAATAAATTAATCTATTTGAGCCCCCACTATGACACCATACTGATTTATGCATATACCTTTAACATATACACCCATTGACATAGGCCAAGAACATTAGGTAAGAAAGTAGACACTTCCGGATACAAATTAAGGTTGGAAAATAGTCGAATGGATCATAACTCGGGTATTTCTATTATATAGTTTAAACTCTTAGTTGTCTGTATTACATGTTAGAATTGGCGATCTTACAAATCACCACGTTCAGTAATAGTGTTGACCTGAACTAGGAACGAGACCGACTTTAATACTCGATCAGATTCCTCATTGGATACGACTTTGCTCGCCATTTATAATACAACCTACCGAGTTGGCTATGCTCTTTGTAAGACGGTCTGCTAATTGGTCTTGGGCATTGGCATGAGAAACGCGTAATAGTCCTTTTTGAATTTGATCTCGGATATTGTGGAAGTCAATTGCTACATGCTTCATCTGTGGGTGGAAAGCGAAATTGGATCATAGTCGTGTCACGCCAAGGTTATCAAAGTAAATAATAAGGGTCTGAGAGTGGGAGTAGCCAAGATCGTGTCTCAGGAAAATAAGCCAGTGAAACTCCCAGTTGCATCAACTACAGATATGTGTACGGCTACGATGAAGGCACAATCAATATTTTAATTTGTTGTTAGAAGCGCAAGAAATTGCATTGCGCCCGAGACAAGTAATAAAAGCACCAGTAGATGCAAAGTTATCTTTGTCACTGCCCCAATCAGCATCCAAATAGGCTTTTGTACAATTGAAGACCATAGGACCAGTGTAAATCAATAGGTGAATGCGTAAATTGAGATAACTTATTAACTGCAAAAGCAATGTCAGGACGAGTGAAAACTAAGTACCGTATGCTTCCAACCACCACACGATATTGATTGGGATCTTCAAGTGATGTACCCGAGGTAAGTTTGAGTGTAGCGGTGTCAGAGGGTAATGGTGTAAAAACTGAATATGCATAACAAAAAATAAAATATTGTTTCAAAGCGTCGAGCCTCTCAAAACTATACACAAAGACACACTTGAAGAGACATGTTGAAATATATAAAATTCTAATTATCAACGCCCCATCGGTTCAATCTTTTGACTGAGATATTAGTTCAACACAAACTACACCTAGAATCCACTTTTCAAAAGTCGATCCCAGAATTGACCACCCAAAGTCGATTCTCGTTAAGGAGAATCGACTTCGGGGTCGACTCTACGATTGACCTACGAGAATTCAATCTTTGCATGGGGTTGAAATAGTCGCTTTGTATGGTCTCACAAGTAACTCTAGTGTCATAAGTATATGGATAAATTAGTCTGATAATATATGTAAATTAACCAAGACATGTATGGTGTCCCTCAATTATGGTGCCTGAATAAATTTACAAGGGTGCCTTTAAAGCCTCTATTTTTTTTGGGTTGAATACATAACATTTGATTGAAAAGGCAGAAACAAATTGCATAGACAGTGAACATGTAAAGTGAACACATGGTATGGTAAAAGAGATGTTAAAAAAATCACATATGGGTAAAAATCAACATTCATGGATATTAAATAACAATTCATAGAAGTAAAATGCATTCTGAAACTTGTTACAACATCAAGCATCAAGCTTCACACAGTTATTTGCTTGCATCCTCCTCCAGAAAATAAATAAATACGCGCGGCAATCAATTTCCTAATCTTGCTATAGCTAGCTCCCGGTGGTTTTGAGCGTCATATGCATCCACTCTATTAATTAATTTCCTATAATCGTGCTCTCCGGTTCCCTCTGCTTTAAAATCACAATGCACCAAAGGAGACCCTTCATCACGCCTTTCCAAAACACCGGAATGTTTCCGTTAGACAATTTTCTACTGAAGCTCACAATTCTTATGTAACAGAATGCTTTAATAAAGGTAAAGAGAGGAGTTCCAACAAACTTATTAGGAAAGATGGATTCCTTGACGTTGTATCTCCTTCATTAAATAACAATGTAGGAATCTTTGAGCCAAGAAGGGAACTAATGATTATAAAACGGTTAGGACCAGACAATCAAACTGTCCCCAGTGGTGTAGCCGTCCAGTTCTCTGATCGCTGCTACCCCTATACATATTTTGTGCAAAAATGAGACATATATATAGCTAGTATTCACTCAAACACTACAAAAATAAATAATATTTCTAATCAATAAGATAACTGGATGTATTGTTGTTCTTAGAGGACAACAACTAATACATTACATCTATGAAAATGAAAGGAAAAAATAAATAAATTTGCAGAATACCTATATCCTGATATGTCATGATCAACGATCTCTCTGATTTATAAATTTTTTAACAATAGCTCTTCGATCAGAATCTTCAAAATAAAGGGCATCGTTTTCATTTTTCTTGCAAAAGCTTCACAACAATAGACGACTGCCACAAATCTTGAAAATTTGGGTAATGGTGTACACTTTATATATAGGGGCGCGGCTACAAGATTAATATAGGGTTAGGGAAGGGTAATGCCGTAATGGTATGCACTTTATATATAGGAGCGGAGTGCGGCGCGCTACAAGAATTTAGGGTTCGGGTTTGGAAGCTCATCACAATTTCGGAAAACTCGGGCCATTAATTGAAAAACAAATAATGGGTTAATGTAAAAAAATATTGAAAAACAAATACTCCCTCCGTCCCGCAATATAAGTCTTTTTAGCTTTTTTGTGGTGTTTCAAAATATAAGTCCTTCTCACATTTCAATACAAGATTAATGCATTGTTTTCATTTTCACACTAAACAATGCAATATTATAAGTCAATCCCAAAAATCAATACACTATTTTGCATTGAAATATTAAAAAGTAACCAATTTATGATTTTTCTTAATCTGTGTGAAAAGTCCAAAAGGACTTATAATACGGGACGGAGGGAGTAATTGGTATAATGGCAAACTATTATTGTCACTGCAACAAATATTCAGATGTTTAGCACTTAAAGTGCATCTACACATGTTACTGCATCTTCAACTTCATTGTTACGACATCTTCTGTTACCGCATCTTCAATTTTAGTGTTACTGCATCGTCAACTTCATTGTTACTGTATCTTATGTTACTACATCATCAATTTCACTGTTACTGCATCTTCAACTTCATTGTTACTACAGCTTCAATTTCACTATTAGTGAATCACGATAGATCTATGAAGAAAAATTTGATTTTCAAAAACTATGTCAGAAAAGATCAAATGAGATATCAAAATAAAGAGGACAAAAATATGAATTATGGAGAAATAATTACGATGATCCGAGTTGTATATAAAAAGATATAGCCGTTTAGAATATTAAGTAGGAGAGAAAATAACATTATTTCTTTTTTAAATTTTCTCATATATGAAAGGGTAATTTGGTATACTTTTATTATTTTTGTCCTTATAAACCAAATAAAATTGAAGTTGACCTTAAGGTGAGTGTCTTAGCGTGTTTATTACTTCCTCAATTTATTATTGGGGCGAGGCCTAGGAAGGATGAAAAAGATATGAAAATGGGAAAAAGGACAGAACAAAAAAATGGTTGAGAAGGACAAAAGCATGATATTTACTACATGTGTTACTACATTTGGTTGTAGCAACATGTAGTAACACATGTAATAACATCTTGCGTTTTGTCCTTCTTGACTGCTATTTTTTTTCTTGTCCTTTTTCCTCATTTTAGATCAAAAACAGTCCTTTACAACCTTTAACCTTTTACTATTATCAAATGCATTTGTTAAAATAACAACTTTTAAGAAACTGATAATGATCCGATTTTAACATTGAATAAACTATTTTATTGTGATTAAAAAAACAATTTGTTTATAATTTATATGGTTACATATATATACATATTTATCACTCTTAAATAATAAATATAGCTCAAACTTAAGAAGGTCAATAAATCTTGATTTTAAAATATATTACTACCTATTTCCCATTTTATCGCTCACTTAATCATTTTATAATTTTTTTTACTAATTTTATTTGTCACTATATGAAACAAATTGAGTATTTAGTGCTAGTTTTGAAAAATTTCCACTATGTATTGCTACAAGAACAATATTTATTTGTAGGAGAAAGAAAAGGAAATTAAGTACATACTAGTGGGGGCCACCGTGCGATGCACGGTGTGCCCTCACTTTTTTTATGCACCGATTATAGTTTTTATGTCTGCAATAAATTTACTTTAGCAAAAATAAAGAAGATATCAACCTACTTCAATGCTTAGAAAAGCATTTAAACCATCCTCTAGAGGTGACAATATGCCTGCGTGTTGCAGCAAGAAAGGTTACATATAGGGAAAAAATCCTGAAGATCAAAATGCACCTTCGTGCAAAAAAAGTCAAACCAGAGTTTCGTGAACCAATAAAAACTACATAATAACAAAATTAAAATTTCCCAAACTCGAATAAATGAATTGTTAGTCGTAGAATATTATTCATGTCGACTTAACCCTAACTAATACCAATAAAAAGAAATAAAAAGAAAAGGTTCGGAAGATTTTCATTTTCTTATCTTTTATCAAGTAAATTAACCGAAGGATAAGTAAGATAAATGGGAGTTGGATCTCGTTTTTTATTTTTATGTATCTTTTATGTATCATTGATCGAATGAACATTCTCATTTCTTGTCTAATTTTTACAATATTTTATTTTCTAATAGTTTTTGTGGCACCGTACCAAATCATACGACTTTGTTTTACCTAACCAAAAAATTCTGAAGATCGAAATACACCTTCGTGCACAAAAAGTCAAACCAGAGTTTCAGTGTACCAATAGAAACTACATAATAACACAATTAAAATTTCCGAAACTCGAATCAGAGAATTGAATGCTTCAAATAAAAACCCTAGTGATAAACACGTTGATGTGATAACACCGTACCAAATCATACGACTTCGTTTTACCTAACCAAAAAAAAAAAAGGGAAAAGACAAAAATTTTGGTATAGCGACGATTAAAACGTCGCTAAAGCCGGACGACCAAAACGTCACAAAAAGCGTACTACCAAAGATGCAACTTTAATAGTTACTACTAAGTATGATAACGGAAAAGTGAATTATTTTAGAAACAAAATAAGATTAAAAAAGGGGAAAAAAGATTGACAACTTTATCGCATAGTGTTGGACGGTGAGATTAGTCATTTTATATTTCTTCGGTTTGGTTGGCTTTAGTGTCTTATTCATTCTTGTTGAAGAGCATTGTAATGATGTTTTGAATTTTTGACAATGTTTATATGTTTGGTTGAATGCTGCTACCACATTAAAATTATCAAACTAAGTAATATATAGCATATTTTTCATCATTAATCATTGTTGACCCCATATCAATCAATAGATCCATAATGTAAATGTGTGTTGTGTCCGTAAATGGAACATTCGGCACGTGAATTCAATAATCAATAAAATTCATTGATCATTAATCTTGTAACACCCCAACCCCGGATACAGGGTTCGTATCCAATAATAAAACGTTTGGCACGTGAATTTTAGAGAAAACTCTAGAACTCACGCAAGCCTCATGTAATATCAGAGTATAAAAGAAATGCACCAAGAAGAAACAAACAAATGTTCGGGAAACATACCTCGTGGTCTTTAAAACAACGTCCATCTGAGTACAATTGTTGTCAAACTAAGATCATAAATAGCTGAAAATAAATACTAATGTCTCAAACAACCATCATGTCTATAACAAGAGGAACAACTACAACTATTTTGCATTCATGCCTTATACAAAAGAACAACTACTTAACAAGAAAACTACTAAAACATAAACGATTCCATAGCTCCATTCGTAAGCTTTCTCTAAAATCTCATCATGCATATCTTCTTATTCAAAATAAAGGAGTAAGCTCTTGCATTAAGCTTAGTAAGGAAAATGAAGATCAAAATAGAGATTCATGTTTGTCAAATACTGGAGGACACGACATGCATCTACTTCATCCAATTTACAAATCGCTTTAATAGCAATATTGTGCAACCTTAAGGAAACTAATTTTGAAGCAATACTTGATCAATGCACAAGAAACATCACTATTAACCACATTTATTTCATCTTGCGCGTACTTGTTCAGCTACACTAACTACTTAATTTGCATATTCATGCACTTGTCGCGTTCTTGTCTAGCACCTAAAACCAAATAATTATCACGAGGGCATATTGCAACACGGGCAACATGACTAACCATAATCCAATCTAACACAAGAAATCACGAGACTTCGCTCGATACATCATCTTAAAACAACATAGGGAATACAACTAGTCATATGTCCGACATGAAACTTAGTCATGATATTCCGTTTAATATGTCACTTGGCACTTCATAGGCCATATCATAGTGCAAGTAGGAGCATATAAAACACACTGATTCATGTTTAAGTCCATATCTACCCTATGTGATCATACAAATGGCATAACAACACCCAAATACCAACCTATCTCCACTAAACGCATGAAAACAATTTACAGAAAAATATACAGATAAACAAATAACGTTTTGAAAACACTGTATACGTCACAAAATGGCCAGAAGGAAGTTATGGGGCTTTAGACCATACGCTTCCCCGAGGGGTCTCTCGGGAAAATGGTCTGCCTGACACCCACAAACCCGCTCCCTAACTTATAGTTAATTACTGGCAACTACCCTAAACACGTAAATGTCTAGTTTCATGAAATTAACCAGAAAACAGTACCAAGATGAATTATAAACATGATCTTTGAATCAAATACAGATCCTTTTGATAAGAAGAACTCATGTCCTCTTAAATGAACTGTATCTACGATCCAACTGTTATCCTTTGAATCTGCCAACAAAAAGACAATCTAACATGAATACTACGGATTCCGAACAAGATCAAAGCTATGAATTAAACAAGAGACGGCAATGATTTACCTTTAAAAGATGAAACAGAATTCGAGACGACTTCTGGAACCAATTTTGCTTCGTATTCACCACTCTGATATGCAAAACGAACCCATAATGATCAAACCGAGCTATGCAGAGTCTGGGTCGCTGTCCTGAGGGAGCCAACAGAAAAGTAGGCCGAATTTTCTCTGCAAACTCAGAATCACGAGTTTTATGAAGTCTATAGATATCTCGAGTCTTTTTTATAGACTTTATCATAGTTTAGACAGGTTTTCAACAACCTTGGGGCTACTTTTTTTTGGGGAGATTTGGAGAAAGGATGTAATAAGATGTTAAATTAGGAAATATGACATCTTTACAAAAGTTTGGGATAAAGGGCAAAATTATAAAAGAAAACTCTATTTTACACTCAATTTAAAATAAAAAAAAAGACGTTCTTGATTTTAAAAAAAAGATGTGCTTGATTTTAAAAAAAAGTGGCGCTAGAGATTGAGAGATTTAGCAGAGAGAAATAACAAAAAAATTTCTATCTTCCATTCTTTTTAAAGGATCATAACTCCCAAGATATTTTTCAAAAAATGATAATATTTTTCATCAAATTTTATATTTTTTTGTCTTCTATCATTCAAGACAACGTTATCACATTCCGACATAAATTTTAAAATTCATTGTAAAAAATTAATAGGGAATTATGATAATGAATCTTCCAATATGAGCGGAGTTCTCCTTCGTTTAATGAATTCAATTTGTAAGCAAGCCAAATCTTTGCAATTAAACCGTTAAATATAAGAGATTCTTTTTCATTATTGTTTTACAAGACTCGAGAGAAACAAATATTCAAACAAAAAAAAAAAAAGCATTAATACACTTATCATTAATAAATAAGTGATGTTGTTTTGAAGTTCTTAAAGATGTAGTGAATTCCGTTTATGAAATTCAGTAAACGTTCAAAGATGTGGAGATGATTGGTTCTCTACAACATTCATTAGTCATTGATAAATAGTTTTTTTTTTCCCAATCCAATCAAGTATATATGTAGTGATGTGTTTTAATGGATTAAGAATGTAGTGAATTATGCTTTTTTATGAATGTACACATAAGCAACTATTTTGTTGTACATTTGTAATCATTCATGTATTGTGTGCAGGGGCGGTCCCATGTACAATGAAATTAATGGGTCATCCAACCATTAAAAAAATATTACATAGAAATTTTGACTTATATACACATTTTATATGTGTACCGACCTCCTTATTTTTATATATTGATCCCTATTGACCCGTATTGAACTATCATATGTAATATTACACTTAGTAATTGTAAAATATAACAAATTTCTGACCCGTATCAGTAATTTCCTGAAGCCGCCCCTGATTGTGTGAGTCTGTACATCAAACTAGTTAATCCATTCGAGTAACTAAGTACTAGTTGATTGATAATCTATAACATGCATTAAACCATGAACCATAAACCCCAAAAACCTCACAAACCCTAAACTTATAAACATAACCTAAACCCTTAACACCTAAACCTCAAACTTTAAAACCTTAAATCCCTAAACCTTAAAGCCTAAACCCTAACCTTGAACACCAAACACCGTAACTCTTAGACCATAAACTATAAACCTTAAACCTTAAACCTTAAACCATATATATCACAAACCCTAAAATTTAAACCTTAATCCCCTTTACCCTTAAACCATAAACCATAAACCATAAACCTAAAACCCCTAAACCACGAACCATGAACCTTGACCTTAAACATTGAATTTTGAATCCTAAAGCCTAAAGAGGATTTTCTATTTAGGTCACTAAATGAAGATTCTTTAATTCTCTGTGAAAGTGAATAAAACTTTGATGATAGATCGTGAACCAAGTGTTTGAATGTCAAAGAAAATCAATCAACACAGAGTCATTAATTGTGGGTTGATTGATTCTCTGTGACACTCCTTAAACCTTAAATCATGAACTTTGAATAAAAACCATGAAATTGGAACCTTGAAACATAAACCACAAACCCTATAATGGATATTCTATTTGAGGCTCTAAATATTGTTCCATTGATTCCCTTTGACATTCACTAAATTTGTTTTCATAGAATTCAATATAGTATTTATGGGAAATTAGGGATAATGAGACAATCGGGAATATTTTTAAGTAACATGACAGCTACATATTTTTTATAGGGAGAAGGACAACTGTATAATTTTTATAGCGAGAAGGACAAACAGTGAATCCCTCATTCCCCCTAGTATTAAATTGGACTAAGTAATGAAATGATAAAAATAAATTTTTTAGTAAGTGAACGTTGTAGTAAAATTCAAGGATTTATTGATTGATTTCGTATGACATTCACTAAAACTATCATGATAGATTTGACTAGTGTTTCTGATTCTATGTGACATTCACTATACTTGTTATGATAAAATATAATAATTTGTTTCAATGTCACATAGAATCAACCAACACATGGTCACTAATTGTGGATTGATTGATTCTCATCATATTCACTACACCCGTAAACATCGTTCATTATATTAATATGTTAAAATACATGACAAATTCAATCCTAACAAATCACTTGTTTTGGAACCATTAAAGTGAAATTCACTACACATTAAGATGATTGGTTTCTTTGTGGCATTCATTACTCATTGAATTCATTACAACGTTCACCGTGAAAACAATTTTTTCTTGCATCAACATTTTTGAGTAAATGGAAGAGAAATGGGACCCACAGCCATGTAGGATCCAATGTAAGCGTTTTTAAAAAAATCCGGTATCCAGTCAGTTATTTCCGGCGATTAGGACAATTTTAAAAATAAAAAAAAACAAGTCAGAGGACCATTTTCCTCACCGGAGCAGGACTAAATCCTTAGTAGGCCGAGTTACAAGACCATTTTTCTAATTTTTCCCAGCTTTGGGAGTTCAAAATTTCGCTCTCTTCATTTAAGAAATGTGCTATTATCATTAAATCTCTTTTTAAAGTCCTTATATCCTTAAATCTTTCTAAATATATCCCAAATGACAATCAACTAATATTTAGGATTGTAGGAGAAAGAAAAGGAGTTTAAGCAAATATAACGCAAAAATGAGTTATTTATTAAGTTAATTTCTTAATACGTGTAAAATGCCAAAATTAAAATTAGGACGAAGATAGTATATAAGATAAGAAGGAACAAAATCAGATAAAATAGGATTTTTTTTTGGACAACTTTATCAAGTAATGTTGGATGGAGAGATGTTCTGAAGGTTTCACATGTTTATATTACGTTGTTTCTGTTGCAAAATACTGGCGCCACAATAAAATTATCAAAACAAGTATTGATGTAAATATGTGTTGTGTTGGTTGTTGTGATCAATATAATTCGGTGATTAATCTATACATTCTAAATTTCAGTATACAATGCAGATCGCGAAGTATATACCATTGCTTAAATTAAGAATCAATAATGACTGAACACTGTATATAACAACTCGATATGTTATTGATACACAAAATATACGACAAATTAATGTAAGACTTTTTTGCATTCCTGTCAAAAGAAAAGGATTTTTTCGCATACTTGCATGTCTCTTTTGAGCAAGATAAGACAATACATGCTTCCTCGAATCAAGCGGGAAATTCCTCCCAAGCTCCGTATGGCTGCTCCTTCGCCGGAGCCGCCCCCAACCACGCTGCAACCTTCAACCAACACGCCGAATCCTTCGGCCACAACCACCCATGACCAAATCACGAGAGGTGCGCCGCTTCAGTGCCCTATTTCGTCGGACCCCTTCCACCTCTCCTCCTATAAGGGTGCGCCCTCCATCATTATTCCCAAGGCTATGGAAGACTTACTAGCAAATTAATTCAAACGAGCCTTGATCGGCAATTTTTCGCAAGGACGGCCATCACTAGAACTTATTAAAAATTCTTGGCAGTTCAGAACTACAAGGGCAGTTTCACCTATGGTCTACTTGATAACAAGCACATTATCATACGATTTGAGCATGATGAGGACTAAATCCGCCTTTTTCACGACCTTTCTTGGCAGGTATGTAACAAAAATATGAGAATTTTTAAGTGGACTCCTAATATTCATGTTGATCGCGAACCCTCTATTGTTCCTGTTTGGATTTCGCTGCCAAAATTACCTATTTATTTGATGAAGAAGACCTTTATCTTTTCTTTAATGAGCATGGTGGGGAACCCTTTGCGTATAGATTCTGCCACCGCTGAATTGCGTCGGCCATCTTTAGCTCGAGTTTAAGTTGAAGTTGATTCTGCCACTGTTGAATTGCTCGAATTTGGATTCAGAAAGAAGGTGGTACAGGATTTTGGCAGCCGATACTTTCAGAAGGCCAACGCCCTTCATATTGTCGACATTGCTGGCACTTCAGCCACAATGAGAATGAATTTATGCACAAAAAACCTGAAGTGAAACCTGTCAATATGGGCCAAGACCACCCCCGTTGATCCTAAAACTAGTACGGATCAACCAAGTTCTTTGTCTGCTGTTGATAAGATGCAAGCTGTAGTAGTGGAAACCACTTTGAGCACAAAACAAGATGTAAATTTTGATCAAGACCTCCAAGTTATTAATTCAATCATAGGAAACTTTGTTGAACCGGTGAACAACAAACACGATAGGGAAATTTAAATTGTGGTTGAGGATCCGAACGCTTGGGAAGCACCAACTCATGATATAACCACAAAAACCAAAGGCACTCTAGAATCCACCAAGCCAAATGCGCTTGAAATCGAATTTAACAAAAAGTACCAAAAGCTCCAAATCTGATATGATCCTTGAGGAGGAAATACAAGGGGCAAGATCGAGAACAAATCGGGAGACAACATGTACAACAAAAAGTAGATACTCAAGTTACTTCTTCACCATTTCACAAGGACACTATCACTGAGCAGACGGGTTTGGACAAGGATAGAGCACTCTTAGAGATTTTGAGTGCATCGTCTGGAAAAATCAAGATAAAGAAATGCTACTCTTCTGATTTAGAAATAGAAACATTTGAAGTTGAACAAATACATATGATGAATAGAAAAATGAGAAAGAAAAATACGCGTTACCTGTAAGATTTTGTAGTTTGAGTTATGAAACTCGGCTTGTGAGTTTTAAAAATATTTTATCTTTTAATAACATTGTTTCTTATGTACAAAAAAAAGAATCTTTAAACTCTTGTGGATCAGTTCGTTTTAGCATCCAATTATTGGTACGTCGTATCTGGTGAAGATAGTGTACGTTCTCGAGGCGTTGTAGCATCAATCTTCTACAATTCCTCACAACCCTATCTTCCCACCGGATATCGAGATTAGTGTTACGATGATAGTCAAACTCTGCTGATTCCCCTCATTCCTATTGAGGAAACAGAAGCTATAACAACGCCGCCATCAAATCTTTCCGTCGTGTTACAGCATCCTGTGGCATCACATGCTGCACAAGGTGATGCATCACTTGCTGATGAAAAGCATGATTTCTAAGCGATCCAACAATGACAACTGTAACGCCCCGTTCCCGGACACTGAGTCCTTATTCGTAGGAAAGGCGTTAAAACGTATAATATAAAATAAATCTCATATTATACGCCACCTCTACTACGTCGTATCGAGTTAAGCAAAAACGGAAGCAAAAGATTCGGGTATAAAATATTTCCGAACAACCACGAATATAAACTCAAGTCTAAAGATAGAAAATATAACATTTATTACATTGGAAAACCAAACGAATCGTCAGACGTACGAAAACCTCCAAACGTATATAAAAAGGAAATTACATAGTTCCCAAAGAAACGACAAGTCTATCAATCGAATAATGGACAGAAATCTACCTGTTCATCTTCTGTCCCCTAAACACATAGAAAAACAATGCATTTGAGGGAAGTACAAAGTACTCAATAAGAAGTAGAAGCTACAAATTAACTAAGGTTTATAATCAAGTTTTATACTTAATAAATTATCTTTTTGAGACCGTCTCGATCTAGGGTTCATTGCATATCCATCAACATGTCATGACTATATATTTCTAGCTTAGCTCATCTTGGTTATGTTAGTACTCAAGGGCACTACACGAGGTGTGACCACCACGAGAGGGTGCCAACCAACAGTGGCTTGCACTATTAGTCCCGGGTTTCCCCGGTATGCATACATGTCTGGTGAAGCTCCCCTGTCATTTGGACTTTTGAAGGTCACAGGGTTATCCACATGTCCGGACGTGTCACATAGCCGATGTTCACATGTGCCTAACCAGAAGTGACATGATGTTTAAGCTTATTACTAGGCAAGTATGTATTTATTATTCGTTGTTAATTAGCCACCTAAGTATTTTCAAGTAAGCTCCCTCACCCCTACTTCTCTCTCTCCTGAACCACTAGACACGGACAAGGCCTACACAGATTTTGATGAACTCTAGTTCATCAAAGCACAAGTCCTTTCATGACCTTCCGATGGTCCCGAACTTCAACTCCCTTGAAGAGTACATCCGGTGCCAGAACTAAATGCATCAGAAGCTCAATCGAGGCTTGTTCATGCTTAATTAATATTATAAGATCAAAGAACAACATTTAAAACCCATACCATAGCTTACATCAACTTATTCATCAAAAACAGGGCCAGTGCACCCACACTGGGATCTAGTGCGCTCGCACTGAGCCTCTGTATGTAAAAATCTGACTTTCTGCATGTCCAGTGTGCCCGCACTGGCTCTGGTGCACCCGCACCAGGCCTCTGAATGTAAAAATGACTTTTCCGTTCTTTCAGTGCGTCCGCACTGGATCTGGTGCGCCCGCACCAAGCGCGGTAAACTCTAAAAACTCAGTTTTCTACCCCCAAACGATCCCAAATCGTTCCCAAACATGTTCAACATCATAACGCTCAGAAAATAGCAAAAAAACATAACTTTATCTACCATAACATTTATAGATCCTTAGGCAACACAAAATTTTGATTTCTAGCATAAAATCATATCAAAACTTAACTTAAACCCTAATAAACCGTAATTAATTCTTAGGAAGATCCTCTTACTTGATAGCAAACAATCCAATCTTCAAACTCTCAAAAAAAAAAAAAAACAGAAAAACTTGAACCTTTCTTGCAGGAAACCTATGTGAACAATTCCAAAACAGGTTAGATTCGATCACACGCTTCGATTGAAATAAAACTATGAAAGCTATGAGTTTTGATCTCTAAAACTCATCCAAGAACACATCTAGGTCGAAATTACATACCTTCACAAAGCTCCAAACTTTTAGTATTGTAACGACGCCCTCTTCACGATGATTCCAACGCTTTACGTAATCTGAAAACGGTTAAGATCCGCCTTAGATCAGCCCTAATAGCCCTCACACGCCGTTTCTCTCTGGAGCGCAGGAAGAAATTCGGATTTCTTTTTAGTTATGGGAACTAATGAGATTTTTTTTCTTTAAATAGATAATCCCAAGATAATAATTTCTTATAATTTCCCCCCTTATCAAAATAATCAGATTTCCGTATATATATATATATATATATATATATATATATATATATTAAAAGAAGTAAAGAATATAATATTTCGTTTTCGCAAAATGAACCGTCTGCCCTTTCCCGAAAATCGAAATATTACAACAACGGAACTGGGTAACAAGTACTGTCTGACAACCGATAATAAAAGTATACCATCTGAATCAAACATGCCAGTAAATGCACAGTGGTGTGTCGTTAAACCACAAAAAATAGACGCCTCCAATCTCTATAACGAGTATAGCGAAAGTAGGGATCAATTTCTCAAGGAACGGATGATTATTTCTTTCAGAACAACAATAAATAAATCCAAGTGGTTTTGTATTGACTAAAATTGTAACAATTAAAATGAAGAGTTATAATAAACGAGACAAACGCAATATAAAGTAGTGATAAAATCAATAATAAGAAGCCTCCGGTTAGAGCAGTTATTTCCACCTCGATTTACTCGATTGATTATTGACGCAATAATGACTCACTAATTTATTGATAAACTGGTTATAGTCACCGACAACCGCCAAGTGACCAATCTCTCCTAAAACTCAAGAATTTGTGCTTTTTCTTGACATTACTGTGCACCATGTTTCTAGGTTGGTTGATGGTAGCATTTATGTTACTGCATTGTTCTGCTTTGAATGAATATAATCATAACCAACTTATTGTTTAGTTTGTTAATTTTTATGAATAAATATCTAAAATTAGGGTAATGTTGTTGTGAAGTGCATTCAATTAAGACGTACATTTAGTTTTTCCCAACTTAGAATTGTGGGGTAGGGGTTTTGAAGGCTTATATTTTTGATAGATTTGACAAGCAAAATCCTACAAGTTGAAAATTTTAAAAACCAATGATTCAAGCTCAGAAGTTAGCTACAATATTAAAATTGACGGCGAAAATGAGGACGATTCGATGTTGTCAAGCCAACCAGTTAATGATGTACAAGAAAAAGATCAATATGTAGTGAAACCACATGGTTGGAGAAAATTAGGCACATAGACCGATTCGTCTAGAGGAGAAGCATTCAAAACGGACAATGCAACTGTTACGGTTATAAGAGTTTGGAATACAGGAAGCATTAATATTTGAGAGATCCAATTCAAAGTTTTAATCTAACCGGACTAAATTTAACCTAGATTATTCATCTTCATGATATCGGATTCTATGGGCTACGAAGCGGCAAAATCAAGCATATCACTTCCCATTATATTAATTAAAACCAATAAACGTCGACGTATTTATCGTTTTGACTAGCAATAAACTAAATAATTAAATTAATTATCTTGCAGAAACAACTAAATCAATTATATATATAGTCATCAATTTTATGCCCGGAAAATTGAATATATATCGATAAATTAATGAGGGTGAAAATCAATAAGGCCTCACAATCGTATCAATCGAGATTTAAATAACGCTTAAACTGAAAATAAACGAAATTAATTAAAAACTAATTATTATCGTGGAATATACCAAATAATTCATCAAAGAGATGATATATAATACAGTGATTTATTCGCACAATTGAATGGAAAAATAATAGCAGCAGCTGATGAAAAAAACGATATAAGGGATTACGGGTTGCCTGACAATTTGCGGAGAAACAACCATATCCTGCAACAGAATCTTTACTTGCTCCAATTCGACTGCGGTGCCTATGTTGAAGGGCATCAAAATGGAGCGCGCGGATACTGACACGCGGGATCATGAACAATCACCCCATAGAAACATACAGGGCAACTTAGGAAAACCTCAATTTTCAAACAAAAAAAAGTATAAAAAGGCTTGCAATTTTTTCAACACACCAAAGGGATGTAGAAATGGTTCCAGATGTGTTTTTTCGTCATGAAACGTATAAGCAGCGGAGGCCTAATAAGAGGATGAAGCTTGGTTCAGGTAGGAAGCTTCTTGAAAGAAATTAAAACTTCGAAATTCATACCACAACTTTCCTTTTTGAGAGGCTTGTTTCCAGCAGAACTCGAACCCTTCACGTTCTTTCTTTCCTTTCTCTTCTTTGGATTCACTCTCAGCTTCTTTTTCTTTCTTCTCACTCGCGCTCCGTTTTTGTTTCTACAATACGGAAAACCATTTTTCGTAAAATAGGAACAAAAAATTAATAGGCAAGGAACATTTCTTCCCATCAACCTGGTAATAATTTCTTCCTGGTAGAGTTTACAACAAAACAAACAAACCCCATAATTAAGTTTTATTTTACCAATTCAATTATGCAAAATTACTCACCACACCTATAAGAAAACCGCAAAAAACACAAATAACGATCGAATGATGATCGACATGAACAATTGAGATTGACTAATGGAGTAGAGAAAGAGAATTTGATTCAAGCATTTCGGAAGAAAGTGAGAATAAATTGAAATCCGAAGAAATTGGGTTTCCTATATAGTGAACATAGAGGATTAATTAATGAGGGTAATTTAGTCCAAGCAAAATTATTTTGTACTTATTGTAAATAAAAAGAATGAGTGTGCATTAATACCTAATTATATCCCCAATATAAGAGTTTTTCCTATTTTCCTGATAAAATAATGATATTGAAAATTCTCTTGCATTGTAGACTCTTAATTTATAGGAAAAAAAATTATTTTAAAAAAAGGAAAAAAAATTATATTATTTCACATGGTATCAGAACAATGCTCTTCAATTTTTTTAATTTTAAATTTCTCTCTATTCCTCAGCAACAACCATGACTCAAAGACTAAAATATATGATTTTTCAAATAAATAAGATAACTCGATGAATAGTTGTTCCAGCTAAGAGGACAAACTAATACGATACATAAAATTGAAAGAAAAAAAATCTGCAGAATACCTATGATATGATATGTCATGATCAACGATCTCTCTGATTTATAACTTTTCAACGATAACTCTTCGACCAGAATCTTCAAAATAAAAGGTTTTGTTTTCATATTTCTTACAAAAGCTTCACAAGAATAGACAGCTGCCAGAAATCCATAAAATTTGGGTAATATATGGTATACACTCCACAAATAGGAGCGCGGCAGAATTTATGGTTAGGGAAATTAGGGTAATGCCGTAATGGTATACACTTTATGTATAGGAGCGGAGTGCGGCTACAAGAATTAGGGTTAGGGTTTTGAAATTCGTCAAAATTTCAGAAAACTCGGGTCAATAAATGAAAAGGTTAGTGTTAAAAAAATGAAGGCCAATTTCACGTGCATGCACGCGCACCACTACACATACACACACCTTCTGATTTTTATTAGGGAGAATTAGAGAGAAGGACAAAAATATTTATAACTTAGTGAATAGGAAACATTTTCAAAACTTTTGCATAATGGACAAAATTATTTATAAAAAAAAATAAAGGTTTTTTTTACGGGGGAAGAGGCCACAAGGACAAAAAAAATTAATAAATGGAGTGCGGAAGACAAAAGTAACATTTTCATGATTATAAAAGACAAAAATCACAATTGTTACTTTAAAATTGTTATTTCACGTGTTAATGTTACTTTGTGTTTATAATTATTCTTACTTATTTACTCTATTCCACATTTGTTGCTTCATATTTGTTACTTCATAATTGTTACTTTTGTCCTCGATTAAATTACGCTTTCTTCTATCGCGATTTTTTGGTAATTTTGTCCTTCTGGACAAAAATCTATATTTTTAAAAAGGACAATTTGAACATAAAAATATGCAAAAGAACAGTGAAATATTTTTTTGGTTAAAAAAGACATATCTTTATTCCACTGTGATTTAAATTTTCTCGTATTCAACTATAAAAATGAATATATCTTTTGATCTGATTGTCGAAAGATGGTCATTCTTTCATCACATTTTTTCTTTTTTAGTCCTCTTTATTTAGACATCTCATTTGATATTTTTTTCAACGTTCTTTTCGAGGTCATTTTTGTAAAACACAAACAGTGGAATAGAGGGGGAGTGGTTTAAAAGGACAAAAAAGAGGGAAAATAAGAACCAGGACAGTGGAAATATAAATAGGGTGATAAAGATAAATCAACTGTTTATAACTCAAAATCCACTGTTTGCTGCAGTGGAACTGACCTCAAATCTAATGTTTTACTATCACAATGGAATAAAGCCATGTCCTTTTTATCCGAAAAAAATTCCACTGTCATTTTTTCATATTTCTATGTTCAAATTGTTTTTTTAACAATAAACCAAAAAATAAATGGCTGGTCATTCCTTTTAAAAAAAGATACAACATACACTCTCTCACATCTATCATTTTAAAACACTTATATCTCTCAATCTACAGACTACAGCTCCAGACATGAAAATTCTTACCCCAATTTTTTTTATTTATTCATTCTTTTTATTTTGAGACCACATCCATCATATTCCGATGTAATTTCCGAAAATCCACCGTCGAAATTCACTGTTTTTTGGGATTTAGTGGCAAGATTCACTAAGTGAATTTCGACAGTGAATCTCACGAAAAACGATGTAATGATATCGAACCAAATCACAAAACTAAGAGCGTGAAAAAATAAAAATTCGGTGAAATTTTATCACGTTCGGAGATCTAGATCAAAATATATGAGTGTCTAAAAATGAATGTGGGAAGAGAAAAAAAGGAGAAGCAACAAGCAGCGCGTGTATTTTTTTCATCATTCTCCTATAAATAATAGGGAGTGGCTTAAAAGGACAAAAAGAGAGGAAAATGGGAATCGGACAAATTGGAAATATAAATTGGGTGATAAGACAAATCCACTGTTCATAACCCCAAATCCACTGTTTGTTGCAGTGGAACTGGCCCCAAATATAATATTTCACTATTACAGTGGAATAAGGATATGCCATTTTTACCCAGAAAAATACTCCACTGTCTCTCTTCGCGATATTCCTATGTTCAAATTGTCATTTTGACAAGAAACCTAAATAATATTTAGATGTCATGTTACATAAAAATATTTCAAAATGTGTCAATTTTCCCAATTCTCTATTTTTATTAAGCGCTGGCCACCAGAAATGTACAATTTTTCTACTATACAATTTTTCATTGTAGGTGCGTGTCTTAATTTGTTTATTACTGCCTCAATTTATTATTATCAAATGCAGTTGTTAAAAAAACAACTTTTAAGAAACTGCTAAATGATTTGATTTTAGGGGAAGAAGCAGAAGGACAAAAAAATCATAAATGGGGATAGAAGGACGAACTAATGTTATGTGATTAAAATTGACAAAATTCATAATAATTGGACAAAAATACTTTTTTTACATTAAACACGTAGTAACGCTAGATAAAGTGTAATGTGACCAAAAAACAAGTAATAACAACCAAGAAACAAGTAGTAATGAATTTATAAAATGTAGTGTAACAACCAATAAACAAGTAATGTAAATGCAATAAACAAGTAATAACAAAAAAAAAATAAGTAGTAACAACCCATAAAATGTAGTAACGGCCAATAAACAAGTAGTAACAAAATCAGAAAATAGATAAAGTTACATCAAAAATGTAGTAACTTCAAAAAATTAATAGTAACAACCCTAAACCCTAAAATTAAAAATTAATAGAAACAACCCTAAACCCTAAAGTTTCTAAAAAAAAAATACAGCCTGAAGAAAAAATACTGCAGTCGAAGAAGGCCACCATCATGTCAGGCCACCATCACGTCCGGCCACCACCAAAAAAATAATCGTCCGGCCACTAGCAATAATCGTCCCCTCTTTTTTTTTTTTTTTTTTTTTTTTTTTTTTTTTTTTTTTTTTGGTTCTCAAATCTATGTCAAAAAAAAAAGAGGAATAGCTTCTGAAATTGCAGCCATGTCCACCTCCTCCACCATCACTTCTCCCGCCGCAACGATTCACCGACGGCAAAGCTTAGTTCATCTCGATCTTCTTTTCACCGATTCGTCATTTTGTACGGCATCTGCTCTCCCCTGCCCCTCCCTTCTCCTCTCGAAGAATTTCAGATAATTGCTGATCCACAGGAGGCTATAATAATTGCTGACCAAGAGGAGGTTCGGTCAGCTGCGATTGCTGATGCTGGTAATACTAAATTGGTAGATGGGGCTTTGCCCGAGAAATTGCCGGAAAGTCAAGTCAATGGGGATCATCTGGTGCCGCTGGGAGTTGAGGAGAAGAGGCGATGTTGCATTTTTTTGGGGGAATGAGGGTTTTTTATTTTATAGATAGATAGGAAAAGGGTGTTTTTGGAAAATTACATATGTTTTGTCCTGATTAATTGTCAGTATCCTTGCATCCTTCCTGACAAAAACCTATTGATTTTAACATTGCATTGAAAAACTATTTTTTTTTGTGATTAAAAAACAAATTGTGCATGATTTACGTGGTTACTGTTAGGAAATCTATCCGGGAACGCAGCGGAATTCAAAAATTTGATTTCCATTTACCCAAGGTCGACTTGGTTTAAGCAACAAGCATAAAAGAAGTAGACAAAAGAATACCTTGGTTTATCCAATTGGATCGACGCTTTGTCTACGGTTGTAGTTTCTGCACGAAGCCGCCCAAGCGTTCGGCCTCTACCGGTGATCCACATGAACACCTTGCTGGAATCCCATCATGGATTTCTACCAGAAAAACTCGGCTGCTAGACCGACTTTTTCTCTCTCTCTCATAAATCTCTCTCTAGGAAACTCTCTATTTTTCACAAGAATTACTAGCTCTTGGAATTGTGTTGTACGAAAGAGCTAGCTAAGCCTCCCTATTTATAAGGTGACCTGCGCCCCTAGTGATTCACAATCTGATTGGGATTAGCTTCCTAGTAAATTAGGGAGAAAGAAAACAATTTTCTAATAAAATAAGGAAAATATATTTGATTGATTTATCTCATTTAATATTCAATATCTTATATTAAATATTTCCAATATATTGTCAATATCTTATATTGACTTTATTTATCTTGTTACCACAAATCTAATTTTCCAAAATCAATTAATATCTAATATTAATATTATGGTAATCTTATTAATTAAATCGCACAACTTAAATGTATCCTATACACCAAGAGATTGACGCCACATTATTAGCCAAAATCACGTGGCCACATATATCTAATATATATATATATATATTTAATTAATCAACACAATTAATATCTTATATTATATTTATTCATATTAAATAAGTACCACCATATTAATTTACCACTATAACCTTTATAGTCGTGAGATAAATTCTTTCCTTATTTGTTTATCATCTATAACCACATTTTAATCCGGCTAGATGTTCATATGTGTGTGACCCGATAGGCTTCCGAATATATTGGCCATAGGCACAAAGTGCAAATTACGAAAATGCCCTTCATACCTAACGATCACGAGATAGCGTCTAGCAACACACCGTGACACCCAATCATCGGAAGAGTCAAATGCAATGACTACTACCTTTCATGTGAAATTTACCGTGTAAATTACAATCCTACCGCAGTAATAATATCCATACGATCGTATCTCGAGTGTCAATACATTAACGATCGTATCTTATAATTTGGATATCATGCTCTCTCAGAATAACACATTTACTCCCACTTTGCAAAGATTCACGAGAGCTAGACATTCCTTATAACAAGGCCATTTCGGATATTCAATCCCAATAATAGGATACGCGATTCCCGGACGACCAAACATGTATACTCCGCATGCTTCAATATCATACCCAATCACTACCGCATGATCGCCCCGTAGATAGGGAAATCTCAATAGTGTCAAAGCATGACAATCCACACCGTGATGCCATGAAGACTACGGTCTTAAGGATAATTACACAACCGCCACATAGTACGATACTTAATGTATGTGGGTCAGTCTAACGTACGCATTCTCTAATACACGTCCAGGTATAGTCCAAGTGTCTCTACACTTAGATAGACGAGATCTATCCCTGCCCTTAAAGACAGAAGACATCTAATACGTGCTAGCCTGTTCATACTATCAATGCCCTGTTTAATAGTACATCAGCCTAGAGACATTTAAGTATCAAACTTATTAAAGTGATTAGAGATCTCATCAACAATAATCGCCTATCATGGTTTCTTTATCACAGTTTAATACTAAGGACGTTATCATATAACAATTCATAATTGGTTCTTTAAAAGAACATATATATGACAACAGAAAAGCCATTTAGTATATGTATAAACACAAAGAAATAGTAGAAATGATCCAACCCGGTCGGATCCGGTCCAACCCAATTGGGTTAGGACATTATTTCAACAGTTACATGTACTTATTTATCATTCCCTGAATAATAAATAGGGCTCAAACGTAAAAAGGTCAATAAGTCTCGATTTCAAAATATATTACTATTTTTTCACTGGAACAAAATTACCTCATTTAGAGGACTATTACCCACACATGCACACATGGTGGGACTCAAACCCGTGACCTCTTGGTCACGGGGCCTCAACTTAACCATGTTATAAAGGATCAATCAAGAAGTGAAGGTGATTGTGAGTAAGATAAATAATTAACAAGTAAACAACACATAAACAAAGAAGAATACAGATTTATTGTGGTTTCCGGCAATGTGTCGACTACGCCACGGACAAACAAGGATTATTTTATTATCACGAGAAAGTTACAATTTACAACATATACAGATGGTATTTAAAGCCTTAGAATCCAACCCTAACCGACTAAACAAACCAAACTAGACAATGACCAAATACCACAAAAGTAACCTTATCTAAAATGGAAAACCATACATACATGTTCCCAAGTAAAGTGAGAACCAACTCAAAGAAGCCGGACTCAGCAGATGATCAGTCTGTTGACTTCATTCAGCAGAACACCAGACTCAGCAGATGCTTCATGCACTGGCTTGACTGCACTACGATTCCATTGCACTCACCACAAGAACACTCAACTGACCAAACTCAGTACCATAGTTGAAGTCACCATAACAAATCTCCACCTTGACTTCAACTTCATGAAAACTGCCCAGATGCACAACCAAGTGCCATATTTCCTCTATGTCTTCAGATTTGAATACCTCAGCAGAACCCCACCTTCAGTTGAGTATTCTCAGATTCATATTAATAGCTTTGGATGTTCAGCAAGTCCAGACACAACTAAAATTGCCTCTTGGAACTGGTTTAGTGAACATATCAGCAGGATTGATATCAGTGCCGATCTTCTCCACTCTGACCCTCATCTCATTCCTCAGAAAATGGTACATAACATCAATGTGCTTGGTTCTCTCATGATGAACCTGATCTTTAGTCAAACATATTGCACTAAGAGTGTCACAATATGCCCTGGCTTGATGTTAATGCAGACTCAGATCATTGACTAGCCCTTTTAACCAGATTGCTTCCTCTGCTGCTTCTGTCAGTGCCATATATTCTGCTTCAGTAGTAGATAATGTCATTGTACCCCGCAAAGTTGCCTTCCAACTTACCATAGAACCACCTAAAGTAAACACATATCTAGTCATAGACCTCATGCTGTCCACATCAGCAGCATAATCAGAATCACAGTACCCTGTGACAAAACATTGAGTACCACCTCCATAGATGAGTCCAATATCAGATGTACCCCTAAGGTACCTAAATACCCTTTTCACTGCTTTTCAGTGTTCCTTTTCAGGTTGAGCCATAAACCTGTTGACAACTTGACTGCTTGAGCCAAATCAGGCCTAGTACAGACCATGGCATACATGAGACTGCCCACTGCACTAGCATATGAAACTCTTGACATATATTCTTCCTCTTCAGTTGACTATGGAGCAAACACAGTAGACAGATGTAGATTTGGTGCCATAGGAGTATCTGTAGGTTTGGCTGCTGACCCTGCTGAGATAAGAACAACTTTCCCTGCTTCCTATCTCTGTAGATCTCCATCCCAAAAATTTTCTTTGCATTTCTCAAATCCTTCATCTCAAATTCAGCTTTGAGCAGATTCTTCAGATCTTGAATATCAAACTTGTTCACAAAGACTATCAAAGATATCATCCATATACAGAACCAGATAGATGAGTGAACCTACTTAAACTTGTTGTGATAAACACAAAAATCATATAGACTCCTTCTATAACCCTGCTGAATCATATAACTGTCAAACTTCTTGTACCACTGCCTTGGGGTTTGCTTAAGTCCATACAAGGACTTCTTCAACTTGCAAACATATCCTTCCTTGCTAGGAACTTAGAAACCCTCTGGCTGAGTCATATAAATTTCCTTACCTACATCTCCATATATAAAAGCTGTCTTCACATCCATTTGCTCAAGTTCAAGATTCCGACGTGCCATTATTGCTAATAGCACCCTGATGGAAGTATGTCTGACCATTGGAGAAAATATCTCTTCATAGTCTACCTTCTCTTTCTGACTGAACCCTCTGGCTACCAAACGTGCCTTATATATGATGTTCTTAACATATGTCATTCCTTTATTTTTCTTGAAGATCTATTTGCAGCTAACCACCCTTCTATCCTGTGTTTGTTTGACTAGATTCCAAGTCTTCTCCCATGGCAACAAGCCACTGAGATGCCTCAGTACATGTCACAGCTTTCCTGTTAGTGTTTGGTTCAAAACCATCCACTTTTTCAGCTATCTGTAGTGCATATCCAACCATACCCTCCTCAAAACCCTATCTTCTGGGGGGTGTCTAACATTGGCCCTTTTAGCTCTGCTGAGAGCTATACTCTGCCGACCAACATCAGCTGTTTGAGTATCTGCTCACCCTTGTCAGCAGACTGGTTTGGATCCAGTTCTGGATCTGCTGAGTTCTGACTATCCTCTGCTGAGTCTTTCACTTCAGCCGACTCTACTTGAAGATCCACCTGTTTGTCAACCTTCTTAGTTTCAGATCCAATTTTAGATTCAGATGTGGCCCTCAAAGATGAGTTAAGCATAGATTTTTCATCAAAGACTACACTCCGGCTGAGAATAACCTTATTTTTAGCTGATGACCAGATTCTATTCCCCTTAACTCCATATCCATTTCTCACAAATACTCCCTTCTTGGCTCTAGGTTCCAGTTTACCTTCACTGACATGATAGTAGACTGTGCTTCCAAAAACCCTGAGACCTGAGTAATCTGCAGGCTTTCCTGACCAAACCGCAAGTGGTGTTTTGAGTTTGATCCTAGTGTGAGGCCCCCTATTGATTAAGTAGCATGTTGTGCTAACAGCCTCTACTCAAAATCTTCTTGCCAGACCAAAATTAGAGATCATGTACCTTACCCTATCCAGAAGAGTTTGATTCATCCTTTCTGCAACACCATTCTATTTTGGAGTGTTTCTGACAGTATGGTGTCTAACAATGCCTTCATTCTTGCAAAATTCATCAAACTCAGACCAACAACATTCTGGTCCATTATCAGTTCTAAGTCTCTTGATCTTATTTCTTGTCTGATTCTCAACCAAAGCCTTCCACTACTTGAAGTGCTCGAATGCATCACTATTGTGCTTCATCATAACTACCCAAACCCTCCATGAATAATCATCTATAAAAGACACAAAATACCCATGACCACCTAGTGACTCCACCCTTGAAGGTCCCCAACAATCAGAATGGACATAATCAAGTGTCCTTTTTGTGATGTTAATTGCTTTTGGGAACTTGCTCCTATGTAGCTTCCCAAAGACACAGTGCTCATAAAATTCCAGCTCCTTGACCTTATGTCCCTCAAGTAGATAAGACTTAGACATAATTTGCATCCTTCTTTCACCCATATGACCCAATCTCATATGCCATAGCTTGGTCAGCTGTGACTGATGAACCTCTGATGATGCCACAGCAGCAGAACCTGATACAGTAGACCCTTGTAAGATGTACAATGTCACATGTCTGATACCCTTTAGAATCATAGCTGAACCCTTATAGACTTTCACCACTCCAGCTTCACCCATGAACTTGAACCCTTTGCTGTCTAGTAGACTAAGTGATATCAAATTCTTGGTCATCTGTGGAACATGCCAAACCTCATTCAGTGTGTAGAATTTACCATCATATGTCCTCAGTAGAACATATCCAATCCTAACTATTTTGCAGACCTTGCTGTTAGCCACAGCAATATGGCCTTCATCCACCTACTGATAAGTTGAAAACCACTCCCTGTTTGGACACACAAGATATGATGCCCAGTGTCAAGAATCCACACATCCTTGTGCCTTACAGACTCTGAAACTACTAAGGCCAGATCTTCTTCAGAGTGGTGTCTTATTCTGCCAAAGCAACAATACCCTGCCGAGTACCCTGCTAATTCTTTCTCTTTGGACATTCATTTTTCCAATGTCCCTGCTTGTTGCAGTAGTTACATGCAACCTTAGCTTTAGGACACTTGGAAATTCTCTTGGATTTCTTCGTTCTATAATTTCTTGATCCTTGATGGGAGTCAACTTTACGTGACTCCGGTGCATTAATTACCCCCGTTTACCACACTTTCAAAGACATTTTTTGGGTGAATTAGACCGCTTACGGGGTGTTATCGTGAGCTTATGGCACGGGGAGTGAATCCGTTGCTCTGATGGATTATTACCCCTATTTTGTTGATATTAACCCTATTCCCGAGCACTTTTACCCTCCGGAATTGTTTGGATGTTTTTGGTTGTCTATGATGTTAAAGGGTATTGGTGTCTCGAGGACTCGGAAGGTGACAATTTGTGGTGAATAGCACGATCGAGGCAAGAAGAGGGGCCAAAAAGGAAGAAAAGTGAAGATTTGGGGAAACAGGGGTTCAAACGCGCGTTTGAACCCCCAAACCGCGTTTCAGAAGTCCAAAAATGATTCAGAGTTGAAGACTCCCAAACGCGCGTTTGAAACCACCTTAAACGCGCGTTCCAAGTCATTCAAACGCGCATTTGAACCTTCTAAACGCGCGTTCCAGACGAAGAACAGTCAAGTCCCTGCCCAGAATTGATGCGAAACGCGCGTTCCAACTATGCGAAACGCGCGTTTGAAGATTCCAAACACCGGTTCCAGCCTCCAAACGTGCGTTTGGACTGTTTTTTCTGCAGATTTTTCTCCTACCTATAAATACCCCCCTTAGACTATTTCTTGAACAACAATTACTTTCTTAGCAAAACTCTACCCCTTTCTTAGCTCGATTTTTGTAATAGCTTAGAATACTTTCTCTTAGTGTACATCAACATTATCTTAGCTTAATATTTCCATTTCCTAGCTTAGATTTCCATTCCAAACACTAAGAGACCACCTTTTAATTACTTCTTAATTTTGTACTTTTTGGATCTAATCTCGAATTTCTGCAATCTAATGGTAATTTTCTCATTTCTTTTACTTGTTATGGCTTTTATTTACTGTCTTGTGTATGTTTTAACTAGCATAATGAGTAGCTAATCCCTTTTCATAGTCGAATAATGTGAAATTTAGTTAAATCACCCTTGGGGTGATGAAATTGGGAGTGGGTAGTGCTTTTTATTGTTGTATCTTGCATATTTCACGTCTTAGAACTTGTTATAATGGATTTGGGCTAGATTGATCACCTAGGTCAAAAATCACACACATCAATCATGAGAGTTGTTCAGATAGAGAGACGTGGGAAAAGGGTTCTAGGATCACTTCTTAGAGTGAGGTTACTCGTTTTAACGTTTAAAAGCGGCTCTAGTGCATATCTTGTCTTGTGAATGAATCTTCCTTAAGGAAGGTTAGTTGACTTGGCATAAGGTGTTGGGGAAGAGTTGTTCAGACCTTAGCACCGGGATTAGGAGTACGTACCCGTGAAATTGAATGTAAGAGTTCGTTCGTTCGTTGCACACTCCCGGTTTTGTCATTCCTTGGGGTGAAACTAGCTATTTGGATCATGGTTCGGCTATGTCCCTTTATCTATCTTTAAAACCTAGTAGTTTAATCTTCTTTCTTTCTATCTTATCTGCAAACTTGTTAGTATAGATCACTTTAGTGTCGTTGTAGTTACAAATACTTTAAAATCATTGATCACCTAGACTAAGCATTACGTTCACTTTGGTACTTGCAAACACGATTCCTTTGGGTTCGACCTCATACTCCTGTAGCTATTCTAGCAATCGACCCGGTACACTGCCGGTTAGAGAGTTAGTTTACCCACGGTTTCGAGTCCTTTACAAATTGTTTTTGAAGGGGTAGATTTAATGCTCATCAATCCTCTGCTGACTCCATTGGCTACCAATCTAGCAGACTGAATGTTATTCCCAGAACCGGATGCCTTATGGCGTAGCTCTCGAGCATAGAGTGATGATCTCACATTGATGTAGGACAGGACCGGGAGAATCAAGTTCGTTATCATACGAACGGACGAGGGTGATTGATATCGTTCAATCGGATGAAAACTGAAGAACAAATACAAGCCCAAAGGCTTAACAAGAGAAACACTTATGATTTTATTGGTAGAAAAGATGTTATGAGGTATGCTATTACATTGAGAGCTCCTCCCTTTATATAGTGTAGGAAATAAAAGTCTAGAACTAAAATTACTTGCTCTCTAAGAAGTATAATACTTTCTCCCTAAGAAGTAAAATACTTGCTCTCTAATTTTCGTAACTAAGGAAAGTAAATAAATCAAAATCTCATCAAATATTCCTCATTAATTACTATCCTAAATACTTAAATAATAATTCTGATAAATAATTCCTCATAAATAATTTCTCTTTTTCTTCTTGCGTCATTTTCCAAGATACTCGTTCCTCATCATTCCCCCTCTTCAAAACAACTTGTCCCCGAGTTGTCATCATGGCAAATATATTGTACGCCAACTGCATATCTAGAGAATAGACTATTTGGACTTTCATTTCAAACTCAATTTGGAAATAGATGTCATCATGCCTAGTCAAATCTTCAACAATAGGCTTTAGGGAACCTACAAAACTTGAATCAACAAAATCATGATCCTTGAGCTCTATCTTTGGTATTATAACCAATTCAATCAAGTTTGAAGCTTTTGAAACATCCACCTTTTGATTGCAAGTTTCGGGATTTATAGACAATGTGACTTGGTTTATCTCCTTCATGCATCGGGCTGTCAAATTTGTGTCACTCTCATATTAGGATAAAGTGATTACCGTTGTACTAAAACCAATTGGTGTTAGTAAAGGCTCTACTATATTTCCTCATATCACTTTTAACACGCTCCCTCAAGTGTGGGCCTATAGCAAGCCCGGGCCAACATGGCACACAAAGGCATACAAAGGGCACACAAGGCCAACAAAGAGGCCCAACACTTGCACAAAATAATTGGGGAAACAATGTTGGTAGCATGGATTGATCCCATGACCTCCCGCTCCGATACCATATTATTGCATTGGCACCATATTTCATAATTCATGTGATTTTCTGTTGGCTTCGGCAACGAACCATCAACAACTTTAATTTGCCTTTCATTGATAACACAATTGAAATAGCTCTCTTCCAACAGTGATAATTCTCGGCCCCTTTAAGAACCGGTTGAACAATTATGTCCGAAGGATTTTCCCCAGGATGAATGTGATAAGGATTCACCACAACATCTCCAATTTCTGCCATTTCAAGAAAACAGAGAAGAACTTAAGGAAAAAAATAGAAGAAAGAACTAATCGAAGAATGAACGAATGTAGTTCCACACTACAATTCAAGATTGCAATTCCACACTGCAATCATCAAGAAGACACAGCATAAGCGTACTCAAATACCATATTAGGATCAAGCGATTACCGTTGTATTAAAACCAATTGGTGTTAGTAAAGGCTCTACTATATTTCCTTATATCACTTTTAACATCTCATGCAAATCAGGTGCATCTGAAGAATTGACATTTCCCTTCTCAACATGTTCAGAAGATTCCTCAATGTTTTCTTCAAGAGCATTAGTGTCTTCACAATCTTCTTTAATTGGATCATCAATTTCTTCTTTTTGGTGGTTTGCCTTCTGATATTATAGGGTGCACCGGCTTTGGAAGGATAGAGGCCGCTACGGGTAATGGCTGCTCACAGGTTTTGTCTGATGGAGGTTTCAAGGCAATGGGATGCCCATGATGTCTTTCTTGGGACGGTGGCGGCTGTTTAGGGACAACATGTTGATCATAGGGCTTCCCCAAAGGGATGTGACATGACAACTGAGACACACCTCTCAACGGAAGTTGATTACGTGTCGTCGCATATGATATGTTGTGTTGCCACTGTGGTGCTTCTCTTGGAGGAACGACATTCAGAAGCTTTCGGAACAATGCACGACATTCCTATGCGGTGTCAAGAATTTTGTCAAATTGATGGGTGAGAGCGTCGAGCCGTTGATTCAGTGTGGCACTGTTAGCCATGAAGATCACAGTTTTCTTTTTCCGACTCTTTTCGTCGTTTTCAGATGCCTTTCGTCACTTTTCAAAGCTTTTGATGAAGTGTTTCTTTCTTCTTTCTTCTTTTTTTTTGCGGTACTTCCGGATTTCTGCCCTTTTTGTTTTTTTTTTCGACGCTTGGCTCTTTTTTTATTTTTATTTTTATTTTAAAAATAGATCTTTTTGTTTACTTAGCCTTCAAAGGGCAACCAAGACATAAACTTTACAAGAGATGAATCCCAGAGAATGTAAAAACAACAACAAAAAAAACCTTATGGCACTTAAGATACTCAATGGACCAAGCTAGACGAATATTCTTGCACGCTCCACGACTTTAGATAAAAGATATATGCCGGTGGCAGCTCCTCCTCTTGCTTGGCTCTTTTTTTTGTTTTGGAACTAAAGCTTCGATGCTGGCTTTTGTTTTTTTTTTAATATATATTTTTTATTTAAACAAAGTAAAAGAATTATAACATAAATTTGCTGGATGACTAAATAATTACCTGGAAGTAATGCAGCAATATGACAGAGACAGAAACCAAGCCAATAAAATTGATATCTAATTTTCAGTAATTAAGGAAAGTAAATAAATCAAAATCTCATCAAATATTCCTTATTAATCACTATCCTAAATAATTAAATGATAATTCTAATAAATAATTCCTCATAATTTATTTCTTTTTTCTCTTTTTCTTCTTGTGCCATTTTCCAAGATTTTCATTCCTCATCACACATCCTCCAATGACATCGAGTCATTCTCAACAATAAAGGACCGCACAAAGTTCTGATATGATGTAGGCAATGATACAAGTAGGATCAATGCTGCATCTCCATCTTCATTCTTCACATCAATATTCCTTAGGTCAAGCAATATCGTGTTCAGCTGATCTAGATGATCTCTCTGCTGAGTGCCCTCATGAATCCTCGAATCGAACAAACGTTGTTTCAATAACAACTTGTTGGTTAGAGACTCATCATGTACAAACTCTCAAGCTTGGACCACGCTTTCTCTGCCAGTGTCCTCTTCAAAGAACCTCTCGTGATAATATCACCGATGCATGCACAAACATAATTGTTGTTTGTACTTTCTCCTCATGACTGCTCTCTCAAAGAAGACTTCCTTCGTTGATTTAGGCAGGGACCCCATAATCCTCGTTGTTTCAAAAAAGCACGCATATTGATCTCCACACAATAAAACTGCTTTCTTCCTCAAACTCGCCAATCTTGACGCTTAAAGCAAACATCATTCTCACCGAAAATCTTGTGTAGATCCCAAATCCTAGCGTCAATTACAACCTTGCTTCGAACAGATAAACAGATTTCTTGATGAATCTGGCACTGATACCAGTTTGTTTTGACGGATCGATCAAGAAGTGATGGTGATTGTGAGTAAAGATAAATAATTAACAAGTAAACAAAAACATAAACAATAAGAACACATTTTTAACGTGGTTTCCGGCAATGTGCCGACTGCTCCACGGACAAACGAGAATTATTTTATTATCACGAGAAAGTTACAATTTATAACCGATACAAATGGTATTTATAGCCTTAAGAATCCAAGCCTAACTGACTAAACGGCCAAACCAGACAATGACTGAAATACCCTAGAAGTAACCTTATCCAAAATGGAAAACCATACAGATGTGTTCCCCAAGTAAAGCTGAGAACCAACTCAGCAAGCCGGACTCATCAGATGATCAGTCTGCTTACTTCATTAGCAGATGCTTCATGCACTGCTAACTAGACCACAGTTTCCTCATACTCAGCTGAGCATCACACTCAGCTGACCAAACTCAGTAGCATAGTTTAAGTCACTATTACAAAGCACTAGAACTAAGCATCATTTTTCAAAATATATTACTATCCATATCCCATTATATCGCTCACTTGATCATTTGTCGCTTTATGAAAACTAATTTAGTATTTAATGCTAGTGTTGAAAATTTTCCACTATGTATTGCTACAAGAAAATGTTTATTTGTAGGACAAAAAAAGGAAATTAAGTCCATGTAACGGAAAATTGAATTTTTGAGAAACAAAAGTGAATTACTAATAAAGATTTTGAATACGTGTAAATACCACATAAAAACCGGGACATAGATAGTAAATATGAGATAAAAAAGCAAAATAGGATTAAAAAAAGGGGAAAAAGATTGACAACTTTATCACATAGAGTTGGACGGAGAGATGAGTCATTTTATATTTCTTCGGTTCTGTTGGAGAGCATCGTTTGAACGCATGTGATAAGAGAGTTAAGCTAGTTTCAACTATATGATGATGACGCCGTTCAAAAACCATTGTGTTCAGATGTGAGGAGGTGTGATGAGGCAAGAGATGCAAAGTTTAGCTAAACGGGATGGGCTAAATTACAATTTTGGTCCTCTAACTAGACACATTTTTCGATTTTGGTCCTGGTTTTTCCCAGGCGACAATTTTAGTCCTGTAAGTGGTCTTTTTTTGCAAAAGAGTCTGACGCCGGAAAGACCACTTACAGGACTAAAATTGGTCTTTTCCGCGACAATTTTAGTCCTGTAAGTGGTCTTTCCGGTGACAATTTTAGTCCAGAATTGGTTTTTCCGCGTTCGTGACTCTTTTTGCAAAAAAAAGACCACTTACAGGACTAAAATTGTCGCCGGAGAAAAACCAGGACCAAAATCGAAAAACGTGTCTAGTTAGAGGACCAAAATTGTAATTTAGCCAAAGGGGATGTTAATGCAAAGAAATGATTCACTATCAGTATAAATGATTTGAATATGATTGTCAAAAAAATTCTTTCCAGCAAGGTCCTTAAAGCTTAAGAATGTACTTGTGACATCAGACTTTATGGCCAAACGATAAAACCACACATACTTTGTATAGTGATCCACGAAGATAACGTAGCACTTAAATTCATCAATGTAAATCACAGGAGAAGTCTATACATCCGAAAAATAATTTCAAGAGGAAGAAGGATGAAGAAGAGCGTAAGCCTTAAAGTCGTGTTTATGGCTTTTATTAGCTAAACTCGATGCACAAAAATCGTAATGATAAGGTAGAATAGGCAAGGCCGGGTGACCAAGTTGACGGCATTATGAGACATTTTATTGGCGAAAAAGCTAGGATTGGTGAAGATGCATGGCCATTTGATAAGTCAACAAGTGAGATATATAGTGTATTATGAATTTTTGGTGCGTTTGTACGAATAGATATTGCTCGGATATATAGTTGATTTTTTTTTTTATAATGTTTTTCCGGATCTATATGATAGAGGCATGATTTTAGGTGTTTTGAGGCATTTCGTAGTCAATTGGAGAGTTTTGGACGAAGTTGAAACGGAGCGGTTAAGCTAGAAAAATAAAACGGTGCTGGAGAGCTTAAACCAGTTATGGTATGATCCTACCATTCCATGGTCGATCTTGGCAGAATGGAATTACATCATCAACGAATTTCACAATAGTTTTTTACCATTTAAACACTATTTTATGTTATTTTAACCCCAGGGATAAGTCCAACTCTATTTATTATTAGTATTTAGATAAAAATAAGAATTCCAATCCCTTATTTTTACTTTGACGACAAAAACAAGAGAGGGTACCTCTTTTCCCCCTCCTCTCCATCTCCAATTTTTATTTATCTTTCTCCATGGATTAGTGATATTTTCATCTTATTTTCAATAAATTAAGGTATTCTCTTTTTGTTTTCTTGTGATTTTCTCATGAGAATTAGAAGGTAATTCCTTATTTCCTGTTGATTGATTGTTGAAACCTTGATTTCTTGATGACTGTGAGATCAAATTGGACCTACTCTTCGTTATTTTGTTAGTATTTATTTATTTCCTACTCTTTGTTATTGTGTTATTTCCTCGTTTATTTTGTTACTCTTTTTGTTTATTTCCTTATTTCGTTTATTTTCTTTGTTATTTTGTATATACTTGTTTCCTATTCCTTAATGATCAAGGTTGAATAAATGAATTAATTACTACTGCAGTGTTGTTAGTTTAATTGTTTAAACGAGTCCCAAAAATCTAATCGAGACGATTGTCACAAAGATTTGATTTTTAGTGGTAAACAACACTGCATTTGTGAGATCAATTTGGTTTCTATCCTCGTTAATTTTTTGTATATACTTGTTGCCTATTCCTTAATGATCAAGGTTGAATAACTGAATTAATTATTACTGCAGTGTTGTTAGTTTGATTGTTTAATTGAGCCCCAAAAGTCTAATCGAGATGATTGTCACAAAGATTTGATTTTAGTGGTAAACAACACGCTCCCTGCCGGTTCGTAGCATGTACGATTCCCTGTTGTGGAATAAGTAATCTAGGTTAAAGTTAACCCAATGCGCGTTAGTACCTAGAATTAGGATTTTCTAAACGTTCATGCGATTGTTCTCACAAAATTCTAGCGATTGTTGAGAGGCGTGCGATACACTTAGAGTATAGTGGCGATTGTCCTGCTTATCGAGATTAGGAATAATTGGTTGCTTGACGATTGTTGGAAACTATAACTAATTTATTACAGTCAGAGACGATAAATTTTAGAGCGGCTGCAAGTGAAATAAAGTGCACCATTTGGCGGAGTGGCCGTGAGTTCCACATAATTGGCATTTTCAAATGTAGGGTCTCCAAAGGCGACGTCCGAATCCTATTTGCATGTGGACAAAAAGTCATTATTCGGTAGGCATGAGGTAGCAAGAGTGGTGAAAAGGTCATTGAACGAAGATGGTCGAGTGGATACTTGAAGGGCATCAAAGTTAAGGAATTTTTCATTGAGTTCCTCAAACAAAGCATGAGTGTCCCGGGCTTTGAGGACACGAGCCAAATCACGATCATTATCCCTGAGAGCATCAAGAATTAAAACCACTAGATCATCTTGGTCCATAGGTGCACCTAAAATAGACGGAAAAAATTAGGATTTAAGTCCTGTAACTTGGCCTATTTTGGATTTTAGTCCTGCTCCGGTGAGGAAAATGGTCCTCTAACTTATAATTTTTTTTTTTGAAAAACAGTCCTATCTGCCGGAAATAACTGACTGGGCACCCGAATCTTTAAAAAACGCTTACGTGGCAGCCACTAGGCTGCCACATTGAATCCTATGTGGCTGTGGATCCTATTTTACTTTAAAAAAATGATTTCTCCTTCGAATTTCCCCCAATTTCATCCCTCCAAATCTAATTCCTAATTTAATACTTTGCATCTCCCGTCCAATCCTCTTCCATCTTCTTCCTCCTTTTACTACCTTCAATTTTTCATCTTCATCTTTTATTATTTTTATTTATATATTAAATTCTATTTAATTTGTTTTTAGGCTTCTCCTCCTCAATTAAAAACATCATCGCCAGAAACAGAAGTGGTGCCACAAGTGAGCACAATCCATTTGTTAGAACTTGCTTCTGATGTTGATGTTGTGAGTTTTGGTGGTCTTGCCTTTGATCATTTGATTTTATTCGATCCCATCGGAAACATGTTGGATTTAATTTGAGTTGATTTGTTTGAGGATTTTCAGCAGGAAACGAAATATAAAATTGCAAAGAAGATGAGAATTTGGGAAGAAGATGAAAACCATCAAACCTTCAAACTGACCTGTAGCATTTAAACTCCACTTCAACCCATCTTCTTTATTTGTATCCATTGAAACAGATGCTAAGAGACAATTAGGTTGCTCATCCTCCACCCCATGGCCCTTCCTTACCTTCCTGTAGTGGATGAGTGCTTGATAATTTGAATTAGAAACATAGCAATTTGGATTTGTTTCTCTATTTTCAACAAACAATATTTTTGCAATTGGGTCCATAATATTCCCTATGTTCAAGAAATTTGAAGATGGCAGTGTTATTAGTTCTTGAGGAATTAAAGTAGGGAAATTCCCCTAATTTTCTTCTGGGATTCATCTGAATTTTTAATCTTTTTCTTATAGAAGAAGAAAAATGCTAATCCCAGTCACAAAATTCCGGAAATAACAATCTCAATTGGCATTCCAATAGCAAATCTTTTGCTTTTTTGTGTCTTGCTAGTTGAAACCGGACTAGCATTTTCTGGCGGAGGTGGAGGTGGTGCTGTTGTATTTCCCGGTTATGCTCTGGCTGAAACTTCTGGCAAGAATGATATATCTGGATAAGAAGGTTGCGGTGGTGCTGCATTTTCCGCCGGAAACAATAGCTAATGTAGAGATATTATGAACTTTGGTGCTATTTCTTTGTGAAAACATCCAATTCCTAATTGCAAATGATTCATCGCGTATCTCAGCAATTTCAAATTGCAAATTGAAAGTTAATTAGGGATTAGATTTTGAGGTGAAAAATTGGGGAAATTGGAAGGAGAAAGAAATTGGGGGAAATTGGAAGGAGAAATCATTTTTGTAAAGTAAAATGGGGTCCATAGCCACGTAGGATTCAATGTGGCAACCTAGTGGCTGCCACGTAAGCGTTTTTTTTAAAATTCCGGTGCCCAATCAGCTATTTCCGTTAGATAGGACTATTTTTCTAAAAAGTAAACAATTTAGAGGACCATTTTCCTCACCGGAGTAGAAGCAGGACTAAAATCCAAAGTAGGCCAAGTTAGAGGACCAAAATCCTAATTTTGCCTAAAATGGACAGTTCACCAGCTTTTGATTTTACCGAGTGAAACAAATTCACTGACAGACAGTGTCCCCTTATTCATCGATTTCAGGGTTTGATTGATTAGTTCGATACGACTGCTAGATGGTTTTGCGTAGGTGTCGTAGATAATGTTCCACGCTGACCATCATAATTACATTTGGAGACAAAGAGGAGAAAAATGCATTAAGGATCAGTTGATCTTGTTTGCGCCATAATTAGTGATAGGGCTTGCATTTAGGAGTGTATTAAATTGCATAATTTGAAGAGTTTAATTTTTAATGGTACCTTAGCCAGAGTGTTGAATGGCCATTATATACTCTCTCGGTTGGTATGAGAGAGAATCTGTAATGACCCCATTTGGATTGGTGGAGTCTATTTAAATGTGCTAGCCATTAAATACAGGTTGATAAATTGGGACTATCTTTTCACACAAATGTTGTTTTACACTTACCAAGAGCCGAGAGTGGGATTCGTTTGGATTTTCCACACGCCTGCCATTTTGACCGTAAATGAGTCCGGAAAATATATACTATTCTGGCCAATTTATGGTCAATTCACACAGCAGCCATTCTGACCCAATTTGAGTCAGAATACGATCATTATACTGATTTTATTCTAGTCAGAATTTTGAATGTTTTTCATACTCAATACCGGTCAGAAAGACATTCTGACTAAAATTGAGTACAAAAAACTTTTAATATTCTGTCTGAAATTCAGTCAGAATCAATAGTGGTGCTCTTATATTGTTGTTGTTATCTTGACCCAATTCTAGTCTGAATGTGTAGAGTATTCCGGACTCAATATTGGTCAGAATGATGCTCTGACTATGTATGAGTTTGGAAAACTTCAAACATTCTACCTAAAATATGGTCAGAATCAACCAATGTGGACTCTCAACACGTATATTCTGACCATATTTCAGTATGGATAATGTGTCATATTCTGACCAAACTTTGGTCAGAATGAACGCGCGTAAAATAAAAAAAAAATAAGGGCAAAATTGGAAAAAAAAAATCTGTGTGGTAAGATAAAAATTTGTGTGAAAAGATATTCCCTAAATTAAATCAAGATAATGAATTAAATGACTTTTTCTTCATTTAAATGGGGAACAAGGAAGATAATTTTTATTATATTGAAAGCTAAGATCAAAATTAAACCTTGGTTTCCCATTTTATTACTCCTCCTCCGGTTTCACTTCGTATACCCATCAAAATGATTAGTAGTCAAAGAATGACGTGACTCGCATTGTAAAACAATTCACATGATATGAAATATTTCGACTTGATTCGAAAAAAATATAGGAAAATAGATAAAATCACTTTTTTTTCCTTGCGTTTCAGTCTCATAATATGTGTAAATCAACCGAGGAAGATGTGGCGCCCCTCATGGTGCCTGAATAAATTCATTGAAGTAAAATGCATTCTGAAACATGTTACAACATCAAGCATCAAGCTTCACACAGTTATTTGCTTGCATCCTCCTCCATAAAATAAATAAATATGCACGGCAATCAATTTCCCAATTGTGCTAGCTAGCTCCCGGTGGTTTTGAGCGTCACGCCTCACTCTATTAATTAATTTCCTAATCGTGCTCCCGGCCCTCTCCGATTCCCTTTGCTTTTAAATCACAATATATGCAGCGAAGAGACCCTTCATCACGCCTTTTGTAACGCCCGCTCCCGATACCGAGCCCTTATCCGGAAGAGAACGTTCGCGCGTATAGCATTAAATAAATCTAATATTATACGCAAGCCTCTACGCTGTCAGTATCAAATAAAAGCAAACGGAAGCTAAAAAGACTCGGGTAAAACATAAATGCTACTAAGAATAGAAATTAACCATACTAAAGATGGATAGTTAAATTACAACGATTTAAAAACCTAAAGACTTATACAATACGAGGTCTTAAAAGTAGAAATACAATAAGTCTAAGAAAATAAATACAACTAGTCTAGTACAACCTTTACAAAGAAAATGAACTAGAAACTTCGTCAAGACTTCAAAGACTTCAAAAGTCGTCATCTACTCGATCAACTCCGTTCGTCTTCTCAACCCACAATGCATTCAAAAGAAAATGCAAAGGAGGTAAGTACAAAGTACTTAGTAAAAGTGAGAAGCTAATGAATAACTAAGTTGTACAACGAAGGGTTATTATTATGATTATTAAATTTTCTTTATGAGACCGACTCAATCTAGGGTTCAATCCATGCCCATCGACATGTCATGACTAAACGCTTTAGCTTAGCTTATCTTGGTTACGCTCATCGCCAAGGACACTACGCATGTCGCTCATCACCAAGATATACTTGCTAACTAACGGTGATTAGCACCGATTAGCTCCGGGGTCTCCCGGTATGCATATACGTCCGATGAATTTCCTCCACTACCCTTCAGCCGTTTAAGGCCAGTAGCGTTGTTCACCTTTTATGAACGTATCACATCGCCGATATGAAAGAGTGCCTAACAGAGAATAAATGACGTTTTAGCTTTTATCTACACATATGTATTTATTATTGTGAATTAACTAGCCACCTAAGTGTTTTCAGGTATGCTCCCTCACATACACTACTCTCTTTCCTAGACCACTAGACACGGACAAGTCCTAGCAAATACACAGACATTGATGAACTCTAGTTCATCAAAGCACAAGCCTTTTCATGCTCTTCCGACGGATCCGAACTTCAACTCCCTTTAAGAGTACATTCGGTGTTTTAATCTGAACGAATCGAAATTCAATCAAGCTTGTTCATATTTAATTAATGTTATTGAATCAAAAAAGTAGAAATTTAAAACTCAACACAAATATACCAAAACATATCCCATCTTATTAATTACAACTTAGCATGAATTCTATCACCAAATAACACCAAGACTCACCAAAACTCAACCTATCGTTATAAAATTATAATTACTCATTAGGAAGAGCCTCTTACCTTAATTTCCAGCAAAACCGAAAGAAAACGCTCAAGCAATCGCAACAATCTGATCCTCAACCCCAAAACCTATTTGATCAACGAGAAACCCTAAAATCCTATTTCTTTGCAGAAAACCGAAACTGAAGAAGTCCATAAACTGAAGATTACCTCGATTAACTGCTGTATAACTATTTTTAGAATGATCTACGCTCCAAGACGATCGTTTCGACTACTCATGGCTGAAAAACAGAGTTACGGATTGAAAGATACGAATTTTTCAAAAATCAAACTCTACGAATACCGAAAACTAGTGTTAAACTGAAAACTTACGAAATTGAGAGATGTTATTTTCCAAAGTTGCGTCTCCTCGCGCTGATCACTTTTCTCTCCTGCGGCATCTTGAACAGATAAACGGATTGATCACACGGTTCTCCCTTTTATTTCGCTTTCTTCCTGCCTGTTGCCAGCGTTCCTCTTCTTTTCTTTTTTTTTTTTCCAGAATTCTGCCGTGAAACATAAAAGGGGATTTTGGGGGATTATTTTGTTTTTATAGCCATTTAATTAAATCCCTTAATTAAATAACTAAATCCCTTTAATTAAATCCTTTGTAATTAAATAAATAGGATAAATAATAATTAGGTCGTAGTAGGTATGACCAATTACTATTTTACCCTTTCTGAAAACTCGGGATGTTACATTCCTTCCCCCTTAAGAGGAGTTTCGTCCTCGAAACTCGAATGTAACTGAGAGGTACTTGAACTCTGGACTTTGTGAAGCGTTTCGTCTCCTAACTCGTACAGTCTTCTTCTTCTTCCATCTTCCCAACTCTTCCACTTGTCTTAAGCCAACTTGAGGTTGCGACGATCCGCTTCAATCTTCACGTCGCCTTGATGTATCAAATTTGGTCTCGTATTTTGTTGCCGCTCCACTTCATCCCAGGAACTCACGTTCTTCTATCTCTATCTTCATGAAAGATCATCAGAAGTACTGTTCCAACTCTTGTACATCTTGGTCGCTCCGAGATGAATTGCAATTGCCATCTCGAGGTTTTCATTCTTCATTGTCCTTCACAATCTTCCGCATTCAGACACCAAAGCTGATTCCGATGCCAATTGTTGCCATCTTCATCTAACTCATGACCAATGGTTGGTTGGGCTCCAGCCACTCACTTGTAACCGGAAAAAACCGGATCTTCATCTTGTTCCTTCACGAACTCATCAACTGCCTCGAATCTTACAATCATCGGTTCAACACTCTTTGCTCGCCCTCGCCTCTATACCCGGAAGGCTGAATCTTCCCGGCCGAAACCACACTTCTGGCACACTTGACTTCTTTTGATCTCAACTTCAGTCATGGAACCACAAGCTTGCTGAAGAACTCCAAGGATCCCAGCTGAAGGACTTCTGAGACTCCCTGTGGGTGGAGAACATGCATTGCCATACTTTCTCTCTGATAGTCTGATCCAATCCTCGTGCCAATTAGGGTTAGCTTGGAAAATAAAAGAAGTTGAAAAGTGACAAGTTGAGTACCAGGGTGGTATGTCAACTAGGTAAGCCAAGGAATGATACAATGCACTTGAAATAAGAAAGGTTGCTTGGGTTACATGCAAAACAAGATGATTTCGTGATGGGAAAAGTTGAAGGTGGTTCCAAATCAAGAATGAGACATTGTATCATAATACAAGGGGTAGACACAAAAAGGAAAACAAAAGGACACCTTGCAGATGATTTTTTTTTTGAGAGAGAGGAATTCTGCAAGATACGGTGGTCTGCAAAGACTTCAGAGGTAACTTGAAAGGATGGTAATAAGCTTTCATATAAGCCTTGAGAAAGTGGAGACGTTAAAGGTACATCACACAACAGAATCAAGGTAAAGGTGCAAGGTCGAGCACCAAAAGGACTAAAAAGATAGAAATGAAAAGAGAGCAAGAATCTCAACATAAAGGAGCCATGGAGATAAAACGAGTACACCAAAAGATCTCAGAATAAAATAAACACTTGTCAAGAAGTGTCCAAGTTTGCAGTAGTCAAAGAGCGGTTATCTCAAGATTTAATAGAAATAGAAATTTCCTCAAGGAATTGTAAGGGAATATCAAAAGTTGTATCTGGCGGTTCATGGCTCTAAATGGTCTGAAAGAGAGTTAAAACTAAAGGGTACAAGGGACATTAATCTGAATTGGAAATCAGAAGTTTAGGAATTCAAAAGTTGATTGGCTAAATAGGTTCAGAAGGCACCTTGGCAAGGACTACCTTTTGCTTAAAACTGGTTTAGCATAATTTTCTAGAAGGTTAAAGATAGGTAACTGAAGATGGATGTCAAGGTAGGATTAAAGACCCAACTGGTAAGAAGATGGGATGCATACCTTGAAAGAACAAGTAGCATTAGATGGAAAGATTACAAAATCAACACTACCCTTATGAGGGAAGCTGAAATAAACACAAGTAAAAAGAATGTTCTGACATTAAAAGGTTCTGTCAAATTTGTACTTGAAAAGAAGAATGGGGGTGCAACAATGCAAAGTTAGAGGGAACTTGTTTCTTGATTGGACAAGTAAGGAAGCATGGATTTGTTCAAAAGAAAGGCCTATGGAGATATGTTTCTTAAGTAATTCATGACAACATGTGAAAAGGATTTGTTGAGCTTAAAGATCTCAAATGAGGGATTACATGAGAAATAAAGTACCAGATAAGTTATAATTACAAAAGGGTATGAAAATAGTCTGAACATCAAACATGGCATGTTGGAGGATGGTATCTTGGTTCTTGTCTATAACTGCAAAAGAAATAACAATGTTAACTTTACAAACTTTCTACCATGAGACATATCCTAGGGAAATATCGCTTCGGAAACCTTCTATGACATAACACTCGTAACTTGCTACACTCTTAGCCCAAACCCCAAGTCAAAGAGGTGAAAATTCCTTTTAGGTTGCTGTGTATGAAATTTACTCCGGATCTGACATTATCAATTTATATAGAACAAACGAAGAGGAATTTGAGAACGATCAAAAAAGAAAAGATTTAGATACTGGAGTTTCCCAGGTGAAATAAAAATATTGGAATTTTTGAATGAAAATAAGTTGGTCAAAAACAGTTATTTCTGATTTATTGCACAAGCTGTCAGAATTTCCAGTTTAGTAAACACTGAGTTGAATTGCAAATCGAGATCAAACGAAAACGAATCTGAGCTTAATTTCAAAAGGAAAATTGTAGATAAAAGTTTTGTATGCAACATATCAAAAATTCAGATCAATTGAAGGTGTTTAACCTGTTCAAAACGGAAGAAGAAATGAAAGTGCTGCTGCAGATTTTCTGGACAGAGTGTCCGGTATAAACATGAATTTTCTGAACAATCCATAATGATTATCGAGTTGATGTAAAAAGAGAAATTGTACATAAGACAGTAAGCTACTTTGCTGAAAATTTTCAGAATTTTTGGAACACGGTAAGTTGTTTAACCTGAAGGGAAAACACGGAAACAAAAGCATTCACTCATGTTGGGTAAAGCCAAACACGAGGATGATGAAAAGTATGTGCCAAAGTAAGAGACCTTTAACACTATTAGTTGAAACGACTGAGGAGTACTTGGAAAGAATAGAATTACACATGGAGTTCGTGTAGAACCATCTCAAGCAAAGCAAAGGTCAAAGAATTTTTGTAAACATAAATCAAGCGATAGCAAAGAGAGAAAACGGAGGCTTTGTAGAGTCGAGTCTTTAAACAATAAATTGTATGTACTAAAACATCTTGTAGGGGATGCATTAAGGGTAATCACTAGGATGCAAAAGTGTGTTGCCCCAAAATAGCTAAACAAGATATAGTTGGAAGGATATGCAATTGTCAGTTCAAATAGTTCGAAGGATGAGAAACTTATTTTTCTTAAATCAAGCATTTGACACGATGAAAACATCTTTAAAAAAAATAAGGCACATCAAATGAATGTACACACTTGGAAAACAAAATCTGCGTAATAAGAGACTTTTACCGAGTTTGAAGTTTCAAATGGAGGATTTAACGAGAGCATGAGTTACAATTAGTATGGATGGGGAAACATTGAAATCGGGATAACCAAGTAGGAAACTAGATGATTATAAAAGAGGATCTTATTAATGAAGACATAAGATTGGAAAATCACCACGCAATCGTATCTTGCCATCGAGGAACACTATAACGACAACACCTAGTCTCTACCTACCAAACTTCTTATCCTGGGTAACAACTAGCTTAAGAATCAGATAAATCAAAGTATTCTTATCTCCTATAACCTACTACACTATAACCTACAGGGTGAAAGAAAGACATCTATCCTTCCTTGACCAAAGGACCTAAATGGTTTTGAGAAATTCGGGTGCAAACATAAGCCACGAAATAATTGATTTGCACAAAACAAACCGAACTGATTTTGAACATGAGGCAAAGAGAAAATCTGTGAGTATATAAGTTTTACATATGATGCTCAAAAATCAAAATTTTTGGGAAGCCATAGTTCGGTCAAAATAATTCTTTTCATCTACTGCTATAAGCTGTCAAAATTTTTCAGGACTTCATCAACTGTCGTGTGTTGCAGATTGTGCTCAAACAAAAACGAATTTGCACTTTGTTCAAAAACAAAACTCATAGTACATGATGTTTGCTACAACATATCAAAAATCCAAGTCATTTGGAGGTGTTTAGCTTATTCAAAACAGAATGATAAGTAAGAGTACCGCTGCAGAATTTTCTGAACAGAGTACCCCTCCTTGTTAAACAATTTGTGAACAATCCATTTTGAAAAATAAATTGATGTAAAGAGAGAAATTGTAGATAAGACAACTTTCTATGTGGCTGAAAATTTACAGAATTCTTAGAACAAAAAAAATGATATAACATGATATGTAGAAACGTGAACAAAATCGTTTACTCATTTTGCATAACACCAAGTTACAAGGAAGTGATTTGAACCAAATGTAGCATTACGAAAGCATTAAAACCTCAAAAAGAAAGAAAAATAGAGAAAGATTCGAAGATTCCAAAAGGAAAGAGGGATCCTAGTAAGGGTTCTCGAAAGGAACAAAACTTAAGAGGATCACATAAGAGATATGAGTTTAAAACTCAACCTTCACCTAAGGAGACTTTTCACTTGGTCCTAGTGCAACTTAACCACGTTCTAAGGATTCCTAATCCTACGAGAATTTACCACCAAGATCAAGAGAGATCGTAAAGGTTCTAAAAGGTCTAAAGAAATCCAATCTTCGAGGAAGAAGCATAGGAAAGAAAGGACGATTCGGCTCGATACCAATCATAACGCCCGCCCCGGATACGAGCCCTTATCCGGAAGAGAACGTCAAGCCAGATAGCATTAAATAAATCTAATATTATACGCAAGCCTCTACGTCGTCGTATCAAATAAAAACAAACGGAAGCTAAAAAGACTCGGGTAAAACATAAATGCTACTAAGAATAGAAATTAACCATACTAAAGATGGATAGTTAAATTACAACGACGAAAAACCTAAAGACTTATACAATACGAGGTCTTAAAAGTAGAAATACAATAAGTCTAAGAAAATAAATACAACTAGTCTAGTACAACCTTTACAAAGAAAATGAACTAGAAACTTCATCAAGACTTCAAAGACTTCAAAAGTCGTCATCTACCTGATCAACCTGTTCGTCTTCTCAACCCACAATGCATACAAAAGAAAATTCAAAGGAGGTAAGTACAAAGTACTTAGTAAAAGTGAGAAGCTAATGAATAACTAAGTTGTACAACGAAGGGTTATTATTATGATTATTAAATTTTCTTTATGAGACCGACTCAATCTAGGGTTCAATCCATGCCCATCGACATGTCATGACTAAACGTTTCTAGCTTAGCTTATCTTGGTTACGTCATCGCTCAAGGACACTACGCATGGCGTTCATCAGCCTGAAGATATACTTGCTAACTAACGGTGATTAGCACCGATTAGCTCCAGGGTCTCCCCGGTATGCATATACGTCCGATGAATTTCCTCCACTACCCTTCAGCCGTTTAAGGCCAGTAGCGTTGTTCACCTTTTATGAACGTATCACATCGCCGATATGAAAGAGTGCCTAACCGAGAATAAATGACGTTTTAGCTTTTATCTACACATATGTATTTATTATTGTGAATTAACTAGCCACCTAAGTGTTTTCGTATGCTCCTCACATACACTACTCTCTTTCCTAGACCACTAGACACGGACAAGTCCTAGCAAATACACGTACATTGATGAACTCTAGTTCATCAAAGCACAAGCCTTTTCATGCTCTTCCGACGGATCCGAACTTCAACTCCTTTTAAGAGCACATTCGGTGTTTTAATCGAACGAATCGAAATTCAATCGAAGCTTGTTCATATTTAATTAATGTTATTGAATCAAAAAAGTATAAATTTAAAACTTAACACAAATATACCAAAACATATCCCATCTTATTAATTACAACTTAGCATGAATTCTATCACCAAATAACACCAAGACTCACCAAAACTCAACCTATCGTTATAAAATTATAATTACTCATTAGGAAGAGCCTCTTACCTTAATTTCCAGCAAAACCGAAAGAAAAACGTCAAGCAACTGCAACAACTGTTGATCCTCAACCCCAAAACCTATTTGATCAACGAGAAACCCTAAAATCCTATTTCTTTGCAGAAAACCGAAACTGAAGAAGTCCATAAACTGAAGATTACCTCGATTAACTGCTGTATAACTATTTTTAGAATGATCTACGCTCCAAGACGATCGTTTCGACTACTCATGGCTGAAAAACAGAGTTACGGATTGAAAGATACGAATTTTTCAAAAATCAAACTCTACGAATACCGAAAACTAGTGTTAAACTGAAAACTTACGAAATTGAGAGATGTTATTTTCCAAAGTTGCGTCTCCTCGCGCTGATCACTTTTCTCTCCTGCGGCATCTTGAACAGATGAACGGATTGATCACACGGTTCTCCCTTTTATTTCGCTTTCTTCCTGCCTGTTGCCAGCGTTCCTCTTCTTTCTTTTTTTTTTTTTTCTGAATTCTGCCGTGAAACATAAAAGGGGATTTTGGGGGATTATTTTGTTTTTATAGCCATTTAATTAAATCCCTTAATTAAATAACTAAATCCCTTTAATTAAATCCTTTGTAATTAAATAAATAGGATAAATAATAATTAGGTCGTAGTGGGTATGACCAATTACTATTTTACCCTTTCTGAAAAGTCGGGATGTTACACCTTTCCAAAAACACCGGAATGTTTTCGTCTGACAATTTTCTACTGAAGCTCACAATTCTTATGTAACAGAATGCTCTAATAAAGGTAAAGAGAGGAAATCAACAAACTTATTAGGAAAGATGGATTCATTAAATAACAATTTTGGAATCTTTGAGCGAAGGGAACCAAGCCGGTAGTGTTGAGTGTTGGAGAAAAAAAGCCCTTTTTGAAGGGTTGAACGGTCAACTTTAGCGCTAATTACGGATAGGCTCCGATGTATGTCATCGAGAGTTACTGATATCATTAAATACTCCATATGGTGTAGTTGATGATGGGCTTTTGAATCACTCGATTCGGATGTCGGGTGAATGAGAAATTAATGGCTAAAGTTGGTAGAAAATATGTAGGAGATGGGTGTTGAAGGGAGGACCTCATCCCATTCTCCCACATAGGTAACTTGAGGCTTGTGAGCTCAAGTAATAAGAGCTAGTGTATACTCTTATAGATGTGCCCTAAGGGGCGAGGCACTTTTGTGCAGGAGGGAGGACTTAGATTATTCCACACGCGCGCGCGCCGCCGCCGTCCGGCCGGCTCGGCTCGGCTCGGCTCGGGTGTTACTATTAATTTTTTGGACAAAATTTCTTTATGAAATTAACCATAAAATTAATTTTGGAATGTGATTGTGTCATTCGACCAATCAGAATTTATTGAGTCATCTGACCAATCGTAATTCAGGACACGCCATCCGACCAATCAAAAGTGAAGATTGGGGTCGGCCAAAGCATGGTCTACACGCCCCTATGGTTTTTCCTTTCTTGAGGGAAAAGTCGGCCATTGCTTTTCCAAGGGGAAAAGTTTGATGATGTGTTTTTCGGCCAATCATATTTGAGCATTGGCTCCTCCTCTCCACTATATAAAGAACCCCATGGATGAAAGTTGAAGGATCGAATTTTCCTAGTCTTTTCCACCACAAAACGTCTAGCATATAGATCTAGATATTGAGTCGAAGAGAAGTCGGAGCACTCTGTAAGTTCGCCAGAGCTCAGATTTTTGAAGTGCCTCTAAATCCGAGACGTAAAGCCGTTGTATCTTGGGAGACATTTGCTACTACCGTGGGCACCATACCGGAGCAATTTGTCTTGAGGAAAGAGTAAAACTCGCCTCGGTTTGTCTTAGTCCTTTATTTTGTTCATACTACTTTTATTGTCTATTGTTTGAATCAGATATGCATGATGATATTTATTTTGTTAAATGATAAATAATATGAATCGTACTATTCACATGATTTATTTTCTAGATTAATTTTCCGTAATTTAATCCGTAAATTATGGATCTGTTCCATAAATCACTCCACACACAATACGCTATCCCAACAGGCTTAAGACAAAATTGGAATGCTTTACTGTATCGTGTTAACTGGTTTGCAGATCCGTTAATTTTGTATACGATTTTGTTTCTTTATGGTACCGGATCTGTTTTAGGTGTCATTATTCTCGTCGAACTAACCGGTTTATTTGCTGAATCTTAAAATCTTATTGGTTGGTTGTTACCGATCCATTATGGTACTTTGTATCTGATTCCTTGATCAATGCGTTGTGATTGAAAGCCGCATACGTGAGTGTGCAGTGACCAACGGCTATTAATCGGGTATAATGGTAATTGAATACAATAATGATATATACTTTTACGTATTCTGCAAGGATGCAAACAATGTGATAAAACGGTTTCATCGTGGATTGATTTTTTTTAGGTATCATTATTTGATAGACCTTTGTGGTTCATATTAAATTTACTGCTATTAGTTACGGTCTTTCAAATCGGTGCTGCTATAACATCTGTCCAGCGTCAATAAGGTGTTATATATCAAGTCTGACTTGCTTGGAAAGTATAATGTCTATATATGCTACTTGCTTCCATAAGGTGTGTGTTATTTCAAGACATTATTCTTGTTTCGTAATGCATCACCACTGTGTGCAGTGCATTAAGGTAGAAATAGTGGACTAGTTGCTTTATAAGTGTTATTTTTTGTGAATCTGGGAGTAGCTCTATCATCGGACATGCGTAATTCCTAATCGTCGTTGATATATATAGTTGCGGTTCATGCTTCCTGAGAGTATATACAGCAATATTTCGTGTCTGGGCACTGTTTCTTAATGATACCATTACCTGCTATTAGCTGCGGTGGTTTGGTAGTAATATAATGTTAGAAGTGTTTGTCTAACTAGCCTGAAGCCTGTGTCTCTTTAGTTCAGCTTTGAACTTGCAAGTTGTGGTCTAAATTGGATGTATATATATTATATGTTTCTATTCATTTAATTTGTTCTCGCATATGATCACTTTGTGGCATCTTAAAGCTGCATATATATGGGTTCTTTGCCACTAGATGAATCTGTTTGATTTAGGTGCTGAATCTAAATACTTTGTTATCACTATCATATGAGTTGTGAACTATTTTGAAACACTACTTGTCATGGTGGCTGCCGTTCTTTTCGACTTTAACGGGGAGAATTCGTTTTAGTTTTATAGTCTTAACTAAGTAGAAGGCACTTGATCATGCATTACTTATAGTGACAGACATTTCTATTATGTGTTCTGCACATAAATTAATGTGGTAGCTACTAACAGGAAGATTTGTTGTCTATGTTTACTAGAAATCTCTATGAACAACATAAAACAATGATTTTCTCTGAAATTACATACTTGATCTTGTTAAGACTCTAAGATTTGTTGCGAACGAATCGGTACTAAAAGGTGTCAATCTTACATTGTAAGATTGAAATGAAAGGATACACCGAGGTGAATCCAAATGTGATTGTAATGTGTCATTGTGACACAAGTGTACGCGTGCATGTTGTAGTACTAGACGAGAACCACGAGTGACCGGTTAATCTCCTCCCTTTGATGGAGAAGTTCGGTGGTGCAACGAACGATGCTTTGAATGATCAAATTGGATTGATCAGTATGTTGATAGTGAAACTGTCTGTTGGGCACAAACTTGATGCTCCGTAAAGTGCCAGTGAGATTGACTCTAAGATCTGCTTACATGCTTGAGTAATATTTGCTTGTGACACTATGATTAGGACTTGAAATTTGATCTTAATCACAAGTGTCTAGTATGTGTTGAAGCCATGTTGGCTAACTCACCGTAGACCGGTAGAAAGGAACACGAACCTCCGATTCATGCAAACTAGAGGTGATAAAAGTATAATGTTACTTTTATTGAGTATAGCACCGAAATATTATGATGCTGAAAAGCGAAGATAAGGCTCGTGATGCCTTGAGATTTATCAGAATGAATGTGAGAATAAACATAGCAAACGGATGAGACGTATCCGTAGTGATTATAGTGGTGGATATGACGTATTGTTTCATGAGTCTTGCTAAGGGCCCGGCATCATTCATCAAACAACTACACCATACACACCTCTACCAAAAGGTATTGCTAAACGCAAGAACCAAACTCTTAAATAGTTGATGGATGCTATGTTAATGAGTTCGGGTTTACCTCAGAACTTGTGGGGGGAGCTGACCTCTCAGCAAAATTCATTCTGACCAAGATCCCTTCAGTGAAGAAGGATGACACCCCGTATGAGTTGTGGAAAGGCTGTGGTTTAGCTACAGATTCTTGGAAATGTGGGGGTGTTTGGCTAAGGTCGAAGTGCCTAAACCAAAGTGAGTGATAGGACCTAAAATCGTTGGTGCCTATTGTTCTGGTGCATGAATCAGACATCAATGATGTACATGAACATGTCATCATCGAGTCTAAGAATGTTGTGTTCCTTGCGGATATCTTTCCTTGTAAGGAAAGTGTTAAAGAATAAGCAAGCATGAATAAGCGGGACATATGAGTCTTAATTAGAGTGTGAACCTCAAGAAATTGAGGAGCCTCGTTGTAGTATAAGGGCTAGGACTTCCAGGTCCTTTGCTCCTGATTTTCTGACCTATACGGTAGAAAACGAACCCAGGACATATGTTGAGGCAATGTCAACTCCAGAAGCCCATTTCTGGAAAGAGACTATAAATAGAGAAATCCATCATGCAAAACCACACTTGGGAGTTGGTTGATTTTCCATTGGGAAATAAACCACTCAGGTGCAAGTGGATCTTCAATGAGAAGTTAAAGGTTGATGGATTTATTGTAAGGCGTTGTTGGTAGCCTGAGGACATCGATAGAAAGAAGGCCTTGACTTTTTACTCACCAGTTATGAGAATTACTTATATAAAGGTTCTCATCGATATAGCTGAGTCTATAACCTGAAGTCCATCAAATGAATGGTTATGGTGAGTTGAAAGAAGAGATGTACTTGGAACAACTTTGAGGGGTTCATAGTTCCAGGCTAAGAGAGTAAAGTGTGTAGACTTGTTAAGTCTCTATGTGGCTCGAATAATAGCCAGAGCAACGGCATATCAAGTTTGACAATGTCATTTTGTCAAGTGGGTAGGACATATATATATGTCAACATTGAGAACACACCTTTGTGATAGTATGTCTATGACGTGCTGATAATGGGAAGTACTCATGAGAGTATCATGAATACGAAAATGATGCTGGCAAGGAATTTCGATGTGAAGGACCTGGGAGTTGCCGATGTGATACTAGGGATTAAAGATCTCTAGTGTATCTGGTGGACTTGTGTTGTCACAAACTCATTATCATGAGTCTGTTTTAAAAATAGTTAATGTCTTTGATGAAAGTCCTGTAAGCACTCCACTTGACCTAAGTATGCACTTAGTCAAGAACAGAGATGAACCTGTGCATCAATTGAGATATTCTCAAGTGATCTGAAGTCTGATGTACATAACCAACTGTACATGACCAGACTTAGCATGTTCAGTGAAGAAACTGAGTAGGTTTACGAGTAATCCAGATCATAATCATGGGAAAGCCTTAAATAGGTTGTTGAGGTACATGAAGTACACTATGATTCTGGGACTACGATATACTAGATATCCATCAGTATTAGAAGGATACTGTGATGCCAACTGGATATCAGATATGAAAGATTCGAAGTCCACCAGTGGATACTTATCCACGATTGGTGGTCTTGATGTGTCTGAAGTCTACAAGGCAAACGTGCATAGCTCGTTCCATAATGGAAGCTGAGTTTATAGCCTTGATAAGGCTGGAGAAGTGTTAGGAAATCACTAGTTTAACGCAGCGGAATTTAAAATTTGATTTCCTTTTCTAGATCGTTCTTCGTTTAATGTAATAAACACGTTAAGTAGTTTGACGGTTATACCTCAGATGATCTATAAGATCGTCGCTTTGACCGCCAACGGAGAGTAGTTCAATGCGCAATCCGTCCACGCGTCCGGCCTCTATCGCTAATCCACACGAACCCCTTGCCGGAATCCTCCTTGGATTGCTATCGGAAAAACTCCGGCTGCTAGACCGGACCTTTTCTTCCCACACAAACTCACTATGGATTGCTCTCTATTTTACACAAGAACTATGAGCTCTTGTAATTGTGATGTAAAAAGATCTTGACACCCACCTCTTATTTATAGTGATAAGTGGCGCCCCATTAGTGTGTAGGAGAAGAAAACATTTTTCCAATAAAATAAAGAAAATCTTCTAGATTGATTCATCTCTTTAATTATAATTTATTTTGCCAATATCTTATATTGATTATAATTATCTTATTACCATAAATTTATTTTTCCAAAATCAATTAATATCATATATTAATATTATGGCAATCTTATTAATTAAAGTGCACAATCCAAGTGTATCTCATACACTTTAAATGTATACCCATGTGCCAAATAATTGGCTTCCGAATATTCTTTAATTAATATAATTAATATATATAATTAATATCTTGTATTTTATTTATTCATAATAAATAAATACCACCATATTAATTTACCACTATAACCTTTATAGTCCAGAGATAAACTTTCCTTATTTGGTTATCAACTATAACCGCATTTTAATCCGACTCGATGTTCATATGTGTGTGACCCGATAGGCTTCCGAATATGTTGGCCGTAGACACAAAGTGCAAATTACTAAAATACCCTTCATGCCTAACGATCATGGGATAGCGTCTAGCAACACACCATGACCCCCAATCATCGGAAGAGTCAAAAGCAATGACTACTACCTTTCATGTGAAGCAGTTACCGTGTAACTTACAATCCTATCACTGTAATAATATCTATACGATCGTATCTCGAGTGTCAATACAATGACGATCGTATCTTATAATCTGGATGTCACGCTCTCTCGGAATAACACATTTACTCCCACTTTGCAAAGATTCTCGAGAGCTAGATATTCCTTATAAAAAGGCCAATTCGGATATTCGATCCCAATCATAGGATACGTGATTCCCGGACGACCAATCATGTATACTCCGCATGCTTCAATATCATACCCAATCACTACCACATGATCGCCCCATGGTTAGGAGAAATTCAATAGTGTCAAAGCATGACAATCCACACCGTGATGCTATGAAGACTCGGTCAAAGGATAATTACACAACCGCCACATAGTGTGACACTTAATGTAAGTGGGTCAGTCTAACGTCGCATTCTCTAATACACGGTCCACTTACAGTCCAAAGTGTCCCTACACTTCGATAGACGAGATCTATCCCTATCTTCTAAAAGATAGAAGACATCCAATACGTGCTAGTCTAATTATACTATCAATGTCCCATTTGATAATATATAAGACTAGAGACATTTAAGTACCAACCTTGTTATAGTGATTAGAGATCTCATCAACCATAATCACTATCATGGTTTCTCTATCACAGATTGATACTAGGGACGTTACTATATATATACAACAAATAATATGAAGACAAACAATATATAATAACATAAGTGCTTTTATTAATCATAATAAAGTTATTACATGAACTAAACAGACTGTAAATGACCCGACCCGGTCGGATCCGGTCCAACCCGATTGGGTTTAGGACACCTTTTCAACAATAAGCTGAATGGCTTTGGAATTTCATGGAGGATGTTCCATGCCAGTGGCTGTTATCAGCATACACTGCGATAGTCAGTCGGCTAAAGGAAGGGCACAGATTAGTGTGTATAATGATAAGTCTCGACACATACGGCGTAGACAAAATACCATTAAATAATTGATCTCCAATGGCGTGATTTCCATCGATTCCATCGATTGTGTAAGGTCGAAGGAGAATCTTGCGGATCTGCGTACAAAAGGTTTAGCTAGAGATCAGATGTCATTTTTGACAACGAGGAATGGGGCCGAAGCCTATTACGCATGTTTCCTTGTAGTAGCAACCCAACCATGTTGACCGGAGATCCCAAGATCATGGGTTCAAATGGGACAACTAAGCTATAAGGAACAATCCAAAGACTTACCCATTCTGAGAGAATAAAAGTGCTATCTGCAGAGGGTGTGAGGTTAAGCTTAGCTTTTAATGAGTCCTATATCTTGATATTCAAGTAGGGTAGGGCAGAATACCCTTGATAGGAGGTCACCTATGTAAGTATGAAGTGGGGCCACTTCTATGAGAATTTTGAGGCTTGAATTCTTTAAAGCACTTTCTGAAACCAAGTGTTGTCCAGGGCCGAGACGGACACAACCATGTGAACCGAAAGGTGCTAGGGGAAATATTGTGTGAGTGCTATTGTCTTGGTTTACACTAAAAAGGCTGAGCAGATTCAAGACCTAGTTCAGCGATTAGCGAGTAAATCCGATAGTACTTCACTAAGCCAGGTTCAAGGCCAGAAGCTACCTCTCCTGATGCAATATTTTTCCGTCTGACTTCTCTTCAGAGTCTGCATTTTCATTTGCATTAATTATCATTCATGTGGGGGATTGTTGGAGAAAAATCCCTTTTTGAAGGGTTGAACGTTCAACTTTAGCGCTAATTACGGATAGGCTCTGATGTATGTCATCGAGAGTTAATGATATCATTAAATACTCCATACGGTGTAGTTGATGATGGGCTTTTGAATCACTCGATTCGGATGTCGGGTGAATGAGAAATTAATGGCTAAAGTTGGTAGAAAATATGTAGGAGATGGGTGTTGAAGGGAGGACCTCATCCAATTCTGCCACATAGGTAACTTGAGGCTTGTGAGCTCAAGTAATAAGAGCTAGTGTATACTCTTATAGATGTGCCCCAAGGGGCGAGGCACTTTTGTGCAGGAGGGAGGACTTAGATTATTCCACACGCACACGCCGCCGCCGCTGCCGGCCGCCGGCTCGGTTCGGGTGTAACTATTATTTTTTTGGACAAAATTTCTTTATGAAATTAACCATAAAATTAATTTTGGAATGTGATTGTGTCATTCGACCAATTAGAATTCATTGAGTCATCTGACCAATCAGAATCCAGGGACACGTCATCCGACCAATCAAAAGTGAAGATTGGGGTCGGCCAAAGCATGGTCTACACGCCCCTATGGCTTTTCCTTTTTTGAGGGAAAAGTCGGCCATTACTTTTCTAAAGGGAAAAGTTTGATGATGTGTTTCGGCCAATCATATTTGAGCATTGGCTCCTCCTCTCCACTATATAAAGAACCCCATGGATGAAAGTTGAAGGATCAAATTTTCTCTAGTCTTTTCCACCACAAAACATCTAGCACATAGATCTAGATATTGAGTCGAAGAGAAGTCGGAGCACTCTGTAAGTTCGCCGGAGCTCGGATTTTTGAAGTGCCTCTAAATCCGAGACGTAAAGCCGTTGTATCTTGGGAGACATTTGCTACTACCGTGGGCACCATACCGGAGCAACTTGTCTTAAGGAAAGAGTAAAAACTCACATCGGTTTGTCTTAGTCCTTTATTTTGTGCATACTACTTTTATTGTCTATTGTTTGAATCAGATATTCATGATGATATTTATTTTGTTAAATGATAAATAATATGAATCGTACTATTCACATGATTTATTTTCTAGATTAATTTTCCGTAATTTAATCCGTAAATTACGGATCTGTTCCGTAAATCACTCCACACACGATATGCTATCCCAACATTGAGCATCAGCAGTTGTCATCTGAGAGTTTGCAACCACTATCTAGCTTTGGTTCAGCAAAAGGAAGATTGCTCAAACGGGTTCCTTGGACTGCATCAGTGCCAGGGGACCCATTGAACTCTCCGAATGGCAATTCCTTTAACATGCTCGGATTTCCATCTCCACAGCCTACTCTGCCTCTTTGGGAACCAAGAGATGAAGTGGATGTATTGTTGTTCTTAGAGGACAACGACTAATACATTACATATATGAAAATGAAAGGAAAATAAATAAATTTGCAGAGTACCTAAAAGCTGATATGTCATGATCAATGATCTTTGTGATATATAAAATTTTAACGATAGATCTTCGACCAAAATCTTCAAAATGAAGGGCATTGTTTTCATTTTTCTTGCAAAAGCTTCACAACAATAGGCGGCTGCCACGAATCTTGAAAATTTGGGTAATGGTATACACTATATATATGGGGGCGTGGCTAAAAGAATTTAGGGTAAGGGAATTTGGGTAATACCGTAATGGTATGCACTTTATATATAGGAGCGGAGTGCGGCGCGCTACAAGAATTTAGGGTTCGGGTTTGGAAGCTCATCAAAATTTCAGAAAACTCGGGCCATTAAATGAAAAACAAATAATGTGGTAATGTAAAAAAAATTGACGGCCAGTTTCACGTGCGTGCACCCACACACCACACACACACACAAACGCCTTTTGATTTTTATTGAGCGGGTCGGCCACAAAAAAAGTACCATTTTTCTGCTATATATTTTTTTGGTTTAATGTTGAAAAGCACTGGTTTAAAACTTATTTGGGCATTCATGCTCAAATAAAACCATGAGTTATAATATATACAAAACCGAAAATATCCCTCTTTTTTTTTAAAAAAAAAAACACTTTTTCTCCTCTTTCAGCATTGTGTCTATTTATAGAGTGTCGATGAAAATGTAATGACGACAATGAGGAAGAAGAAAAATGAAGGCAGTGACACTATAGATGTACTGACACTGTAAATACTGTAACAAATGATTATGTATTGATAAAGTGTCGATGAAGAAGTAGTGACACATGATTTGTGTTTCATAAAGTGTTATTGAAGATGGAGTAACACCTAATTTGGTCTTTAGAAAGTGTGGACAAAAATGCAGTGACGCATGATTTGCTCTTCGTAAAGTGTCACTTAAGATGAAGTGTCACTGAAGATACAATGACAAACTACTATTGTCACATCATCAAATGTTTAGATGTTAAGCCCTTAAAGTGCATCTACACATGTTACTGCATCTTCCACTTCATTGTTATGACATCTAAAGTTACCATACCTTCAATTTTAGTGTTATTGCATTGTTAACTTCATTGTTACTATATCTTACGTTACTACATATTCAATTTCAGTGTTATTGTATCTTCAACTTCATTGTTATTGCAACTTCAATTTCGTTGTTAGTGCATCACGATAAATCTATGAAGAAAAAATTGATTTTCAAAAACTATGTTAGAAAAGATCAAATGAAATATCAAAATAAATAGGAAAAAAATATGAAGAATGGTGAAATAATTCCGATGATCCGAGTTGTATATAAAAAGATATAGCCGTTTAGAATATTAAGTAGGAGAGATAATAACATATTCTTTTTTAAATTTTTGCATATATGGAAAGGGTAATTTGATATACTTTAATATTTTTTTTAGGAATACTTTTAGTATTTTTGACCTTATAAACCAAATAAAATAGAATTCTTCTAGGGTTTTTGACACTTTTAGGACCTTATGTTTTAACATTGTGTCAAAATGGACCCTTATCTTTTGAAACGACAATTTTAGGACCTCATGTTTGTGTTTATTTTCAGTTTTAGGACAATTTTGAAATTTCCGTCCAATTTAACGTGTTTTGTCATTAACATCCAGCTGGACAATCCACCTATAATTTTGTTGAAAAAAAAAATTAAAAAAATTTCCACATATTTTCCACGTACTCTTTTATTAAAAAAAAAAATTCATTCAGTATTCCCAATCCATAAGAAATGGATTCAGTCTCATCCCCTTCCAAAAATTTCCACCCGCCGCCTCCTTCCCCAGTTCGTCGGAAATACAGCACCATTGAAAATCTACCTCCAAATTACAGCCACCGCCTCCCCCTTCCCCTTCCCTTTCCCTTCCATCAACTCCACCCAACCCACAACAGCCCCGCCTCTCCCATTTCTCGTCCATTAATCTGACAAAACTAGCACCCACAATCCTAGCTGCAATCCTCCACACAAACGGCTAAATTACAATTTTGGTCCTCTAACTAGACACTTTTTCGATTTTGGTCCTGGTTTTTCTCCGACGACAATTTTAATCCTGTAAGTGATCTTTTTTTTGCAAAAATAGTCCTGAACGCCGGAGAGACCACTTACAGGACTAAAATTGGTCTTTTCCGGCGCCAATTTTAATCCTGTAAGTGGTCTTTCCGGCGATAATTTTAGTCTTGTAAGTGGTGTTTCCGGCGTTCAGGACTATTTTTGCAAAAAAAAGACCACGTATAGGACTAAAATTGTCGCCGGAGAAAAACCAGGACTAAAATCAAAAAGTGTCTAGTTAGAGAACCAAAATTGTAATTTAGCCCCACACAAACCACCATATCCTTCGATTCATCCCCCTCTTCATCATCTCCGGCGATGGTGTTCCGCCGTCGTCCTCCGTTCTCTCCTCCTTGAAACCTTAATTATCCCCAATTTCACAATTAACTCAACAAAAAAAAAACAAAAAAAACATCTGCAAATAGGCTTTCATGGTTCCATCTTACCGGAGAAACTTCTACCAAGCCACCACCACCGGAGAAAAGATCTGATGTAACATATGCTGAATAGATCAGGGAGATGGGGCTTTTCATTTGCAAGAAGGGAAGAATGAGAGCTGGGTTACGGGTTTGGGTGGGGTTTCAAACGATGGTAGATGGAGGAGGGGTTCAGACGATGGGGATAAGGGAATACAACTTCGGAGGAGGTGAAGAGAAGAGTATGGCTTGAAGGTGGTTAGAAGAGATAGATGAGCAGGGCTTGAAGTTGGTCGAAAGAGATGGAGGAGGCGACGGCGACAACGGTTTTGAAAGAAGGAGGTGGAAGAATTAGGGTTAAAAGGTGAGAGTTTTTGGATTGAAACCATTTCTTAAGGATTGGGAATAATGAATGAATTTTTTTAATAAAATAATACGTGGAAAATAGGTGGAAATTTTTTTAATTATTTTTTAAATAAAAGTATAGTGGATTGGCCAGCTGGATCTTAACGACAAAACACGTTAAAGTTGACGAAAATTTCGAAATTGTCCTAAAACTGAAAAAACACAAACATAAGGTCCTAAAATTGTCATTTTAAAAGATAAGGGTCAATTTGACACAATGTTAAAACATAAGGTCCTAAAAGTGTCAAAAGCCCATTGTTCTAGAAGGTGAGTGTCTTAGCGTGTTTATTACTTCCTCAGTTCATTATTATCAGATGCAGTTTCTAAAATAACAACTTTTAAGAAACTGATAATGATTTGATTTTAACATTGAATAAACTATTTTTTGTGATTAAAAACAATTTTTTTTATAATTTATAAAGTTACATATATACTACCTTCGTCCCATAAAAAGTGTCCACTTTTTGTGGTGCACATAGATTAAGGAAATAATTAATATGTTGTATTTTAAATATCAATTGACAAATATACCCCTACTTTATAATAAATGCTTGTTTTGGAATATGAAAAATGTATGCAAACATTAAATTGTGACAGGGGCATGTATGCAAAATATGGATTAAATGATGCATTGATATTTTAAATGGACACTTTTTATGGGACAATTCATTTTCAAAAGTGGACACTTTTTATGGGACGGATGTAGTATCATTTATCACTCCCTGAGTAATAAATAAATCTCAAACTAAAAAAGGTCAATTAATATTGATTTTAAAATATATTACTACCTATATCCCGTTTTATCGCTCACTTAATCATTTTATAAACTTTTTTTTTAATTTTTTTCTCTCTTTATGAAACAAATTTAGTATTTAATGCTAGTTTTGAAAAATTGCTACTACTATATATTGCTACAAGAACAATATTTGTTTGTAGGGGAAAGAAAAGGAAATTAAGTCCATATAACCGAAAAGTGAATTTTTTTAGAAACAAAAGTGAATTACTAATTAAGTTTTGAATACAGGTAAAATGCCAGACCGGGACAAAGATGGTAATGTAAAATCCCACATCGGTAAAGTAAAGTCCTGCTCACCCCTATATAAGTGTGAGACATAAATGTCTTATCAACTCGGGTTAGCCCTTTTAGACCAAGCGATGACGGTGATCTAAGCAGTTGACCGGACATTTATGACTCATTTAACGTACCAGGCCCGGGGTCGGAGTGTTACAGAATGGTATTCAGAGCCGACTCCCATACCGTAAGAGGCGGTGAGGCACCTCTAGAATCCTATGGTAGGGACGAACAGCGACAAGTCCACTGGGACAAATCTTGACCATCCTGGCGAGGATGCCAGTCCCTTATAAGGGAGAGAGGGAGGGGGGGGGGGGAGGAGAATGTAAAATTCCACATCGGTAAAGTAAAAACCTGCTCACCCCTATATAAGTGTGAGGCATAAAGGTCGTGTCAACTCGAGTTAACCCTTTTAGACCAAAAGAGGACGGCGGTAGGGGCGGATCTAGGTTATACTAAAGGAGGTCCACGGACCCCGCTAAAAATAAAAATACTACATTTTACCTATAGAAAAAATATTCGAACCCTGTGAAGAAAATTATTTAGTATGTTAAATATTTGACTGACCCAGAAAAAAAACATTCAGGTCCGCCAAGGTCTAAGCAGTTGACCGGATATTTATGATTCATTTAACGCTACCAGCAGGCCAGAGGTCTTGGGGCGTTACAGGTAAATATGAGATAAAAATAACAAAATAAGATATAAAAAAAAAGGGGGGAAAAGATTGACAACTTTATCACATAGTGTTGACGGAGAGATTAGTCATTTTATATTTCTTCGGTTTGGTTGGCTTTAGTGTCTTATACATTCTTGTTGGAGATCATTGTAATGATGGTTTGAATTTTTGACATGTGTAATTTCTGTTACGGAATCCTGCTACCACATTAAAATTATCAAACTAAGTAACATGTAGCATATTTTTCATCATTAATCATTTTTACCCATATCAGTCAATAGATCCATAATGTAAATGTGTGTTAAAGCCGGAAATGGAACATTGGACACGTGAATTCAAAAATCAATAAAATTCAGTGATCATTAATCTTGTAACCCACCAATCCCGGATGTCGGGTTCGTATCCGAAAATAAAACGTTCGGCACGTGAATTTTAGAGAAATCCCTAAAACTCAAGTAAGCTTCACTTAATATCAGAGTATAAATGAAATGCGCTGCAAAGAGAAAGAAACAAATGTTCCGGAAACATACCCTCAGGGTCTTTAAAACAACGTCCACCTGAATACAATTGTCGTCAAACTAAAATCATACATAACTGAAAAAAAAATACTAAAATCTCAAACAACCAACATGTCTATTACAAGAGGAACAACTACAACTATTTTGCATTCATGCCTTATACAAAAGAACAACTACTTAACAAGAAAACTACTAAACATAAACGATTCCATAGCTCCATTCGTAAGCTTTCTCTAATAACTCACCATGCATATCTTCATTTTCACAATAAAGGAGTAAGCTCTTGCATTAAGCTTAGTACGGGAAATGAAGATCAGAATAGGGATTCATGTTTGTCAAATACCGGGAAACATGACATGCATATACTTCATCCAATTTACAAAACAATTTAAAAGCAATATTGTGCAACCTTAAGGACACTAATTTTGGAGCAATACTTGATCAATGCATAAGAAACATGACCTATTAACTACATTCAGGTCATTTTGCACGTACTTGTTCAGTTACACTAAATACTTTGCATATTCGTGCTCTTGTCGTGTTCATGTCTAGCACCTAAAACCAAATAGTTATCATGAGGGCATATTGAAACACGGGCAACATGACTAGCCATACATCCAACATGATGTTAGATGTAATATCGTCGGATCAATCATAGATTGACCCGATTACGCAGCGGAAGGCATCAGATCTAGATCTAAACGAAACAAAGAACATAAATTAAAGATCTAAATCTACAAGGGGGTTTAGGAGCCTACCTTTTATGGTGCTTAACTCCAAGATCAAAAAGGCTCATTGAACACGTGATTGAGCGACCACCGTCTTCCAACGTGTGTCTCCCAAAGAACACCAAGTGGATGGTGTTTCCCGCCGCGGACCTCCTTGATATGCTACCGGAAAAATCCCAAGATTTTCCAACTCAACCCTAAGAATAGAGGCCAAATTTTCAGCCAATTTCTCTTGTGAATAGTGACGTGAATAGTGATTGTCAAAAGGCTTGGGAGAACTCTCTTTATATAGGAGAGTAAAACTTAAGCCCCAAGGATTAAATAATTAAGAGATAATTATTACATTAATCCTTTTCCAAATAAAAGATAAATAAAATAATTATCCCAAACAAATTAGGATAAACTATATTATTATCTAATATTCCATGAATTATCATTTAACAAATAAAAGATAAATCACATATTAAATAATTATCCAAGAAAACTAATTTCTTAATAATTAAATAATAAATCACAATATGCATGCACACCTTTCTCTCAAAATAAGGTCACGCACCTATTTTCTATATTTGACCAAAAATTAGGTCAACGCACCAATTCGGGCTGAGTCCACGAAAAATGTCTTTTCCGTGTATTTAATTATTTAGTCCAACTAAACAATTAATCCACATATCAATTAAATAGCCCAATCCACTATTTAATTATAATAGAGGTGCAACGACGAGAAATCCAATTATGCTATATTAGGAGCCACGTCGGGGACCATGGACCCATATTCAGTAGCTACAATAAATCGAATAAAATTATTCGTCAGACAGAATAATTATATCCAACCTATTAATTCCGGGATTACACCACCATAAACCCGAAATTGAACTCTATCGAATATAGATAACTTACACTCAATTTATGAGTCGAAATCGTCCACTGATATAACCATTACATACGGATAAATCCTCCATAGACTGTTCACTTCGATTCGGGATATTTCCGTAAACCCTTCTCGAAACATATTATCCTTATTTACCATTAACCCCCTAGTGATCAATTAGTTCATAACCAATATAATATGAACTGGGCCCATCGATCAGTTTCTAGGGTCAACAAATAAGGGAACTGTCTATCTACTTCCCGAGGGAAGGAATGGATTCCATATCTGTGATAACACAGACCACTCACTCATTCCAGAATAGAGCCAACGAGAAGTGTTGGACCACATCTTCGCTGCGGTGATCCTTACTAACACATCAAACTCTACCCTAGTCTAAGCGGTTATGCAGTGATCACCTCAGATTCGTATTAATCCATATATGATCATCTTGTGATTCGATAAGACTTCTCGATCACGGAATTATATCGAGAACTCAAATCAAATCGGTCCAGTCCTATATGATTATCATCATATATAAATGCCCCACTAGGTACCCTATTACCGACAGTCCGGATAAGACTGTCACACCGTAAAGTGTTCTGGGCGCATTAATAGCAAATTAATCATGAGACCCATACTCAGATTAATAAACGCTACGGACTAAGTTAATTTTAAGTACATCTCACTAACTCAATCCTCTTGTGTATAGCCATACACTGAGTTATGTGATTACATAAACGAGGTACTTAGGGTTTTCAGTAGTGTCTTAATTATAAGCATACATGCATATAATAAGATGAATTACTAATTCCGTCCTAAAACAATTATATAACTATCTTTCGGGCACTATACCTTACAATCTCCCACTTGCACGAAAGGCATGTGGATTAATTGTTTTAGAGCACACCCTTTATATCTATATCTACAACATTCTCCCACTTGCTCAAAACAAGTGAGACGTATCCCTCAAATCTGTACCCTCCAAGCGCATCTTAGTAATTCATCCTTCCAAGCACGACCGGAGTGTGCCGCCGCAGGGTAGGTCAGTGACCCGGCGTGTACTCAGAATCCGAATACCATGTGACTTGGTACACTGATCAGGTAGGATATCGGCTTGAGTCAATCTTTGGGATCGAAACATCGCCTTTCCATCTAATCCGGTGGTACGATATCAATATGCCTTTGATTCAACACCGAGGACCAAATCGACTTAACGATCATCCTCAATCTGACCTAAATCCAGAATCAGTGTTATCACTTATATTCTAGTTTGCACCTGAATATACTAGCATATTATTCCTCATTCTCCCGAAGATACTTGAGGATTCACTAAACATCCCATTTCGTATTCATCCATTGGTTTAGATAATCATTCACGAGAGGTAGGGTAGACTACATCATTGAATCTTTGCATAAATGCAAGAATATCTTAACCAGGTGAATGGATGGGATTGCCAATGATTGATTCTTGTGGATTTGAGCGAATCAAATCCTTTAGAATGAATCTGATGGCATGTTAGACTCGACTTGGATAACACACCCATGTTGTTTCCAACTGTTTCAGTGTTACCATTCACAAACACTAGTCTACATACTACTTTACTAATATTGATACCCAGTCTACGAAAGACTTATCAACATTCTGGTCAAGTCCACATATTAATATATATGACTTTGAAATGACCTAGAGGTTTGCTTTAATCCCCAAAGGATATAAGCTATGGCAGGCATCCTGCCAAAGGTTCTTTCTGAATAAATTAAGATACCGTTAGTCTCGCAAAAAGGTCTTAGGGAATCACCCCTAATTTCTGCTTTGTAACGAATCTGTTATTTGTTCTAAGCTAAAACCCTTCTGTTCTGAATGAATTCAGATTCCGTTGTTCGGCAAGGAAGTCTTAGGGAATCACCCCTATTTCCCGCTTTCTGACGAAATCAAGCAAGACTGAGTGGTAAGAGAGATCACGGTCTGGTTAACTCTCTACCTTTTAGGGAGTCACCCCTAAATTACTCAGCTTTGCAGTGAAAGTTAAACTTTCCTATTCATTCTACTCTTCTTCATGTAGTTCCAATTACTCTCACTGGACCTGAGATGCTCAGGTGGTTCTACAAGAGTTTCAACAGAACTGGAGTATCAATCTCCATTCACAAGGTTATGGCTTTCAAACCAACCTCTATGATCAGGATCCTACACAGCCCACAAAGGACTATAGGTCATCAATCTGCCCTATAGACCGTAAGGTCCTGCAATGGGTAATGGACAAACCATACTCCCACCTGCGTTCGGGGTGGAGTGATATCTTGATCTAGTTTAGTAGTTTTTATTAGTGTTATCACCAACTGCCAGTGTTGGATGTGGACTGAACAAATCAGTTAGTAACATCTTGAGTACAAATACTTCAAGATCTAAGGTTGTTATTTATAGACTCTATCAGACCGAGTTTGACAGTATTTCCGTCATTCTCTGAATTTATGAGTTTTTATAACCTAACTTTACTCAATGCATTAAGATCTTTCACGACTGAGCGTATGCGCAAAATTTCCAGTCCTACCTTCAAGCACTAAATGCTAAATGTCTATATTTACGGAAGTGGGGTGAACCGAATTCACTCCGTATCCACAAATGCGTAGGCATCTTTTAGGTAGACTTCTCGGTTTTTTATTACAACCGTTATTTTGCAACCAATGAGTTCAGCAGCGTATCGTAGCACATCAATAACTATATAAGGCAAATTTATGGTGTATCCCTTAGTGAAAACATTTCACTTGGGAGGAGGCCGAGCATCGATCCGAAGACTACGCAACAACCTATTTACGAGTATGGAATACTCTATCTCTGCAGTGAAATCGTGGATTTCCTCCTAATATTTTGGATAAACTTTCCGGAGTTTCGAGTAGTTGTCGACTAGATGTCACTACTCGAGGCTCCCACTAGCTTGTATCTTTCATAAGACCCGAAGGTCAATATGAGCAAGCTATGTAACTTCTTTAAATCTATTACCCTTTCCCGATTGAAAAGAAACTTAGGCTTTGTTCCTTTGAGACAGGGTTCCTTTGACTGGAAGATAGGAATCACCCTAAGCCAGTCTGCAGATCTTGTCTTTGGGGTATGCACTAATTAATAGTATATAAAGAAGTGTTCATCTAAATATGGAAACCATTTGCGTTTATATTGTTTTAGATGTGTTACATATACATATTCAGCATTTCTTAGTGGTTCTGACTTTATCAAACAAAAGTCCGAGTCTTAGGTTCGTGCTACGAATGTTATATTTATCGTCAATAAGACAAACAAATTATCCTATTGAAAATGAATACGTTCGTTCCAACGAATCCGAAAACAGAAAATGAATTTTCTGTGATACTCAAGAATTGAATCCGAGATTCATTTCTTTATATCACTCCCACTAGTCTATCTGAGAATAAATGCCCGTTGTCTATTTTTATTTATCGTTTAATGCAAAGCTACCTAGTTCTTTCAAAGAACTTAGCTTTCGAAAAATTGCTAAGGATGCATTGGTCGTGATGATCCAAATCACTTTCCTTATCCTCTAATTTCCAATTCATTAATTTTTCGGTTTGGCCTTAAAACTACTTCGTTTGGATGATCGACACGTATAAACATTCTTTCCCATTCTCGACTTTCCTTAAATGAAAATAGATCTTGAACTAGCGATTCGTTCGAGTAGACTCTATTCTTGAACTGTGGGATGTTGATGTTACTTGCTTGGACTATCGATTTTTCTAATCGACAAATCATAAGACCAAAGCTCCCACTAGTTTATCGGTTCCAAATACCGTCTAACCAAAGAATACTTTGTATTTATGATTTTTCAAAGATTAGAACATCACCTAGAACTAAGCTCCCACTAGTTTATCGGTTCCAAATCTTGTCTAACTAGCAATGCTTTGTGTTCATGATGTTTCAAAGATTATAAAATCTCGAACTAAGCTCCCACTAGTTTATCGGTTCCAAATCTTGCCTAACTAGCAATGTCTTTGTTCATGATGTTTCAAAGATTATAAAATCTCCGTAACTAAACTCTCACTAGTTTATCAGTTCCAAATACTGTCTAACTAGTAACGCTTATTCTTGTTTTTCCAATGAATGGAGAAACTCTTGTGCATTCCATTTCACATTTCTAATTATTCAGAAAAACAACAAATCATAAGACTAAGGCCCCCACTAGTTTATCGGTTCCAAATACCGTCTAACTAGCAACGCCTTATGTATATGATTTTCCAATTTTCAATTAGAAATTTGATGTGTAATTACACTTTTAAAATTCACTAAATGAATTTTATCTGATAGTCCTATGTCATCTTTTGTAAACTAAGTATGGTCGTCTCTCGTTCAACACAAGTGACACCCGTGACATACTTATACTATGTCACTTAAGTTTTTAAAGGCTTAATAGAAGAAAAATTTTCCAAAAAATTAAGCGCATTCTCGTTGATAATTACAACGTACTTGTTACTTCCACATTTTTAATGAAGTCCTATTTCTAACAGATTCGATAGTCTAGAGATTAAAGTTGTAAAAAAATATGATGAAAGTTAAATTCAAAATTAAATTTTCACTACTAGATTTTTATTTTAGGAATAATAAACTATAAAGTCTATCCTACCATTCCAAGGATTTAACCTCGTATAATCTTGTCCGAGAGGGTCGATATCGAAACTATGACGGTTAAATCGAGACAATGTCTCTCAATGATTAAGCTTCGAGAATCGAACATCTCACGAAATCGAGACATCCCGGACATTTAATCATTGATTACCTTCCTTTTCTAGCCTAGATATTTGAAAATATCCACAAAGAGTGTGACCTACTATATCGGATCTCGAGTACGCCCGAGTATGCCTACGAGGGGCGGTCGATGACCCGGCGAGTACCGATATCCTATCCTTTCGAGAGACCAAGCCTTGAATTTTGATAGCGGTGAACACCATCCGAAGGGCGAAATCAAAGCGGCACGAGGTGTCACCATTCTCTCACGTGCTTGCATCTATAGTAGAGGCCGTGGGGTTGGTGTGTCGCCTTCCCGCTCCCACTCAATATTTTGAAAAAGTGGTGGGTTTACTAATTACGGTTTTGGCCTTGACAATAAGAAACAATAAATCAAAGTACTCGAATAGGGTCGGTTATGTAGGCAAGCCTCGCCGTCTTATTCGTTGGAACATATGTGACGATTCGAGGCCAATCCGGCGGAGAAGCCCGTTTAGCCCGAAGGCTTATCGGCTATGCTAAGTCTGTCGAATCTAGCATAACGCACATCACACGTGGAGGGAGTCGATTGAGCCGAAGCTTCGGTTGAACTCGCCTAACCATGGTTAGACCATTTCGAACCCATGTACTAAGATTCTCCGATTTCTAAGTTGTCACACAAAGCGTAATCTCGTTTTTGTTTAAGGTGGGTTCACTGAGAAGCCATCACCGAAAAAGCTCAACGATTTATCCAAGTGGCATTCACCGAGAATCCATCACTAAAATCGTAAACGATTGACATAAACCCGGGTCCTCGGTTTTTATAATTAGCTACTTATTATTTAACTACCACATATTAAATTAATAAGCATTCATACTAATTATACGAGTTATACATGCCTAATTTATTCGAAATAAACTAGCTACATGTATGCATTGGAGTGGAATCATGATATGATGCATGTCATGGCAATTTTCCGGTTATATCATACAATTTTCGATCATACACGAAAAAAAAAATAACGGAAAAATAAACACCGAGATGGACCGTTGGTACCCCCGACTAACCTTTTTTCTAAGGAAAAGTAAAACTTATTCTAGGTCTTCAAATCTTGATCTTCGATCTTGATCTTGAAACTTTCGGATATCGAACCTTCGATCTTGACACGAACCACGAACGACAAGGAGAGGAGGCCGTAATATACCAATATATTTAAGATATATCTATATTATTTAAATTGTTTTTATAAATAAAAAAAATTTATTTTTATTTTTATAAACAGGTCACGGCAGGAAAAACAAAATTTTATTTTTTTTATTTTTTTTATTTTTATATTCACGGCAGATTTTTTTTTTTTTTTAATACTTAAAAAACCATAAGGCCGAAAAGAAAAAAAAAAATTTAAAACCTAACCCTAGCATGCAATTGCCGCATGCAAACAGGGTAATATTACAATAAAAAAAACATGCTGCCGCATTACACCAAAAAAAAACAAAACGCCGAGACCAAATTAAAAAAAAACAATTTCGGCCTCCTCCCGTTTTACCTAATTGATGATTTTCAACACCAAGATCTTCGTCGTGTCGAACCCGGATAAAGTACAAAATACAAAAGGTATTACATTTTACAATTTTTCGTAAAATAAATTACACATCCTATCTTTCAATTGATACTAATCAAAAGAATACAAAAAAATGAATCTACGGGTAAACAAGACTCAACCCAATCCATCTCTTCAACCACAACAATCACAAAGGCATTCAACATGATAATTTTCGAATTAATCAAACATAAAACGAAAAAAAAACCGCAATCTACACATGCCATTCCACTCCTTAGATCTAAAATTCATATACTTTGATCGTTAGATCAAAGGCTCTGCTACCACTTGTTAGATGTAATATCGTCGGATCAATCATAGATTGACCCGATTACAATGAAGGCATCGATCTAGATCTAAACGAAACAAAGAACATAAATTAAAGATCTAAATCTACAAGGGGTTTAGGAGCCTACCTTTTATGGTGCTTAACTCCAAGATCAAAAGGCTCCTTGAACACGTGATTGAGCGACCACCGTCTTCCAACGTGTGTCTCCCCAGAACACCAAGTGGATGGTGTTTCCCGCCGGACCTCCTTGATATGCTACCGAAAAATCCCAAGATTTTTCCAACTCGAACCCTAAGAATAGAGGCCGAAATTTTCAGCCAATTTCTCTTGTGAATAGTGACGTGAATAGTGATTGTCAAAAGGCTTGGGAGAACTCTCTTTATATAGGAGAGTAAAACTTAAGCCCCAAGGATTAAATAATTAAGAGATAATTATTACATTAATCCTTTTCCAAATAAAAGATAAATAAAATAATTATCCCAAACAAATTAGGATAAACTATATTATTATCTAATATTCCATGAATTATCATTTAACAAATAAAAGATAAATCACATATTAAATAATTATCCAAGAAAACTAATTTCTTAATAATTAAATAATAAATCACAATATGCATGCACACCTTTCTCTCAAAATAAGGTCACACACCTATTTTCTATATTTGACCAAAAATTAGGTCAACGCACCAATTCGGGCCGAGTCCACGAAAAATGTCTTTTCCGTGTATTTAATTATTTAGTCCAACTAAACAATTAATCCACATATCAATTAAATAGCCCAATCCACTATTTAATTATAATTGAGGTGCAACGACGAGAAATCCAATTATGCTATATTAGAGCCACGTCGGGGACCATGGACCCATATTCAGTAGCTACAATAAATCGAATAAAATTATTCGTCAGACATAATAATTATATCCAACCTATTAATTCCGGGATTACACCACCATAAACCCGAAATTGAACTCTATCGAATATAGATAACTTACACTCAATTTATGAGTCGAAATCGTCAACTGATATAACCATTACATACGGATAAATCCTCCATAGACTGTTCACTTCGATTCGGGATATTTCCGTAAACCCTTCTCGAAACATATTATCCTTATTTACCATTAACCCCCTAGTGATCAATTAGTTCATAACCAATATAATATGAACCGGGCCCATCGATCGCTTTCTAGGGTCAACAAATAAGTGAATCGTCTATCTACTTCCCGAGGAAGGAATGGATTCCATATTCGTGATAACACGGACCACTCACTCATTCCGAATAGAGCCAACGAGAGTGTTGGACCACATACTGCGGGTGATCCTTACTAACACATCAAACTCTACCCTAGTCTAAGCGGTTATGCAGCGATCACCTCGGAGATTGATTAATCCATATATGATCATCTTGTGATTCGATAAGACTTCTCGATCACGGAATTATATCGAGAACTCAAATCAAATCGGTCCAAATCTATATGATTATCATCATATATAAATGCCCCACTAGGTACCTATTACCGAGCGATCCGGATAAGATCTGTCACACCGTAAAGTGTTCAGCGCATTAATAGCAAATTAATCATGAGACCCATACTCGAGTTAATAAACGCTTTACGGACTAAGTTAATTTTAAGTACATCTCACTAACTCAATCCTCTTGTGTATAGCCATACACCGAAAGTTATGTGATTACATAAACGAGGTACTTAGGGTTTTGATAGTGTCTTAATTATAAGCATACATGCATATAATAAGATGAATTACTAATTCCGTCCTAAAACAATTATATAACTATCTTTTCGGCACTATACCTTACACACACACGTTAAATCATGGTACCCGTTCGATACATCATCTTAAAAAAGATAGGAAATACAATTAGTCATACATCCGACATGAAACTTAGTCATGATATTCCGTTCAGTATGTCTCTTGGCACTTCATAGGCCTTACCATAGTGCATGTAGGAGCATATAAAACACACTAATTCATGTTTAAGTCCATATCTACCCTATGTGATCATACAAATTCCATAACAACACCCAAATACCAACCTATCTTTACTAGTCGCCTGAAAACAATTTATAGAAAAATATCTAGGTAACCAAATAATGTTTTGAAAACACTGTATACGTCATAGAATGGCCAGAAGGAATTTATAGGGCTTCAGACCATGCGCTTCTGATTGACACCCGCAAACCCACTCCCTAACATAAAATTAACCGGAAACTACCTTAAACTGTTAATCATGTCCAGTTTCATGCAATTAACCGGAAAACACTACCAAAATGAATAAGAAACATGATCTTTGAATCAAATACATATCCTTTTGATTATAAGAACTTCTTACCTCTTAAACAAGCCGTATCTATGAACCAAACGACGATTATCCTTTGAATCTACAAGAATCTGCGAAGAAAAGGACAATCTAACATGAATACTACTGAATTCCAAACAAGATCAAAGCTACGAATTAAACAAGAGACGACATTTTGTACCTTTAAGAGATGAAACCTAATTCGAAACAACTTCTAGAACCAATTTTGTAACATTCTGAATTTTTTAAAATGGCCGACGTGTCAATCTGCACAAATCAGAATATTATATTATTATTTTAAGGATTTAATATTTTGTGTTAAAATGAAGAAAAAGGAGGTTATTTAATGGAATAAAACTCTCAATTTATTATTTGGGAGTTATCGTAAAAGAAGAAAGAAATCAGAAGAGTCGACTTCGTGTTCTCTCAAACTCAGAAAAAGGACATTTAGAATCTCTCAAATTTCTCACAAGTTGTTTGATGATTTGAACCAAATAGAGAAACGGAATCAGCGGGAGACAAGCTTCAGAGGATACCAAAAGTTGGAGTTTTGAAAAGTTATTCATTTTAGCCCTAATCTTAGAATCCTTTGGATTTTATAAAGTTTTGTTGTTTTAGGTTGTGCTATTCGTGGTCCTGATCGTTTAGAAACTTTAGATCACAATTAATTTTGGATTAATTGTTGATCAACCAGGCTTTGGTTGAGAAATCAAGTTTAGGGTTGTTTGCTTGAAGAATTGCTGAAATTGCATTGAATTCGAGGTAATAGGCTCTTCATATTGTACTCTGACTATTTTATAATGTTTGGTAAATGTATGTTGATCGCGTGTAAGTCGCTTCTACTAGCAAAATGACTAGGTCAATCGTAGTATAGCAAGGGCGAGTCAAGGTCGATCCCACATAGACTATAATTTAATTACGTTAAACACAACCACAATTTATATGTCAACCGGAAGGGTGGTCGTTGATCAACATAAATATATAATAAATAAATGACATGCAAATAAACCAAAAGTCAATCATATATAGAAGAGACTTTAACCAAACTATTCACAACTAACCTCCTCTTAATCCGTATCTGATTCGTTTGTGTAATTAAGCTACGGGTGCAATCTCCAAACCTTGTTTATTTCCATGGGACGGACAATAAAAGTCTATGTTCAGTTAACCTCTTTCCATGGTTGTATTAACCCACACACAATAAGTTCTAGAAAGTGCAAGGCTCGGGGATCGAGAACCTCACTAAGCAGCTATCGTGGATTGACTAGCACGTTCCTAGGGATTGATCCAGAGTATGTCCTAACCAACATTTCACCTTGCACGTCCTTCGTGTTAATTTACAAGTACAATAATCAAATTGGCTAGATCTAACCTATCGCTAATTAAACTTGTCGATCAACGTAGCTGACGCCGAACCACAGAATTAGGGTCTACTAGGGATCTCGCAATTGTGATATAGACTGTCGCAATTGCGAGAGAGCGCAACCGTTAATTCTGTGTTTTTATAATATCAAGTCGAATAATCCGGATTAAGGTTCGTTTTATTAATTCATACTTGAATAGATGCAAGCATAAGATGTCAATTTATGAGGCTCAGGAGGTCCAAGTCTAGTTAAATAATCTCTCCTTAATCCTAGTGCTTCATGGAAGATCTCTTTCTCTTGTTCAGGAGTAGCACCTTTTTCTAGTGCTACTTTTTCACGGAAGATCTCTTTCTCTTGTACAGGAGTAGCACGTTTTTCTCGTTATTGTTACTTCAATCAAATCTTATCAAATAGAACAGAAATGGTGAGCACCGGCGAATGACAAAAAAATATCCGAACTGATTTTTGTAGATGTAAAGTGAAAATGTTTTTGATTACACCAAATATTGATTAATTAGCATTATTTTTTTAACGAATCCGCATTATTTGCTTGCAGTTATAATGGAAACGATTGATAAAGTTATGGAAACAACTGGTACGTACTCAGAGTATTATTTTATTACCAAAAGTCAACGTAATTTTTGTGGTATAACCTCAAAGTCATCACATCAATTATCAATTATCCGAGTTTATTAATTTGACATTAGAAGGTACCAAGTACTTCATAGCTGATACGATCGTTGTGGAGGAAAAACATGAGGCAATATTAAAGACAAATCAAGAGACCACACAACAAGAAATTGATACTTAAAATGACTTCTTCCCACTAAAAAGGACACTATCATCGAACATGTGGGTTTTCCAATAGAAATGATAAAGAACTCTTAAAGCTTTTGAATGCATCACCTTGAAAAATCAAGGAAAAGAAAAACTACTCTTCTGATCAAGAAAAAGAAACATTTGAAGTTGGAAAAATACATATAATGACTAGTAAAACGAAAAAGAAAATTAAACGTTACCTAAAAGATTTTGTAGTTCGAGTTATGAAACTTGGCTTCTGAGTTTCTAAAAACAATCTTTTTAATTATTAAAAAAAAATTCGTTTATTGAAAAAGGATATATATATATATATATATATATATATATATATATATATATATATATATATATATATATATATATATATATTATTTGACCGCACAAATACCGTCAATCATGGAAATAAAAATAGGGGAAGGGCCTGAAGGACATCAAATTTCATAAATGGAGATCGAAGGACATCTTTTATTTTTAGTGATTAAAAATGACAAAATGATAAAATATTGACCATAATATCCCTTTTTTGTGCTATTTGGAGTTATTGCCAATAAATTCGGTGCTAAGTAAATACATGCCATCAAATTTGGAGAAATTAAAGAGGAGCGAATCTTCCAAACGAATTGTCATCAAAATTTCAAAAAATAATAATAAAATCACGTAAGAAAAAAAAATAGTCACATAAATCTCTTAAAATGCTTTCCACCTTTTAGGGATTCAATAAAATAGATGTAGTAACACAGAAAAATAAGTAGTACATACAATAAAAAAGAAATTGGTACAGCCAAAAAAAATGTAGTAACGCTGGTAAAGAAAATGTAGTTACATCCAAAAATGAAGTAGTAACATATAAAAAGAAGTATAATGAAATAAATGTAATTACATTAAAAAAATTAGTAACACTTGAAAAATGAATAGTAACAACCAATAAAATAGATTTATTTATAGCAAAAAACATTATAGTAACAGTTAAAAAATAGTAACAAACCAATAAAATAGATGTAATTACGGATTTTTTTTATAGTAATACTGATAAATAAAAGTTCTAGTTACAACAAAAAAAATATTAACACATAAAAAGAAATAGTAACAGCAAATAAAATATATGTCGTTATGGAAAACAAATGTAGTAACAATTGAAAAAGAAGTAACGGCCAACAATTTAGATGTAGTTACATCCAAGAAAATGCAGATGTAGTTACGGCAAAACAAATGTAGTAACACTGATATGGATCGAAGAATAAATGTAAAGCATTTTTGAGTCAAAATTTAGATGAAGTGAGTTTTTTTCCCATTAAAATCAAAATTGTGTAGTGATAATGAATGCATAAAATATTGAAAATCGTTTGCCAAATAATATCAATGCATTTTTTTATTACAAGAATCAATTCAAAAATAAAACCTCCTAATTTGATTGTATGCTACGGTTTTTTTTTTTTTTAATATCTTGTATGACAAGTGGCGACCAAGAAGTGAAAATGGGGTAATTTAGGAAGTTTACACAATTTTTATGCTGATTAATCATCAGTTTGCTTGAATCCTGATTTATTAGTAAATATGTCCTTTTTGGTAAAAAAACTATAATAATAAAAAAAAAGAAAAAAAAAAAGAAGACACGCAACATCAATATTAAATTAGGAGAATTAAAGTAGAAGTATTATTGGAACACTCCTTTAATTTTATCTATTTAATAATCATTATGTCATCCTAGCTTGATTAAATATTATAGTTGTCGATTTCTACATATATATATATATATATATATATATATATATTTTGTCGCTTTACGAAAATAAAATTAGTATTTAATGCTAGTTTTGTGATTTTGCCACTATTTATTGCTACAAAAACAATACTTATTTGTAGTAGAAAGAAAACGAAATTAAATCCACATAACGTATAAGTGAACTATTTATTAAATTTTTTAATACATGTAAAATGCTTATTTTCTGAGGACAAATATAGTACATCAGATAAAAAGGGATAAAATCATAAATCCCTTATTTTCTAATTTAAAGAAAAAAAAACAACCCATCTATTTAAATTTTATTATAAGTAACAATTTGTAACCAAGTATCTTGACTCAAGTGGTAAGTGACTTTTAAATACATAGGGAGGTCACCGGTTCGATTCTCCTTTGAGGCGTCATGTTGAAAAAGCTCTTGGCCATACCTTACCTCTGAGTAAAAAGTCAGACAGAACCAGTAGGTTCTGGATAAGTCAGACAGAACCAGTAGGTTCTGGATACCGGAGGTTTTAAGCGAAAAAAAAGTCATGTTGAAAGAGCTCTTGGCCAGACCAGTCAGACAGAACCAGTAGGTTCTGGATACCGGAGGCTTTAAGCGAAAAAAAAATCATGTTGAAAGAGCTCTTGGCCAGACCTTACACCTGAGTAAGAGTCAGACTTTGCAGGCACGACACGGGCCGAACTCCGGATTAGTCGGATCAGTGGGTTCCGGATACCGGAGGCTTTAAGCAGAAAGAAGAAGAAGAAGAAGTTGTTGTATTTGTGGGTAAATGACTACAATGTGACTAGTTTCCTTTCTTTTCAATACACTATATGAAATTACAACATTTGATTACTTTCCAGGTCCACATGAATACATCCCAGATTCACTCATTTTGGAATCACAATTCCCCGAAATTTGTTCTTCTTTCATCTCTTCAATGGCAGCAATGGAGGGAAACACAGATGGTCTTACTCAAAACAAAAATAACCAAGAGTCTGTACCGATTCCCCTCAGCCAAACACAGGTGTCCCTCGATTCGCCTGTGATTCACCCGAATAATCACCCTCTTCTATCGGACTTGTGGGCCTCGATATGCAAGTGCGACGGCTGGGATGAGTGGGAGTACCTCATCAACACGCACTCGCCACCTTGAATGATTTTACCGGTGGTTCTAATGGTGAAAAAAAAAAATCACCACAACTTTCGAGTCGTCTCCTGCATATAACAGTAAAAGGATTAATTTGAACGTTTGGACCAATTTTGTAACGCCCCCAGACCCCGGGCCTGGTAGCGCTAACTGAGTCATAAATGGTCCGGTCAACTGCTTAGACCGCTGTCCTCACTTGGTCTAAAAGGGCTAACCCGAGTTGACAAGACCTTTATGTCTCGCACTTATATGGGGATGAGCATTCTCTTATTTTACCGATGTAGGACTTTACAAATTTAAAAAGATTACGGTAAATAAATCGTTCATAAAAAACGCAACACCACCACCTTTCTCGGTATATTCAACTTTGCAAAATGGTTGAATAAGAAATTGTTTTTGACGGAGAGGTCGAATTAGCATTTAGATTCGACTTTCAAAAGTTGAGTCTCGGATCGGTTGTAATGCCTTTTATAACCGCCAAAAGAAAATAAGATGAGTTTCCGTTGCATACTTGAAAATAATAACGAGCTAAATCGATTAAAGGATTTCTTGAGGTTACATTGCAAAACAAAAGAAAAAACAACGGCGTATCAATAAAGCGAAAATATATGCGTTTATGTTAAGTTGTGCTACACATTTCTAGAAAAATAAAAGAAATTTCTAGAATAGAAGCTTCTAGTTGTATGTAAGAGACTAGAAAATATTACTACACTCTACTAGAATGGAAGCTACTAGAAATATTGGTACACTCTACTAGAATGGAAGCTACTAGATACATGTAGCACTAGTAGTGATTGTTAAAAATTAAGACATATCTAGAAAACTCCATAAGGATCTTGAACTATCCAATGGGGGCTATAAATAGCACCACCACCATGTACTTAAGCAATCAAGAAATCAATACAATCAATTTCCTTTCTCCAATCTCTCCAACTTATCAATCATTTTCCATCTCACACTCATCAATCCTAGCCTTTTCCATTCAACCTTCTACAAAAATTCTAACAAGTGGTATCGGAGCTCGGTTTCGACACAACTACAATCAAGGAAATCAACATCATGGCGGATTACACACTCCGCTCATCCATTCCGGTTCCAATTTTCCGAGGTGAAAATTTCGACTATTGGTTCATTAAAATGAGAACCTACTTTTGTGCTCAAGATTTAGGGGATATCGTAAGTAAGTGAGGATTTAGCATCCCCGCGACATCTCAAATTTATCTACCGCACAAAAGAAAGAACTCAAGGAGAATCAACAGAAAGATGCTCAAGCATTATTAGCCCTTCAGTTAAGCTTGACTGAAGAATTGTTTCCGAGAATCATGAGTGCCAAGACGGCTAAAGAAGCGATGGATAAGTTGCAGGAGGAGTTTCAAGGCAATGAAAAGGTACGAGTCTCAAAACTCCATTCATTGAGGAGAAATTTCGAGAATTTAAAAATGAAAGATTCAGAGAATGCTAAAGACTACTACACAAGAGTAGATTCATTAGCAAATCAATTGCGGGCGAATGGAGAAGACATCCCAGAGAAGAAAATTGTGGAAAAAATATTAATTACATGCATAAAAAATATGATCCAATCATTACGGCTATTGAGCAGTCAAAAGATTTGGAAAAATTGTCTGCTTCAGAATTGATGGGGTCTTTAGAAGCTCATGAACATAGATTGGAAAGGCGTCACGAAGGCACAACTGAAAATGCTTTTCAATCTAAGTTCAAAACTCCGTCACAAAAATCAAAACAAAATGATCGGAGATCAAATGAAGGTTCTAAAAATACAGAGCCTCCAAACAAAATATTTTCTCCTTGCGGTATATGCAAGAGAAAAAGCCATTTGGAGAAAGACTGTTGGTTTAAAGGAAAACCACAATGCAAAAATTGCAAGAAATTTGGTCACGTCGAGAAGGTATGTCGATCAAAAAGGAATCATCAAGCTAACTTTTCTGAAGAAAAGGACGTCGAAGACAATATCTTCTATGCCTGTCAAGTAGCAACAGAGGAAAAGAAAGATACATGGTATCTTGACAGTGGTTGCAGCAATCACATGACAAAAGATGAATCTATATTTTGCCATCTTGAAAAATTCAAGACAAATATTAAGATAGGAAATGGCGAATTTATGGAGGCTACAGGAAAAGGCACTATTGTCATTAACACAAAGAAGGGCAAGAGATACATAAATGAGGTGCTCTTGGTTCCGAGTATAGATCAAAATCTATTGAGTGTCGGGCAAATGATGGAGAAAGGATACTCGTTGCATTTTGAAGGAGATTCTTGTACAATATATGATAAAAAATAAATCCTTCAAATTGCAAAAATAAAAATGAAGGAAAAACGCGATGCTTTCCGATCCAATGGAGTTATGCAAGAGATGTCGCAATGAAGGCACAAGTTGACGACTCGTGGTTATGGCACAGAAGGCTTGGTCACTTCAATTTCAATGGATTAAAAATACTACATCAGAAGAACATGATGAAAGATCTCCCAACTATAAAGGCACCCGATCGTGTGTGCGAAGGATGCATGCTCGGGAAACAACATCGACAACCATTTCCTGTCGGAATAGCTTGGAGAGCGAAGGAGCCATTAGAATTGGTGCACACGGACGTTTGTGGCCCAATGCGCACTCCTTCACATGAACAAAATAGGTACTTCATTCTCTTCATTGATGATTATACCAGAATGACATGGGTTTATTTTATGCGTGAAAGATCGCAAGTATATGAAATATTTAAAAAATATAAGGCCTATGTCGAGAAACAAAGTGGTCACTACATGAAGACCATAAGAAGTGATCGAGGCAAAGAATACACATCTAAAGAATTCAACAAGTTCTGTGAAGATGAAGGCGTGGAGCATCAATTGATGATTGGATACGCTCCGAACAAAATGGTGTGTCGAACGTAAAAATAGAAACGATTATGGAGACAAGCAAGAGCTATGCTAATGGAGAAAGGTCTTCCGAAACATTTTGGGCAGAGGCGGTGCATACTGCGCAGATACTTGCTAAATAGATGTCCAACCAAAGCCGTTCAGACAAAACACCATTCAAGCCTGGAGTGGGCGAAAGCCATCGGCAAAGCATCTTAGAGTCTTCGCTCCATCTCATTATGTTCACATTCCAAAGAGAAAAGGAGCAAACTGGATGAAAAGACAGAAAATGTATTTTCTTAGGCTATAGTACACAATCAAAAGGTTACCGTGTCATAGCATAAGAACAAGAAAGCTTATTGTCGATCGAGACGTTGAATTTGACGAGGAAGCAAGCTTCAATTGGGAAACAGAGGAAGTTGAAAGGAAAACTATTAATATGGCACCGCTTCTACGAACCAACGAAGAAGACAACCGTCAAACAGAATCACCCACTCGCTATCATTGAAGAAACATCGTAAGATGAAGGTTCTTCTCCGAGAGACACCACCAAGGAAGACAAAATCTTTGAGTGAGATATATGAGAGATGCAATCTCACCTTGATAGAACCAGGAAGTTATGAAGAAGCTTCCAAAGAAGAAGTTTGGAGAAAAGCAATGGAAGAAGAAATTAAGATGATAAACAAGAATGAAACGTGGGAGCTTGTAAGTCCATCTCCAGACAAAGAGGTCATCGGTGTTAAGTGGGTCTATAAAACAAAGCTTAATCCTGATGGCTCAATCCAAAAACACAAAGCAAGGCTTGTAGCCAAAGGCTACTCTCAACAGTTTGGAGTGGATTACAACGAGACATTTGCTCTTGTTGCACGATTGGATACGATACGTGCATTAATTGCCCTCTCTGCACAAAAAGGATGGAAAATCCATCAGCTGGATGTTAAATCAAGATTTCTCAATGGATACCTTGAGGAAGAAATTTACGTGGAGCAACCTCAAGGATTTATCGTGAAAGGAGAAGAAGACAAAGTACTAAAGTTAAAGAAAGCTTTATACGGGCTCAAGCAAGCCCCACGGGCTTGGTATAGCGCGAATTGATAACTACTTCATCACGCAAGGTTTCGGGAGGAGCAAAAGCGAGCCTACACTTTACATTAAGACCACGAGATACAAATGATGCAGACTTATTGTTTCCTTATACGTTGATGACCTCATCTTTACAGAAACAATGAGGACATGATCAAGAGTTTTAGACAAGACATGATGAAGACGTTCAAATGACAGACTTGGGATTAATGCACTACTTCCTTGGAATCGAGGTAAACCAAAAGAAAATGGGATTTTCATTTCCCAAAAGAAATATCTGAGATAGTCTTCTTGAAAAATTCAAGATGAAAGGGTGCAAGAGTGTTGCAACTCCACTTGAAAGCAAAGCACTCAAGAGCGAAGATGGCACGCCAAGAGCAGTTATACGGTCTATCGGCGTCTCATTGGAAGCTTACTCTATCTAACAACTACAAGACTGACATTATGTTTGCAACAAGTTATCTCTCCAGGTTCATGCAATGCCCAAGTCAAGTTCACTTGGAGTCGCTAAAAGAGTGCTAAGGTATCTCGCAAGGCACAAAGGATTATGGCATCTGGTATGGATCGAGTCCTGACTCAAAATTGATTGGGTACACTGATAGCGATTGGGCGGGATCATCGGATGATAAAAGCACATCCGCTATGCATTCACTTTGGGCTCAGGAATATTCTCTTGGGCAACAAAAAGCAAGACACAATTGCACTATCAACAGCAGAAGCAGAATATGTAGCAGCAGCATTGACAACATGCCAAGCTATATGGCTCAAACGCATATTTGAGGACATGGGGGAGCCTCAAGAAGAAGCAACAATGATCTACCAGTGATGAAGAATTCGGCAATTTCAATGGCGAAAAACCCAGATTTCACAACAAGACTAAGCACATAAGAATCAAGTACCACTTCATCGTGAGAAGCTTGTGGCCAATAAAGAAATAGAAGTCATGCATTGCGAGGAGTGAAGAACAGCTTAGCCGACATATTCACAAAAGCACTACCAAGAGACAAGTTCGAGCTATTACGAGAAAAGATTGGTGTCACTGAAATGTGTACCAAGGAGGAGTGTTAAGTTGTGCTACACATTTCTAGAAAAATAAAAGAAATTTCTAGAATAGAAGCTTCTAGTTGTATGTAAGAGACTAGAAAATATTACTACACTCTACTAGAATGGAAGCTACTAGAAATATTGGTACACTCTACTAGAATGGAAGCTACTAGATACATGTAGCACTAGTAGTGATTGTTAAAAATTAAGACATATCTAGAAAACTCCATAAGGATCTTGAACTATCCAATGGGGGCTATAAATAGCACCACCACCATGTACTTAAGCAATCAAGAAATCAATACAATCAATTTCCTTTCTCCAATCTCTCCAACTTATCAATCATTTTCCATCTCACACTCATCAATCCTAGCCTTTTCCATTCAACCTTCTACAAAAATTCTAACAGTTTACTTTCAATTTTTAATTCCAATTTGCCTAAATTAAACTATCGTGACTTGTTCTTGGTTTCCTAATTTACCAAGATTAACTGAAATATCTTACCAATGCTACTGCCACAAAACAAGCAATCACTCGTTTTATCCGAGTGATTGCGGAAGTAAAATCATATTCTGCCACTCATTCAATCACTAATATTTCGGGAGCATCGGCAGATGCATATACCTGGAAATAAAAAATGCCTAATGCCGGTGGTTTGAAGTCATTCAGCGGGGTCATGTGGAAAAATTAGACATGTAGCCAGTAAACATTCAATGACTAATCTAAACGATCTGTGAAATAAATTAGATAAATGAATGTCTGTTGTTCTAAAAGGTCAGCAACTAATCACATAAAAATGAAATTAAAAAAAAAACAAAAACAAAAACAATCTTGCAGAGTACGTACCTATGATATGTCACGATCAACGATCTGCCTGATACATAAATTTTAGGGAGAATTGGCTATATAGCCTTTTTTTCAACAAATTCTTGGCTGTGTTTTTTTTCCGTTTTTTGACGCGATTTTCTCATTTTTTTCACAAATGTGCACGATCTTAAGGTCCTCAAATCCCTATAGGGTTCCCTTCCCAATTAGGGTTTAGTTTGGTTCAAAAACACCTAAAACGCGAAGATTTAGAGGCTTCAAAAAGATCATTTACACCATTTCTGAACAAAAAAGACTATATCCCCAAGATTTGTGGTCAAACACCCTTTTTAACCTTAAGCCCCTAAATTTTATCTCTTCTACCAGAATCTTCAAAATTAAAGGCTTTCTTTTCATTTTCTTGTGAAACCTTCCCAACAATAGACCACTGTCAAAAATCATGGTATATGGAAATCTGGGTAATGGAATACACTTTATATATATATATATATATATATATATATAGGAGCGGAACGCGGCTACAAGAATATATTTAGGGTTAGGGTTTGGAAATTCGTCAAAATTTCGGAATACCCGGGCCAATAATTGAAAAACAAATAATGGGTTAATGTAAAATAAATAGAGGTCCATCTCACACGTGCACACACACCACACACATATATATATATAATTAATTAATAGGGAAATGATGTTTGCATAATATAAATAGGGAAATAATATTCACACCAGGGTTCGATCTCATGATCTCTTGCTTTGATACCATGTTGAACTACATATCTCCCTATATATATATCAAGACAGACGGCTTTAATATTAAATCAGTCTGGAATGAAACTGATGATTAATTAGGACAAAATTATTTTAAAGTTCCGAAAATACCCTTATTTTTTAATATTCATGTGTATTTTTTCCTTCCTCCAAGATTAGCAGTATTTAATCCATGATATTCAATTACAACTAATACAAATCTTTGTATTTAATGCTTACCGACAAAAAAAATCAATGCTATTTTTTTTAATGAACGAAGCCTTTTATTAGAAAGAAAAGAAAAGGTTCGTACAAAGCCTTATTCTGGCCCTCCCCTTATACCAAATGACGTAGACGAAGCATAGCCCTGCCTCCTAAAACCTATGTGTGGCAAACCCAGTGTGGGAAAATCCTGCGCATAGGAAAGAGTACAGCATCCTATGTTTCCAAAAAATATAAGACCCCTAAAATACAGTCGAAATGCAAAAAATATATATAGTAATAGAAGTTTTGTTTGTGATTAGCATCCTCCGTGATGTGATCCATGATGACATTCCCGACCCATTGGCACCTATGCAGCCCGGGATCATCTCGTAGTTCGAGATGGGCCAATAACAAGGCTCCAAAGGAAGCGGTTAAGAGAAGCTATGAACAACTTTGGTGATAGAGACTTATTCGGAGTTCGGAGAGGCCGTGGAGATGACCGAGAGTGCCAATAGTGACACTCCATAGTCTTTGTTGGGCGCCAAGAAGATTATATTCAAAATTGATTAAGTATCGGACTTATTTTATTTTGATTATTCAAATTTTTGGTTTGATTATTATTTAATAAAGGTCCTTGGGCCTAGGTAGGCTATGGAAGCCCACATATGGGGCGCATATTTTCTAGGTTTTTCTAGTGGGATTTTCTCCCACATTGCTTTTAGTTTCTAGTTTTTTTTTTTTTTTTGAAAAATAGTTTCTAGTTCTTTTGGTTGTAAGCCTATATAAGGCAAACACTAGCTTTTCATTATTTACACAATTATTTTATAAGAAACCAAGTTATTGAGTTTTACTCAACCAAGTCAACCAAGTCATAAGGATCATTAGCTCGTCATTGTTCCCCTTAATTACTTCCTGGGCAAAACATCAGATCTGATTCCAACCGGAATCACATCAGTTGGTAGCAGAGCTCAGCGATTTCTGTGAGCAAATATCCCTTTTGTTTTTGTTTTCCCGTATACCGGTTCTTGCTTTTCTTGCATCGTTCATAATCAAAAAAAAAAAAAAAAATCTGCGCATTATTGCTGCTGCTGTTCGTTCATCATCAATACAAAAAAAATTAAAAAATTTATCGTCCTGTTCTTTTTTTTTTTTTTGCATCGTCCATTTTTCAAAAAAAAAAAACTTTTACAGCCTTCTTTCTTGCTCGTTCCTTGCACCTTTATATGAAATAAAATTTCTCCTTTCTTTTAATTTTTTGCGTAACCTGCTTGTGACTGAATTTGCTGCGACTTTTGCCCTATATTATCCTATTTGACTTTGATCCAACTTTTTCATAGTTTTTAGGGGGAATGAGGGAGAAGGACAGAAATATTTCATCAATTGAGTAGAAGGACAGTCTTTTGAAACTTTTGCATAAAGGACAAAACTATTTATTCACTGTCGAAATTCACTTGTGTTCGAAATTCACTGTTTAAATTCACTGCCGAAATTCACTGTCGAAATTCACTAATTTTTAAAATTCATTGTCGAAATTCACTGATTTTCGGGATTCACTATCGAAATTCACTGTCGAAATTCACTGATTTCGGGATTCACTGGGGAGATTCACTGATTTTCGGGATTCACTGTTTGTCCTTCTCGCTATAAAATTTATGCAGTTGTCCTTCTCTCTATAAAAAATATGTAGTTGTCCTGTTACTTAAAAATATTTCAGATTGTGTCCTTATCCCTAATTTTCCATAGTTTTTATTTCTGATTGGATAAAAAAAACAGACCTAGCTTTTTGATCTTTGCCGCCGCCGGAACAAAAACAAAAAAATAAAAATAAAAATTTGACCTAATTCTTTTTTTTTACTCAGAAAGAATTCGGCCCCAGAAAAAAAAAAAAAAAAAAAAACACCAACTTTTTCTTCCTAGGATCCTAACTTCGGCACAAAGTGAAATCCTACATCATTTACTTAACTGCAAAACTCCTAGGATCCCGACTTTCCCGAAAAGTGAAATCATCCATCATTAATTACCTTTTACACATACCTTTCAACCTATTCTTGGTCTGAAAACCTAGTGCCCCTCTAGAGAGTCGGTTTTGATTGCTATTTACTTTTGCTCTCTCTTCTGGTAAATTTGACAAGGGTACTTTGTACGACTTAGAAAGAGGGGAGTGTAAACACGAGAGAACGTGAGACAACATGGTTGGTCGTGGTTTAGTTGTTGAAGAGGTAAATGAAATTGTGGAGGCACAATTAAAAGAGAAGTTTGAAACTCAGAACGCCGAATTGACACGACAGTTCGAAGAAGTGAGACAAGAGGTAGATGATGCCATACATGCGGCGGTGATACCTTTACGTGATAATGTTGGATCGTAGAGTGCGCAATATATATCCTAGAGGGGGGGTGAATAGGATATTTAAGGCTTTTAAAATTTTAATTAGCCTTTTTGGAGTTTAATCGATTAACCTAATGTGAATAATAAACTAGGCGGAAGATCTAGCTAATATCACGTGTATAGGTTAATTTTCTTGTGAACGGACATATTCAGAATCTGTTTAACAGTGTGTTCAGCCTGATTTAATTTAGCATGCAATTAAGGTGTGTTTCTAATCCTTTTTAAAACACAGATTCAGATTTTATGTTTCAAATTTATCTTGTGTGTAGCAATTAATCACGAGATATAATACTACACTATTACAGACCAAATTCAGAAAAATAAAAGGGTTACAATGTGAAACGGTATTCTGACTTGTTATAACTTTTAGATCACACTGTAGTGATTAAATCTAAACCACGGTAGTGACAAAGTCACTAGGATTTAATCACAGTTCTGTTTCTAAAAGGTAACACAACAGAATAATACAACAGCCTTAGTACCTTAACAAACTAAGTCTTATTCTCAAAAGAAACGGTTTTGAAAACTCAGCACTTAGAAAACTTAAGGTAAATACGTGAACTTACTGATGATGAGTCAAGGACTCAAGTGTGAGAGGAACGGTGCAGTGATACAAGAAGAAGAACCTTAGATGCAATCCAAGTCCTATCCTAGCTCAAAGCAATCCCACACTTTCTTTTACTCTAATACTCGGTTTGAGAGTACTTAGAATAACAGCAAACTTTCCCAAGTTACAAGGCACAATTTTTAGTAAGAGAGAAATGTTTGATCAGTTTTTTTTTTTTTTGTTACTGATCATGTTTAATGTATATGATATATATAGGCTGTGAAGTGTGTGATGAGGTGTATGGAATAAATGTGCAGCCTGGATAAATGAACAGGCGTGTGTGGGTGATTGTGCAGTGTATGAAACGAGAGGCTGTTCAGATGCACAAGTTATTAACCCAAGACAGCACACATTTTATTTAATGATGCAACACAGCTGGACTATTTATGAGAGACATTAATGCAGGCGAAAATATTTTCCTTGTAAAATACCAAAATATTTATTTTCATTTTATTATTATTATTAGGTTAAGTTAAATAGATGAACTAACCTATATGAAAATGCAATAGCCCATATATATCACATGTAGAGTTTTGTGTATATATATCATTAGTGTGAAACAAATATAGAGTTAAGTTTGTTCACACCTAGATATACAATTGGACATCATTTCGTGACATATAACACATATCACTCGTGATGTAAGATTTGAATCGATCCATTATACACGGTTTAAATTTCATTAAGTACCATAACATGCAGGTTTTGTGAGGTGTGTGAGAGTGAGTTTTCTCAAGGACAGAGTGCAATCCTAGAGTCAGCACAACATTCAAACATGCATTAATTCGATTTGTGAGTGTGTGAGACTTGTGTGAACTGTAATATAACAGAGTAACATATAACAAGTTATTAATCACACAATGGTGTGAGAACATGTATACAGATTTTAATTTGAGATGCTCAGAATATCATGAATATTTCATTTAACCGTTTCAGGTCATAACAAGAACAATCTTGTGAGGTGTTCGCACTTATGTAACATATATTCAGACACTGTCAGATAAACAAATAAACCAGTACATACATGCGTTCGATCTGGGAGACAAGCCATATAATTAAACACATGAGCACATTCAGATTACTTAATCAGATATACAACATGCAATACTCTCAAACTTTCCCAGATCAACAACTTAGAAGAAAATGATAGCCATATACCTGAGCCGATTGTATGTCAAATCGGACCTTACCCTTTTTCAAACTGACTGTAGAGAAAAGGAGCAGAACAAGAACATGCCTTTCTTTTCGATCTATGAACCACTTCTTCAGACATCACCATTTCTTCGATTTTGAGAGACTTAACATTCTGGTAAGCAAAAACATTTTCTGGGTCTGATTGACTAAGTAGTTTGACCATCTGAACAGAAAGGAGATGAAGATGAGAAAGACGAGGACTTTAATGGATGAGTTGACCGGAGAAATGGTTGTGGTGGTGGTCGGACAACGGAGGACGGAGAGCTGAGTTTGGGATGATGATTTTTGGGGTAAGAGTATGATTCAAGCATAAGAGGAGAAGAATGGGAGGGAGGAGAAGAGGATCGTGGTTTTGGCCGGAGGAGGAGGCGGCCATGGAAACAGGGGAGGAGGAAGAAAGGTTGAAGACGGAGGAGATGAATTTGTGGATGAGAGTTTGATTCAAGGGTATCAAAAGAAAGAGGAGACGAAAGAGAACAAAATCGGGGTAGAAAGGTTTGGTCTTTTGGCCGGAGATGGCGGAGATAGCCATGGTTACAGGTGAGGCGGAGAGGAGAAATGGGAAAGGAGACGAGGCGGTTTCTCTCATTTTAGGAAAAGCAGCGGAAATGTAGTTAGGTTTAGGGTTGAGGCTTTTATATCTTGACACAATGAGCTGAGTTTTAGGGTTGAGGATTCGGTTCGATAATTATTTAGCGGATCGGGTCGATTTTATGCAACTTATGGCAAGGCCCAATACATTTATAAATGTATAATGGGTTGAGCAAAGAAAATTTAAATAGATAAATGAGCCCAAAGTGACTATATTCGAGTATCGAGTGTCACACCATATCATTTTAGATATATAATGATAATTAATATCAATTATAAGATTTGTATTAATCATATATGGCGTGATTTGTGTGTGTAGGTGAAATAGGGTACCTGCAAAACAGATAGAAATGCCGTTGTAAGTCATTGACTTCTTGGCAGGGTTAATCATAGATAAAATATATATATGGCACATAATTGTAAGATATTGTAAAATTAATCAAAACACATACGGATTATTGTGGGCACAACAATATCCCAACAATTCTCCCCCTTTTGATTAATTTTGCAAAATACCTACGCTCCCCCTAAATTGCAGCTCCCCCTACATATATACATCTCTCCCCCTTATTTTGAAAAAGGAATCAAAAGAAGGGTCTAAAGATGAACCATACATAAGTCACTACGCAGCTTTTCGAACAAAGCTTGGGGTAGAGGCTTCGTGAAAATGTCAGCGACTTGCTGCGCAGTAGGCACAAACTCTATAGATATCGTACCATTGGTCACATGGTCTCGTATAAAGTGATAACGGATATCTATATGTTTGGCACGAGAGTGCAATACCGGATTGCGGGACAAGTCTATGGCAATCTTTGGTGCTATCACGATGATCATCACGCAAGGTATAGTAAGGCCGAAATCGAAGAAGTCTGTTGCTTGATCCACAAAAAAGTCGGGCACAACAATTACTTAAAGCAACATACTCGGCCTCGGTGGTGCTCAAAGCAACGCTTAGGTCGCTTCTTGGAGAACCACGAGGCGAGTCGATTGCCCAAGAACTGGCACGTGCCACTAGTGCTTTTGCGTTCCACTCGGCAACCTCCATAGTCGGCATCACTATATGCGAGGAGTGTGAATGGTGTAGATGTGGCATAAAATAGACTCAAAGTGGGGGTGTGCCTAAGATAGCGAAAAATTTGTTTGACTGCTCCAAAGTGTGACATCTTAGGGTTTGCTTGGAATCGTGCACATAGACAAACGGCAAACATAATATCGGGTCGGGAAGCAGTCAAATAGAGTAGGGAGCCTATCATGGATCTATAAAGGTGTTGGTCAAATGGTTGGCCGTCTTCATCCGTAGTCAGCCTGACAGATGAGGTCATAGGCGTGCTTGCAGGCTTAAGTGTGTCAAACTTGAATTTAGTGAGCATGTCTTTAATGTATTTGGTTTGACTAACATGTGTTCCTGAGGGAGTTTGTTTGATTTGTAGACCAAGGAAGAAAGTGAGCTCTCCCATGGCCGACATCTCAAAATTAGACTTCATCAAAGTCTCAAACTCAGTGCATAGAGTGCAGATTGGTGGAGCCAAAGATGATATCATCTACATATACCTGAGCAATCAGGATATCTGAACCAGATTTCTTAATGAATAGAGTATTATCTACTCTACCCCTAGAGAAACCATGTTCTAGTAACATAGATGATAGCCGGTCGTACCAGGCTCGGGGGGCTTGCTTCAAGCCATAAAGTGCTTTCTTGAGGCGGTAGACATGATCTCGGTGAAGTGTATCCTCAAAACCCGGAGGTTGGCGAACATACATTTCCTCCTTGATAAGACCGTTCAAAAACGCACTTTTAACGTCCATCTGGAATAGCTTTAGGTCAAAAGCGGATGCAAACGCTATGAGTAGGCGAATGGCTTCAAGCCGGCGGCCGGAGCAAAGGTCTCATCGTGTGATCGATGCCTTCCTCTTGGCAATACCCTTGTGCCACCAGTCGGGCCTTATTCCGAACGACTACCCCGTTTTCATCCATTTTATTCCTAAAGACCCATCGCGTTCCTATAGTGTGTGTCTTGGGAGGTAAAGGGACTAGTTCCCATACATCATTTCTTTCGAATTGATGTAACTCCTCTTTGCATGGCTATCACCCAATCTGTCTAATAATAGTGCTTCTTTTATATTTTTAGGTTCAATTAAAGATACTAAAGCGAAGAAAGGAGAGGAAAAAGTGGACCGACGAGTGGATACACCAAAGAAGTGGGATCTCCAATGATAAGATCTGGAGTATGATCACGATCCCAAGTACGTTGTCGGGAGGAGGCAGGTAGCTCATTTTGTTCAGTATGTTGTTCATCATGGGGTTCACCATTTGCTAAGGTTTCATCACCCATGGGTATGTTTTCAGCAATAGGAGGCTCAGGAGTAGTAGTTTCGAGAATCTCGGGCTTACTTCATTTGTGGCGGAGGAAGAAACTCAAACTCGAATAATAATCTGCAAGCTTAGCCTTTTCTAATAATTCTTTAATTCCTTCGACATTAATACACGCATTAGTCATGGAATATGATTCATTAAATGAGACATGTATGGACTCACAAACGCGTCGTGAAACCGGATCATAGCATCTATATGCCCGTGAGGTTTCGGAATAACCCACGAATATGCATTCGGTGGACTTAGATGCAAATTTATCCAAGTTTCCCTTATCGTTTAAGACAAAACATTTTGACCCGAAAACATGGAAATAGTTTATTTTGGGTGGTCGGTTCCTAAGAATCTCGTAGGGAGTCTTGTGCAAGGTCTTTCGAATAGATAATCTGTTAATATTATAACAGGCACAAGAAACCGCTTCAGCCCATAGGAAACGAGGCACATTGAACTCGTTTAGCATCGTTCGTGCCGACTCCTGGAGAGAGCGATTTTTACGCTCAACAACCCCGTTTTGTTGTGGAGTTCTAGGAGCAGAAAACTCATGTCGAATACCGGAGTATTCACAAAACTCAATGAGTTCTGCATCAATGAATTCTCCGCCTCTATCGCTCCGGACAGTCACAACCGATATATCGAAAGTATTCTGCAATTGTTTCACCAGAGTTTCAAATGACGTAGCACTGTCACTCTTGTGTGTCAAGAACAGAACCCATGTGTATCGGGAGTAATCATCTACAACTACGAGGGCATACGACTTCCCTCCAAGGCTTTGAACACGACTTGGGCCAAACAGATCGATATGCAAGAGTTCGAGTGTGCGTGTAGTGGTGATGTCTTGTTTGGATTTGAAAGAAGTCTTTGTTTGTTTGCCTTTGATGCAAGGCTCACAAAACTTGAAGTCTTTCAAGTCAAACTTTGGTAGTCCACGAATTAGATTTTGGCTAACCAATTTACGCATGGTGGAGATACCAACGTGTCTGGCGCGTCGATGCCGGAGATTAACATTGTCATTCTCGAGAGACAAGACAAGATATTGGACAATCCGGAAGCTTATCAAGTTCGATCGTATATATATTGTCCTCACGATGACCGGACAAAAGAAGCTTACCAGACATATCTTTTATCTTACATGTCTTTTTGTCAAATGTAATCTCTAGATCGGAATCACTAAGTTGGGAAATGCTTAAAAGATTATGAGTTAAATTGTTGACAAAATACACGTTGTTTATGATGAGCGATTTAGGGTTACCAATTGATCCTTCACCAAGGATCTTTCCTTTGGAGCTATCACCAAACGTGACAGAGCCTCCTTTGGATTTGGGTTCGTAAGTTCGAAAGAGTGTGAAGTTTCCGGTCATGTGTCTAGAGCAACCGCTGTCTAGCACCCATTTATTAGGATTCTTCATGGTCTTAGTTTAGGGTAATCCTGCAACCAAAGAGTAGTTGAGGTCCCCTTTAGTCTTTTGGGTCCTTAAGGGTTAGTATTGGTGGAAACCTTTCTCACCCATACTTGTTTGACTTTGGGTACCCATATCTTCTTAATCTTGGGTTTATGTGCAGGTCTAGATCCATAGGAACTAGAGGGCTGATCATAAAAGCCAAAATAAGACCCATATGGATAGTGGGGCTGGTCATAGTGATATTGTGGTTGAAAATTGTTATACGAATTATAGGACACTCGTGGTTTAACATAGGTGTAGTTAGGTGCTTGATGTATCCCATAATCATGGTGCATACGTGGAGCATAGTTTGTTTGACGAGAGGTAGTCTCATCGAGTTGGACTCGCTTGAGTACCTCTGGTCATACTTGTATGCGTGTTTGGGTGCTTTTGTGTGCTGTTTGTAAAAACGTTTGGGGGAAGGGGGTTGATGAGAGTCAACTTTACATGATTCCGGTGCATCTTTTACCCCCGTTTACCACACTTTTAGCATGTTTCTTGGTAATTTAGACCGTTTTAGGGGTAATATCGTGAGTTTATAGCACGGGAGTAAATCCGTCACTTTGATGGTTTACTACCTCCTTTTATTGATATTGACCCTATTCCGAGCACTTTTACCCTCCGAATGTTTTGGTTGTTTTTGGTTGTTGTGATGACGTAGGGTATTGGTGTCTCGAGAACCCGGAAGGCGAAGATTTATGATGATAAGTGTGATCAAGGTGCAAGAATGAGCCAAGAAAGAAGAAAGAATAGGAAAAGGAAGAAAAAGAGTTGGTGCCCGAGTGACTGTTCTGATTCAGAAGCATTTTTACCCATGATGGAGGCATTTTCTGGTCATGACTTCTTCATGAAAGTTGTAGATAATTGAAAGAGCTTTCCAACGCATCTTGAATCACCCCAATCGAGCTCGGACGAAGAAGTTATGAAGGTTTTACTACAGCAGAAAAACTGCATCATGCGAAACGCCGGTTCCAGGCTCCCAAACCAGCGTTTCAAGTGCAAAGATTGGAAACAGAGAGTACACCTCAAACGCTGGTTCCAAGCCTTCAAACCAGCGTTTGGGTCGTTCTCCTGCTATAAAAAGCTGCAAATTTCACAGAAAAGGGGGAGACGCGAATGGAAGGAGTTTAAGATCAATTTGGGCGATTTCCTTCGTTTTTAGGAGTTAGAATTAGTGTAATATACCGTTAGAAAGCTCTTTCAATCCTCTCTTTGATTCTCTAACTCTTAGCTTCGATTTATAACATTTCATTGGGCAAAATTCGATCTTTTGTATTCAACTTTTGTGCTCTTCTTCTCCAAACTCAATTTCTACACTTTAATGGTACATTTCTTCTCTCTTTTACTTATTATGTCTTTAATTCATTGTTTATTTCATGTTTTAATTAGTATAATGAGTAGTTAATTCCTCCCCATAGCCGGGTCATGTGATATGTGATGAAATCACCCTTTGGGTGATGAAATTGGGAGTGGGTAGTGTGTTTTATTGTTGTTTCTTGCATGTTTCACGTCTTAGAACTTGTTATAACGGTTTGAGCTAGATTAGCTACCTAGGTCAAATATCACACACATCACTCTTGAGAGTTGTTCGAGAGAGAGGGTGTGGGAAAAGGGTTCTAGGATCGTGGTGTAGTCTCGGTTTAGTTGTTAAGCCGAGCTCGTTGTGAGGTTACTCGTTTATACGTTTAAGCGGCTCGAGTGCAAAACATGACTTGTTAGGAGAGAGTTGTTCAGACCTTAACATGGCATAAGGTGTTAGAAGAGAGTTGTTCAGACGCTAGCACCGGGTTTAGGAGTTCGCACCCGTGAAATTGAATGCAAGAGTTCGTTTAGTATAATGCACACTTCCGGTTTTGTCTACCTTAGGGTTGAGATTAGTCACATTGATCATGGTTCGGCTATGTCCCTTTCTCCCTCGTTGAATCTAGTAGTTTAATCTTCTCTCTCTCTTTTATGTTTTAGCATAGTGTAATAACAACCAACCAACCGCTTGTTTACCTAGACTAAGTTAGAAGTTCACTTTGGTACTTACAAGCACATCTTCTCTGTGGGATCGACCTCGGACTCCTGTAGCTTTACTCGCAATCGACCCGGTACACTGCCGGTTAGAGAGCCTGTTTAGTCACCGTTGTCTTGAGAATATTATAAATTTTGTTTGGTGAAAAAAACGCTCATCAAAATGGCGCCGTTGCCGGGGAAGATGTGTGCTATTTGTGATATCTTGCAAGTGAACCGAAGGCTTGGGCCTAGGTTTTATTTTATTGTTTTCTTGTTGTTTGGTGTTTTGTAGTGCATTTCCCGGAGTTTTTGAGAACCGCTTGAACCTTACATTGCTAGAATGGAGACATTTGCTAAACAAAGAGGAAGGGGCCTTCTAGTTGGGAATTTGATTGCTAGATTTGAAGGTTTGAGTCCGGAACAAACGGGAATGGACCAAGACACTAATCAAGTTGGTCGTGGAGGCAAAGTTTTTGTGGAACACCCTTCTATCGGGGGAGGTCAAGGAGTTACTAATCGAGCTCAAGACCAATCCTTATGTAACAATGTTCAAAAAGGAGCAAACCGTCAATGGAAAGGACAAGGTGGAGCAATGCCACCGATGGACCCGAATGCTATGAATTGGCTCATGAATCAAGTACAAGAGCAATTTCAAGCATTAATGCAAGCTCATATGCAAACTCCCAATCCGGCACCGAATCAAGGAGATGTGCGGACTTGTAGAGATTTGGTCATGCCACGGGCCGATTTGGTGGGGCATAGTCCGATAAGGTTGCCCCCGATCACCGCCAACACTATGAGTATTGGGCAAAATATTTTCAATATGATTAGGGACAACTCAACCTTTAGAGGGACGGCAATCGAAAATCCTTACTTCTTCTTGGATCATTATCTCGAGGTGTGTCGGACTATAAGGATGGACGGTGTTAGTGAAGAGGCAATCAAGCTACTTTTGTTCCCATTCACTCTAAAGGACCAAGCAAGGGTGTGGTATGACTCCTTAAGGCATGACTCCCTACACACTTGGACCGAGGTGGTGCGCACATTTTTGCATAAATACTATCCACCGGGGAAAGTTTTTGATATGAAAGAGGCAATCATGACCTTTGATGCTTACGAAGACGAGTCACTACTCGAAGCATGGGAACAGTATAAGACCTTGTTGCGCCAATGTCCCGGACATGGAGTCACTCTTGGGGACCAAGTCCATTGTTTCTTCATGGGGACTTGATCAAGATATGCAAAACCGACTTCATGCTTCAAGCGGTGGTGATATAATGATGTTACAACCTGATCAAGCGTTTGACCAAATTGAGCGGATTATGGAAACTTCAAGACTTTATGTTTCCGAGACAAGAAGAGGGCCAAGACGCAAGAAACCGAGTGAGATGAAGTCGGTAGGGGAAAAGATTGAAGATGCATATCATGAGAAATTGTTGGACCAACAAGAGGAATCTTTGCAAAATCTTGAAGATCGAGTAGTGCAACTAAATGAAAAGAGGAGGTTTGAGAAAGAAGAAGAAACAAGAAAGGAGCTAGAAGCCGTGGGAAAAGAGCGAGAAGAGGCTCATTCAAGGAAAACGGAGAGAGAGGATGATGATTTTTATCTAGATGAAGCGTTTTCCGAGCTAGAGATTGAGTTGGGATCGCCCATGTCACTAGAGTCTCCTCTTGTGGAGTTTGACTGTGGTAGGTTTCACGTTCTTCCAATTACACCTCACTTCCCGATGTGAACATTGATGATGCCTTGGTGGAATGTATGGTGGAACCAACCATTGCTAAGACTCAACATGAAATCTTTGGTGATGAAAGTAGCTCATTTTGGGATGAAGAAGAGATGGAAGAGGTGCAATGTTTGTCTATTACACCGCCCTCCGAAGAAATGCAAGACGATGACTTGGAGGAGTGTATGATAGATTTGAGCGCACTTTTTGAAGAACCGGATTCTGAGTTTGAAGAGAAGACGGGATCGCCCATTTCACCACCACTCCCGATTGAAGTGTATGATGATGCAATTTTGGAGTGTGTGATGAAATCTCATGAGCTTGGTATGACATCCATGGTAGAGTTACCGGAAGAGTTGGAGGTTATTAGCATACCGGTCCCGGACTACTACATTCTTTACTCTCCGGTAGATAAAGCTCACAAGATTTATGAAAGGGAACAACTACCATGGGATGGTAATTTCAAGAAGAGGATGATGGCGGATTTCAACGAAAGGGGATTCCCAAGAGCCATGTGCGGTAAGTTCCTAATGAACTCGTTTTCCCCTATGCTTGCTATGCTCATTCTCCTTGAATTGTTGATATTCTTGAGTTCGGATTTCGGTTGATGGTTTTTGGTGATTTTTGATTGAATTAAAAATGTTGTCTTGAGTTGTTTTGAGTCTTTTGTGGTATGAGTCCGTATAGCGCCACTACGTCGATGCTAACGACGTTAAACAAAGCACTTCTACTTTTTCTCGCCTGTGCCAATAGTATAACTTTGAAAAAATTGGCACCGTATAAGTCATTTTGTCGAGCCAAAGACATAAAACAAAGGCGCTTTGTGGGAGGCAACCCACCCTTTTGGTAATAATTATGTTTTTGAAGTAGTTTTTGGTTGTAAGAGGGGAGAGTTTTGCTTAAAGAGAGTGTGGGATGAGAATTTCCTTTTAGGTTCGGCCTTTGTACATAGACGGGGATGTTTTTATGTGCGCCTCTGTGGCCTTATTTTATGCGTGGATGCTCTGTGTTTCTTTTGATTATCTTTACATCCAATTGCACTTCCGTCTAGTATGGTTGATATGCTTTGATACCTTGATTGTGGCATGGCTTCTATATTTATATATCTCGTATCTATCACCATCTTTTGGCACGTGGATTTTTTTCCGTGCATGTGTTTGCCTTGTTTTCTGTCTACATGGTGTTCAGGTATTCGAGATGGAGCTTACTAGAAGATGTCACGTGGGCTAAAGTGTGCCTTTCTGCCGGGTTTTGGTCAAACAGCTAAGTCTTTTTACTCTTTTTATCTCTCACACACTGAGGACAATGTTTCGTTTAAGTGTGGGGTGGGAGACTTAAATTTGTTTTCTTGTTTTCGTTGTTAAATGTGCTATAAATGTGGTATGCTTAGCCTATGATCGGGCTCGAGTCGATTTTTGGGTAATTTTAAAATTTTCAAGGGTCTTAACACCGTGTTGTATGTGTTATTTTCACATTTGAGGGTGATCACCTTAGTCGGGACCCCAACATGTGCATTGAGGTTTGATATTATCTTGAGAATGAAGTTTATTACTTTCACGAAAGCTACACTTTGTGCACAATTTGATTGCTACCACCTTTCATATCACTAGCCTTGAGACGAAATGTCATAGGTTTACCTAAGTAGGACATGGGATGACGGTTTTGGCGTTCTTTTGACCCAACCATAGCCAAATAAGCCTTAACCGAACATTTACCCTTCGTAGCCCCTCTTAGCCTTGATAGAATGGTCGACCACCATTAAACTTGATAGCCGTTTTGTTACATAGTCGAAACCTACCCTTGAGCCTTATTTATGGTCACATTTCCTTCATTTTTACCCTACGAGTGGACTTAATCCTTTGTTAGACCACACTTGCTAAGGCAAGTGTGGGGTGAGAGAGATGATGTTTTGATTGGGTTGTTGTTTCTCGCTTTGAGCTATAAAGTGTTGAGGAGCTCGTTTGGGCTTGGTGTTCGGCTCTTGGGCCAAAATAAAAGAAAATCTCTTCCTTAAAAATAAAAAAAAAAGAAAAAAAAAAAAAGAAAAGAAAAAAAGAAAAAAAAGAGAGGATGTACATAGAAATAAAGGCGTGGAGTCAAAGTAATGAGCTCAAAAGTTTTACTTATGATGTTGGAGTTGGGATAGTGAGATAGGTGCTAATGTATTCGATCTCACCTCATAACACTTGAAATATAGTCGAGTTTGGCAATGAGTTCGGGTGCGTTAGTATCCTATGGTTCCCAAGGTGTCAAAGTTGATCAAAAGGAGTTTTGGGGTGGTTTGTATGATAAAGTTGAGATGGTACTTGGTTGATTAGGTTCACTCGTACTTCTTTCTCCAGTTCCCAAAATACCCTTTCGATTAACCGAAATTTCCCTAGCCTAACGTTATAACCCTTCAAGTCCTACCCGATCGTGTCCAAACTTAGTGACCTTGATTAGTGGAGAGGCTAGTGATTATGAGACGGTTGGTAGACTTTTGGTTGGGATTCAAGCCCGACAATCATTTTGAGCATTTGGTTTTAGCTTGGCACCACACACACTCCATTTTCTTGATAATGTTGTACCAATGTATTTATGTTCGTGTTTCTTACTTTGGGGCCACCTCGAGAGTGAGAGTAGTAGCACCTACATCATAAAGTTGAATCCATTGGTTTGTTTTAAAACGCCTACTTTACTCGAGGGCGAGCAAAGGCTAAGTGTGGGGTGGTTGATGAGAGTCAACTTTACATGATTCCGTGTATCTTTTACCCCGTTTACCACACTTTTAGCATGTTTCTTGGTAATTTAGACCGTTTTAGGGGTAATATCGTGAGTTTATAGCACGGGAGTAAATCCGTCACTTTGATGGTTTACTACCTCCTTTTATTGATATTGACCCTATTCCGAGCACTTTTACCCTCCGGAATGTTTTGGTTGTTTTTGGTTGTTGTGATGACGTAGGGTATTGGTGTCTCGAGAACCCGGAAGGCGAAGATTTATGATGATAAGTGTGATCAAGGTGCAAGAATGAGCCAAGAAAGAAGAAAGAATAGGAAAAGGAAGAAAAGAGTTGGTGCCCGAGTGACTGTTCTGATTCAGAAGCATTTTTACCCATGATGGAGGCATTTTCTGGTCATGACTTCTTCATGAAAGTTGTAGATAATTGAAAGAGCTTTCCAACGCATCTTGAATCACCCCAATCGGAGCTCGGACGAAGAAGTTATGAAGGTTTTACTACAGCAGAAAAAATGCATCATGCGAAACGCTGGTTCCAGGCTCCCAAACCCGGCGTTTCAAGTGCAAAGATTGGAAACAGAGAGTACACCCCTCCAAACGCTGGTTCCAAGCCTTCAAACCAGCGTTTGGGTCGTTCTCCTGCTATAAAAGCTGCAAATTTCACGAGAAAAGGGGAGACGCGAATGGAAGGAGTTTAAGATCAATTTGGGCGATTTCCTTCGTTTTTAGGAGTTAGAATTAGTGTAATATACCGTTAGAAAGCTCTTTCAATCCTCTCTTTGATTCTCTAACTCTTAGCTTCGATTTATAACATTTCATTGGGCAAAATTCGATCTTTTGTATTCAACTTTTGTGCTCTTCTTCTCCAAACTCAATTTCTACACTTTAATGGTACATTTCTTCTCTCTTTTACTTATTATGTCTTTAATTCATTGTTTATTTCATGTTTTAATTAGTATAATGAGTAGTTAATTCCTCCCCATAGCCGGGTCATGTGATATGTGATGAAATCACCCTTTGGGTGATGAAATTGGGAGTGGGTAGTGTGTTTTATTGTTGTTTCTTGCATGTTTCACGTCTTAGAACTTGTTATAACGGTTTGAGCTAGATTAGCTACCTAGGTCAAATATCACACACATCACTCTTGAGAGTTGTTCAGAGAGAGGGGTGGGGAAAAGGGTTCTAGGATCGTGGTGTAGTCTCGGTTTAGTTGTTAAGCCGAGCTCATGTTGTGAGGTTACTCGTTTATACGTTTAAGCGGCTCGAGTGCAAAACATGACTTGTTAGGAGAGAGTTGTTCAGACCTTAACATGGCATAAGGTGTTAGAAGAGAGTTGTTCGAGACGCTAGCACCGGGTTTAGGAGTTCGCACCCGTGAAATTGAATGCAAGAGTTCGTTTAGTATAATGCACACTTCCGGTTTTGTCTACCTTAGGGTTGAGATTAGTCACATTGATCATGGTTCGGCTATGTCCCTTTCTCCCTCGTTGAATCTAGTAGTTTAATCTTCTCTCTCTCTTTTATGTTTTAGCATAGTGTAATAACAACCAACCAACCGCTTGTTTACCTAGACTAAGTTAGAAGTTCACTTTGGTACTTACAAGCACATCTTCTCTCGTGGGATCGACCTCGGACTCCTGTAGCTTTACTACTTAATCGACCCGGTACTTTGCCGGTTAGAGAGCCTGTTTAGTCACCGTTGTCTTGAGAATATTATAAATTTTGTTTGGTGAAAAAAACGCTCATCAGGGGTCTGTTGTTCTTTAAGGCAATTGGCCTTGGTTCCAAGATCTTTTCTTTGAGCTTCAAGTCTTTGAGAAGAGTCTCCTTGTAAGAAGTCTCATACCCACTGACTATTGGCCCCTTCTCTAACCCTTGAATGGTTTTCTTGAGTGTAATAGACTCAGTTTTTAGAGAAGCATTTTCCAACTCAAGATCTTGATACTTTAGCTCAAGTGCACTTAAAGAATTAATTAGTTGGAGGAGTTGATCCTCATTTCGCAAAATAATATCTTGTAGGTGTTCATTTTTGCCTTTAAGGTTTGAGTTTTCGATAGCTAATTTTTCATTTAATTCATACAATTCATCATTTGTGAAAGATGGATTAGGCAATCTCATCCGTGTCGTTTGTGGTGCAGGAGTATGCCATAAGAGCAACATTTGCTTTCTCACTCTTTACGAAGTCGATTCAGCGTCGTTCTCCGAACTATCGGACCAAGCGGCTAATGCAGTTTAGATTTCTTTTTATCAAAAACAGGTTTTGGTTTCTTATCGTTCTTAGACTTACGATTCGGGCAGTCACTAGCTATGTGACCCTTTTGGTTGCATTCGAAACATCGAATCTCGGATCCCACTTTGGACTTGCCTTTGTGGGCTTTGTAATCAAGCTTAGAGCCTTTGTTATACTTCAAGAACTTCTTGAAGTTTCGAACCATAAGTGCAGTGTTCTCATCTTCACTGTCACTGTCAGTAGTCTCAGTCTCGATTTGTTTGGATTTAGCTTTCAGCGCTATTCCCTTAGTCTCAGGCTTCACTTGCTTGCGTGAGGTCAGCATACTCTCATGCACAAGCAATGAACCAATCAGTTCATCCTTTTTGAGTGTTCAGATCCTTAGCCTGTTGTATAGCCGTAACCATGGCGTCCCACTCTTGGGGCAGGCTTCTTAGGATTTTCTGAACAATCTTTTTGGATTTAAAGGTTTTACCTAGTGCAGATAGTGTTGTGATAATATCAGTGAATCTGGTATCCATGTTACTGATTGTCTCATTCGAATCCATCCTAAATGATTCATATGCAAACATGAGTTGGTTAATTTTATTATCCTTAACTTGATTATTACCTTCATGACGCATTTCAAGATGATCCCAGATTTCCTTGGCGGTCTTACATCCTAAGACGTACTTACCCTCAGCTGGACTTAAGGCATTAACAAGAATAGCAGTTGCCTTAGAGTTGAGAGTAATCTTTCGATTATCCTCATCATCTAAATCAGCTCTTTCCTTCTTAATAAGTACTCTAACACCCTCATCGCTAACCTCTTTTGTAGGAACAAAGGGTCCATCCTCTATAATGTACCATAGACGGATGTCCATTGCTTCTACATGCAATTTCATTGCCCTCTTCCATTGGATATAATCAGTACCATCAAAGTATGGAGGTCTTGCCAAAGACAGTCCCTCACGAGGTGGCTGATTATGGCCCATGGAAGACATGTTAAATTACTCTAGGCGTTTAAATGTAAATAATATGAGATACAATGCAAGTCAATGCACTTAACACTAATGTAGTGATACAATGCAGATTACAATGCAGCTGGACGGATTCAAATAAGATATAACAAGGATCTCAAATTCGATATTGTGTTGCAAGTGGTGTGTGAATAATCTTAGTACTTAAACGTTTGCAGAAAATAAAACGTGGTCAGAAACGAGTGACTGAAACTAAAATTCAGTCAGAGCGAGACTTAACAGATTTATTTTTGAAAATTAAAGCACAGATACAACACCTGCAGATAGCACAGTTCAGTAGGTAGTAATTCAGCAGCTATAACACAGAAAACACAGAACAAATATGCAGCACTTAGCAGGATATTGCACAGACGCAGATTATATCAATTTATCAAATAGCAGTTATCAACACTGTAACTCAGCAAGGTGAATATCAGGATTTGATTCACAAGAAACCAAGCTCCGATACCACTTGTTGGATCGTAGAGTGCGCAATATATATCCTAGAGGGGGGGTGAATAGGATATTTAAGGCTTTTAAAATTTTAATTAGCCTTTTTGGAGTTTAATCGATTAACCTAATGTGAATAATAAACTAGGCGGAAGATCTAGCTAATATCACGTGTATAGGTTAATTTTCTTGTGAACGGACATATTCAGAATCTGTTTAACAGTGTGTTCAGCCTGATTTAATTTAGCATGCAATTAAGGTGTGTTTCTAATCCTTTTAAAACACAGATTCAGATTTTATGTTTCAGCCTATACTGTGTGTAGCAATTAATCACAGATATAATACTACACTATTACAGACCAAATTCAGAAAAATAAAAGGGTTACAATGTGAAACGGTATTCTGACTTGTTATAACTTTTAGATCACACTGTAGTGATTAAATCTAATTAAACCACGGTAGTGACAAAGTCACTAGGATTTAATCACAGTTCTGTTTCTAAAAGGTAACACAACAGAATAATACAACAGCCTCAGTACCTTAACAAACTAAGTCTTATTCTCAAAAGAAACGGTTTTGAAAACTCAGCACTTAGAAAACTTAAGGTAAATACGTGAACTTACTGATGATGAGTCAAGGACTCAAGTGTGAGAGGAACGGTGCAGTGATACAAGAAGAAGAACCTTAGATGCAATCCAAGTCCTATCCTAGCTCAAAGCAATCCCACACTTTCTTTTACTCTAATACTCGGTTTGAGAGTACTTAGAATAACAGCAAACTTTCCCAGGTTACAAGGCACAATTTTTAGTAAGAGAGAAATGTTTGATCAGTTTTTTTTTGTTACTGATCATGTTTAATGTATATGATATATATAGGCTGTGAAGTGTGTGATGAGGTGTATGGAATAAATGTGCAGCCTGGATAAATGAGCAGCGTGTGTGGGTGATTGTGCGGTGTATGAAAGCGAGAGGTTTATTCGGATGCACAAGTTATTAACCCAAGACAAAGACACATTTTATTTAATGATGCAACACAATTTGGACTATTTATGAGAGACATTAATGCAAAGTAAAATATTTTCCTTGTAAAATACCAAAATATTTATTTTCATTTTATTATTATTATTAGGTTAAGTTAAATAGATGAACTAACCTATATGAAAATGCAATAGCCCATATATATCACATGTAGAGTTTTGTGTATATATATCATTAGTGTGAAACAAATATAGAGTTAAGTTTGTTCACACCTAGATATACAATTGGACATCATTTCATGACATATAACACATATCACTCGTGATGTAAGATTTGAGATCACCATTATACACGGTTTAAATTTCATTAAGTACCATAACATGCGAGGTTTTGTGAGGTGTGTGAGAGTGAGTTTTCTCAAGGACAGAGTGCAATCCTAGAGTCGACACAACATTCAAACATGCATTAATTCGATTTGTGAGTGTGTGAGACTTGTGTGAATCTGTAATATAACAGAGTAACATATAACAAGTTATTAATCACACAATGGTGTGAGAACATGTATCTGATTTTAATTTGAGATGCTCGAATATCATGAATATTTCATTTAACTGCTTTGAGTCATAACAAGAACAATCTTGTGAGGTGTTCGCACTTATGTAACATATATTGAGACCTCGTCGGATAAACAAATAAACCAAGTACATACATGCGTTCAATCAGGAGACAAGCCATATAATTAAACACACGAGCACATTGATTACTTAATCGGATATACAACATGCAATACTCTCAAACTTTCCCAGATCAACAACTTAGAAGAAAATGATAGCCATATACCTGAGCCGATTGTATGTCAAATCGGACCTTACCCTTTTTCAAACTGACTGTAGAGAAAAGGAGCAGAACAAGAACATGCCTTTCTTTTCGATCTATGAACCACTTCTTCAGACATCACCATTTCTTCGATTTTGAGAGACTTAACATTCTGGTAAGCAAAAACATTTTCTGGGTCTGATTGACTAAGTAGTTTGACCATCTGAACAGAAAGGAGATGAAGATGAAGATGAGAAAGACGAGGACTTTAATGGATGAGTTGACCGGAGAAATGGTTGTGGTGGTGGTCGGACAACGGAGGACGGAGAGCTGAGTTTGGGATGATGATTTTTGGGGTAAGAGTATGATTCAAGCATAAGAGGAGAAGAATGGGAGGGAGGAGAAGAGGACTGGTTTTTGGCCGGAGGAGGAGGCGGCCATGGAAACAGGGAGGAAGAAAGGTTGAAGACGGAGGAGATGAATTTGTGGATGAGAGTTTGATTCAAGGGTATCAAAAGAAAGAGGAGACGAAAGAGAACAAAATCGGGGTAGAAAGGTTTGGTCTTTTGGCCGGAGATGGCGGAGATAGCCATGGTTACAGGTGAGGGGCGGAGAGGAGAAATGGGGAAGGAGACTGATAACGGAAAAATTCACAGTTATTTTTATAACTTTTCAACCCACTTTTGATATCATTTCGAGCACTTTTATATCAATTAAAGTCATTAATTCCTAAATTTCATAAAAATATATAAGTAGTAACTATTATGTAAAATATCGTGTTTTTAGAAGTTTTATTAGTTTTTGTACGGTTTAGTAACCGAATGTCGTGTCGGATTTACGTTTGGTATTTTGGTGATTTATTGCGTAATCATAAGTAGACCAAGATCCTACGTAAAGACATGTTTTGAGCCCTAAAAGAGGTGTTTAGAGGGTTAGAAGAAGGTGCCACAAGCTTACGAGTTCAAAAGGGTCGTTTTTCCTAAGTACTTGAATCGTTACATATTTTCGACGGAGATTTGACCCAGCTTAGAGGCATTTTCAGGGGATGACTTCTTAATGAAAGTTGTAGATCTTCGCATAAGCTTTCCAACGCACTTTGAATCACATAAATTTGAGTTCTACAACTCAAGTTATGGTCAATTGACTAATCAATTCGGATTAGTAAAAATCCCAAATATCTTCGTATACGAATGGCTCATCAAAACGACATTTTCTGAAGAAGTTTCCTTCATAAAAGTTGTATATTTTCAAGAACTCTTTCCAATGGATTTTGAATCAAGTCAATCGGACTTCTACAACTCAAATGGTGGTCAAGTGGCTAATCGATTTGTATTAGTGAAAATCCTGAAAACGACACGTAATGAGAATGGCCCATCAAAAAGGCGTTTTATGAAGAAGTGACCTTCATGAAAGTTGTAGAGTTTTCCGAGAGCTTTCTAATGACGTTTAAATCATGATTTTTGGAGGTCTACAACTCGAGATATGAATTTTAGAGTTTAATATATAATTATATATATATATTATAACCGCTGCATTATCTTGAGTGATCAAATTGGTGGACATAATCATTGTACCGACTGGTCCGCCCTTACCTGGACTGGTCCGGCCTTGAACAATTTCTATATATATGGAGCCTCGATGCGACAGACCCTTTGCCCCCCTTTTCTCCTCTTCTCCTTCATCTTCTTCCATTTTATTTTTATGTTTTGGGGGCCTATATGTAATATATATGTCGTTATAATGTCGGTGTAATAACCCGACTAGTTATAGTTTTAATATAATTTCGTTTCCGTTTTTTATTGCTTTCTTTTATTTTATGCAATTAGTATAAATATATATATATACGTATACTATATATATATCTATATCTATATATATCTATATATACATCTATACGTATATCTATATAGCTGTAGTTATCTTTTTCGTTTTGTTTTCTTTCGTTTTGTTATTTTCGTTGTTATTTTCAAGTAATATGAGTAGTTAAACTCAACATAGCCGAATTATGTGAAAACGGGTAAAATTGACCCTCGGAGACGAGATGGGAGTTGTGTGCGCGTAATTAAATGTTCAGTATGATAAACTCATGTTTTAAAACCCGCTTTGATCATTTTCCTAACTTTGAATAAAATTGACAACTTTGTTCACGGTTACATCGAGCTTATAAATGTATTTTGCGGTGAGAGATGTGAGATATGGATATCACTAATCATAGTCCTGATTGTTAGATTGACAATCTAAGTGATGATCCGGACTATGCCTAAGTGAAATTCTTATTTTTACGAGATGTGCGAAACATGTTTTAAAATCACTAAACTATAGTTTTAATCGTTAGATTGGCAACCTAAGTGATACGTTAAAATTATGTTTTGTGAGGTTTTTCAACGGTTTTGTTTATTCCGGTCAACCATGTTAGGTGAGTTAGCTTTCTAAAGGGAGAGTTAATAAACCTAGTGTGTGGGGTTAAGTGAGAGAGCTGTTCGAGATCTTAACGCAAGAATAAAGAGTTGACTCCAGTGAATATCATATGAACTGAATCGGATAAAACACACTCCTTATCAAGTTTTTCCTGTGGGAGATAACTGTTGGATCATGGCTCGGCTATGCTTTTTAATCACCTAGTTAATCTCGTTAGTTAAAATTTATTTTTCGCATTAGTATAAAAACTCCACCTAAAACTTTGATCGCTTAGACTAAGAACCACGTTAAGCTTTGGTACTCACAACCACATTTCTCTTGGGACGACCTCAGACTCACTGTAGCTATCCTAGCAATCGACACAGCACTCTGCCGGTTAGAGAGTTAGTTTACCCACGGTTTTGCGAGTCTTTATAAATGTATTTTTAGTGGGTGAATTTTTCGCTCATCAAAATTGGCGCCGTTGTCGGGGACCAATATTTTAGTGGGTGTATTTTTCTCTCATCAAAATTGGCGCCGTTGCGGGAAATGTGTGATATTGTTGTGATATCTTGTAAGTGAACCGAAGGCTTGGGCCTAGGTTTTTATTTTCTTGTTTTATTTAGATGTCGACAAAGAGCTATGGATGTTTGAAGTGATATTTTCCGGAACTCGGTTTGAATACGACTTTGGTACTTAGCCTCTTCTGAGGTGATATCTTGTAAGTCCGCTAAAAAGCTCGGGATTAGGGCCTTCGGCTACCATAACTTTTTGAGGGTCTAAATATCGTGTGTTTAAAAAAAAAAAAAAAAAAAACGAAAAAAAAAAAAAAAAAAAAAAAAAAAAAATTTTATTGTTTTCTTGTTGTTTTCTCGAGATCTTGCAGATTGAGCTTAAATGGATCAATATTTCAATCAATACTACTCACCTGACAACAATACCCCTACCAACCTTATCAACAACAAATTCGTGCCTCACCTCAATATCAACAAAGAATAACCAAGGTTCATGGGATTATCGATGCTCGAATGCATACCAGACCGTAATTATGGTTATTCGAGTTATGAGCCACAATATTACGAGGGTTGTCCTAACCCTGGTGCTTATCAGATTACGGTGTTCATACTCAAGACGTTGATAGCTTCAACTGATTCACCCACCGATCGATTGTCCGGAATGGCAAGAGGACTACTACTCACCTCCGATGAATCAAAGTCAATACGATCGCTTTTCCCATGCCACAAGAAGAATTCACCGACAACAAATAGAGCAACTAGAACGATTGAACCAGATCTTGGAAGAGCGATTGTTGGACATGCAGGAGTTCAAGGTAAGTACCGACCGCTTATAAGAAATCTTCAAGACAAGGTGGGGCAATTGATTGAATTAGTGAGGTATGTGAAAGAGGCGAGAGACATGTGAGGTGGTTGGGAAAGATGAAGTGCTCATTGAAGAAGTTCAGGTTGAGGATTCAGTTTGCTTTAATAGGATTTCAGAGTTAAAAGAGCAGGAGAGTGATCGGCCATCTTTAGTAAAGCCACTGGGAGAGTTGGTAATATTTGATATGACAGTCCCGGATTATTACATTCGTCCCACTCATGCGAGGATGAATTTTCTCATGGTCCAATTTGTATACTCCCGATGGATGAGCTTTATGGTGATTTTCAAAAGAAGATGGTTCGACAGTGATAAAAGAAGGTTCGACGGTTTGGGAGAAGATAGCATCGAGAACCAAACGAGGTAATGCTTTCTGAGACAATTTAATTTCGATGGTTCTCGCTTTGATCACTTTTCTTAAGCTGTTGATCTTCTTAAGTTCGGATTTTGGTTGATTGAGTCTGTATAGAGTCACCCTGTCGAGCCAACGACGTTAAACAAAAGCGCTACCGGGAGGCAGCCCGATAATAATAATAATTTGGATAAGACTAGTCTTAATGAAATGTAGAATCTGTATGAAAGATGAACACAAAGTACAACCAAGTCTCAGGATGGATGTTTGAATTTCATTAAGAGGGAATGATTAGGTGGTTATCCGAAAATCCCGATGGAGAAAAAAGATAAAAATTCAAATGTATCATTTCTTGGACTTAGGTTATTGAACCCTTGAGGATCTGGGTATAAAAGACTTATACTTTTCACACACATTTCATTTTTATGATCTAGTCTGCTTTCAAATTTCTGGTCGTCGTAGTATAGTGGTGAGTATTCCCGCTTTAATAAAATCTGTGTAATAAAAATGAATATATGAATTGCTGACTTGACTATAATAAATGCTCATGTGATACTCTCTATGATACGTATATGCTTAGATGTTCTGTGCTTTACCCGTGATGGTTATGTTTCCATCTAAAGCTATTATATTGCCTATCGAATTTTCTGACGTGACATGGCCATTATCTTATTATTCCCATATCCCTATTGCATACTTTGGCACGAGGACTATGTCCCGTGTTTGCTTTGTTTTGGTTGTTTTGGTACAGGGGTTCGGGACGTGCTTTCTCATGGCTGTTACGGGATTCGGTAGCACTTTTCTGCCAGGTTTATAAGTTAAGTCTTCCTCTCTATCTCATTCACTATGCTTTAAGGATAATGCAAGTTTGTAAGTGGGGGGTAGAGTCGAGGTTAGTCTAGTAATGGCATTAAGTGTTTATTTTGTATCAGAAAAACCCTTAGTTTTTGATAATCTTTCGAGCATTAATGAGTTGATTAAAATAATCTGTATAAGGTATATATTTCATGAATTTAAAGATGTAATGATCAATTTGGATATGTATAACCAATGTGAACCGCAAGTGTATTTTAACCGAAATCTATTTGTATAACATGAATTCCTTAACGTAAGCCTTGATATTGAAGCGAAAAATTTTAAACTGCACTCCATTCAAGATCCTAGTGGTTTATCCTGTAGATAGCAGAAACTTAGTACCTAACTTCAACATGTACTTGTGAATATCTCAAGGTTTGAATGTTATATAAAGAATGTCAAAATAAGATAAACTATATATATGTCGGTTGTAGCTACCAATGATTTGAGTGCGGTAGGGCGTTATCACGAAACGTCCTATACCACTATGAGGTTTACAAGCTCCCGGCTGCCTGATGATAATAGTCCAGCTAGGGTGTTATCACGAAACATCCTATTGCTGGGAATGAGGGCATATGCTACACATAAAAAAAAAAGAAAAAAAAAAAGAAAAGAGTTAGATAGGTATTAATGTATTCGATCTCACCTCATGACGCTTGAAAGATAGTCGATTTTGGCAATGAGTTTGGATATGTTAGTATTCTATGAAAAAAAAAAAAAAAAAAAAAAGAAAAAGTTATCTTCTAACTATCCTCAGTATATAAATCGAATGATATGCTTTAGGGATTATCCTAATAAGTACACGGGAAGACTTTGTGTGGAGTCATTTCGCTTATACTCTAGGAAAATCATTAGGACTGTCTGAATGGATATTTGTGCGTTTGCTTGAATTATTCAAGAGAGGATAGTGGAAATTGAAAAGGCTTGTCACACACTCACTCTGTTATACATTTATATTGCGGTTAACGTGTAGTTATGATTCGAATGGTTGCATCATCTGATTGTCATTCATATCTTATCTTCAGGAATTTTTCCTCATTCATTTTATTTTACCGCTTATTTTGTTCGAGGACGACCAAAAGCTAAGTGGGGGGTTGTGATAACGGAAAAATTCACAGTTATTTTTATAACTTTTCAACCCACTTTTGATATCATTTCGAGCACTTTTATATCAATTAAAGTCATTAATTCCTAAATTTCATAAAAATATATAAGTAGTAACTATTATGTAAAATATCGTGTTTTTAGAAGTTTTTATTAGTTTTTGTACCGGTTTAGTAACCGGAATGTCGTGTCGGATTTACGTTTGGTATTTTGGTGATTTATTGCAGAATCATAAGTAGACCAAGATCCTACGTAAAGACATGTTTTGAGCCCTAAAAGAGGTGTTTAGAGGGTTAGAAGAAGGTGCCACAAGCTTACGAGTTCAAAAGGGTCGTTTTTCCTAAGTACTTGAATCGTTACATATTTTCGACGGAGATTTGACCCAGCTTAGAGGCATTTTCAGGGGATGACTTCTTAATGAAAGTTGTAGATCTTCACATAAGCTTTCCAACGCACTTTGAATCACATAAATTTGAGTTCTACAACTCAAGTTATGGTCAATTGACTAATCAATTCGGATTAGTAAAAATCCCGAAATATCTTCGTAATACGAATGGCTCATCAAAACGACATTTTCTGAAGAAGTTTCCTTCATAAAAGTTGTATATTTTCAAGAACTCTTTCCAATGGATTTTGAATCAAGTCAATCGGACTTCTACAACTCAAATGGTGGTCAAGTGGCTAATCGATTTGTATTAGTGAAAA